>JAUMHP010000076.1:13523943-13548472 GCA_032361065.1 Enteromius trimaculatus
TTCCATTTTAAGAAGAATGCCAACATTTATGCACACTGAGTGTACCTTTTTGAGTTGAGTAGTCTTGAATTTCTCCTTTCTTTTTCAGCAAGTTGAAGACAGGATTGATTGGTTGAACCCATTAAGGAAGTGTTTCAGGTTGAATGTTTGCTTAATAGTTTTTTTTTTTTTTTTTGTTAGCTTATTTCATTTAAAGCTCCATGCTTATACAAAGCCTTATTTTACAAAACATTCACACACATGGCTTTCCTTTTTGTATCATTAGCCATGACGTAGGATTACTGTACCAATCTTTAAAGATGGCCTTTTTTATATTTTTGATACACTGCTAAGTAACCAATAGATAGATGGATGAGCTAGTCGACGCACAACACCCATGAGGTTATTAAATTTAATCCGTGCCAGTTTAGTAACGCTCACATGCGTATAATCGACCACGCTTCAATGCTTCTGCTCATTAGATCTTTTGTTCCTATTTTGTTTGGCTGCTTCACACAATTGAGGTAATGATAATTTCCTTAGCATTTGGAAGCAACAAATATATTTGGCTCCATGGTTTTGTTTTTCTCCGGGGAGATTCTGTACTACATTTGTTATGAACTGATATTTCCTTACTAATAAACCATTTCAACCTGTAAAAAAAAGTCTCTAGCAATGATTAATTGCAAATAGACTTGCACATTTTGGGCCGGTTTCCCGGATAGGATTTAGATTAAGACAGGACTAGAACTTTGCTAGTTTAGGACATTTAAGAAGTTTTAGAAACATGTCTTACAAAAATGCATTATCTTTGAGCATTTTAAGACCAAACAACAGCAATAATGTATTTTAAGATATCTCAGTGCAAGCATTTTCCAGTTTAGACAGCTCTTAACATTTATTTTAATCTAAGACTAGTCTTAAACCCTGTTCGGGAAACCGGCCCATAATCTCTATATTTAAATTTTGGTGTGATTATATTAAATGTCCTACTTATCTTGGTGGATATACTGTATAACACTGAGCGATTAGTGCCATTAGTCACAATGTTGGATTACTTGTATTTTATAGTCTATAGTTTGGTATACTATCAGTCCGTTTTATTACGCAGGTCTATTCTTATCCCAACAATCCCTCTTCCGTAGTCCATTCACAAAAACTAACCTGTGTTAATCCCAGACAAATCGGGACAGTCCTGCTGGCAGGAAGTAGGCCAAAAGCCACACAAGCACAAAGGTCTTCAGGTGGGATTATAGGTCTTTTCTGCCAACGAGTACTCATTGGACTAATGCCATGGTCATGAAATTGCTGCAATGACCTTCTGGTACTTGCCTATCATTTCTACTGAGATAAGGAGGACTGATAAAAACAAGGAACTCGTAGCACATGTTAAACATATACCAAAAGAACTGCACACTATATGCGCGGTTTTACATTCCGCTGAGCAGCTTTCCATTGCTGTTTTATTCTATTATGTAAACGTGCGCAAGACGTACCTTGTATCCGCGAATTACCGATTCGCAAAACTGAACTTTTTTTTTTTCAGTCTGTGAGGACAACTCCTTGTTTGTCACTCATACAGTGCCAGGAAGCTGCTCTATGCTGTTTTGTCCGTCATCTTGAGGTTTTAAAAACGGTCACCGTCTAAGTTGAGTCGCTTTCGTCAGTTCTGATGTGTTCTCTCTACAAATGGTCTCTTTGTAGCTGCAGTCGGTTCACTTTGCTCACGCCTTGTTTGTTATGACATAAAACGTATATAAAAATGTTTTAATATGATTTTCCTTGTCCGTCTACAAGTGCCTACCATTAAAGAATGAAAAAAAAAAATTAAATACTGTAATCATGTCTCAATGACCTCTAAACACAGGCACAGCCATCTTGCTTACATCATTGAGCATTGGAATAATCTCAAGAGGGACATCATCACTGTTCCCATAATCCTGTCAAGCCTCTCAATTTGTGATGTCACAGTCCCAGAAAAGCAGATTAACATCCTCAGATTTTATGTGACCAAAAAAAGAACAAGTCATTGATGATCAAATATTTTAATCAAAATGCAAATAGATGTGAAGTAAAATAGAAATTCTTTTTTAACTATTCACACTTTAATACAAATAAAACAATACCTATGCATAGATACCATTCCACGTAAATTTAGAGGACGCTCATAAACGACTGAGCATCATGTTGGTGCTGGTAATTCATATGCGAGAACTAAGAATAAGACGTTACAGCAGCTTATCAGACCTAACAGTGCAAATGTCATAGTTAGTTTATATTGTAACAAAATATACCTTAGAATCATGGAACAAATTAGTGAATTTTAGGATAGTTTCCAGAAGGGCAGTTAGACTGGCGCCCAAGAAAATTGGCTTTTAGCACATGACTCACTCGCACTCGTTACTTACTGAAAGCTTTGCAGCACTGAATGTCGCGTTACACCGAAGTCTGAACTCATTATAACCTGTTACCACAACCGTTCCTGGATATCAGGAGGATTTTATGTGGCGCAGCAAAAATCAAATACTACATTCGTCATTATAAAACACCAAAACCACCAACAAACCTATAACAATTTTTTAAATCATCACTAAAACAGTGGGTTTTCCTGAAATTGCAATTATAAAGTAAGATGAATAAATAATCTAAATAATTTAAAACAATTAAAAAACATATTACTAGAACATAGTCAAACTTATGTTATATAGACTAATAGCCCTTGATGCTTTTGCATAATAGGTCAGGGTCATGTGACTGACACAGACACTGCTGCAGTTGGTACAAGGACAGAGGATCAGTAGGTTGGTGCGCCTTTGGTTCCAGCAGATTATGGCTCTGCAATCAAAAGCAGGTTGGGGTCCATAAGAGTCTGGTCAGATAGTAAGTAGACCATTGGCAGGGTCCAAACATGGGATGTCAGGTGGTAAATCAGGACCAAGAGCTCAGAGCAGCAGCACAGTGATCTAGATTTGCACACAGCTCAGACAGCTGCGCACCACCCACACACAGCTTTTCCCTGCGGGGACACACACACACACACAAAACTTCACTACCATGTCTGTATGGAAGCTTATATCTGTCACAAAATAAAACAAAGTCAATAAACTTTTCATTTTACAATATTTTATCTACAGAAAAAAATGAATTCTTCTATATGTATTTTTATTGTTATAATCATTTCTACTGATTAAAAAAGAAAACCTTTATTATTGTTCTCTATTTAATAGAAATGGAAGAAGATAGGATGAAAGTTGCAAACAGATCAAGTAATGAGATGTGATCTATCTAAACAGCTGTGAGCGTCCCTGTTTGTCTCTGCTGTTTCACTTCACACAGGATAACGTCCGCTACACTGCATGCTGTTCCATACAGGAAGTGGATGTCTCGTACGCAGGAAGTGAAAGGAGTCAAGAGAGGGTGGCTGAAGAAATGACTTTGCAAAGGACACCTCAAATATTTATAAATAGGTTTTCTTTTATCTATAATAATAGTCAATGCTGCAGTGTCTTATTGCTAGTTATAGGGGCTCTTTATCAACTGAAATTCAAGTGTTTAAATCAGAGGGCTAAAGTCTAGACAGAAAATAGTAATTAGTAATAGGTTATGATGTACAAAAAAATTGTAAATGCACCTCGGAAAGAAAAAAGTGTAATTCATGACCCCTTTAATACAAGGTAATGGCACTCAAAGACAGGAAATGCTTTACTGACTATGTGCTGGCATGTTTAATACCAGCGTTCATGGGAAAGGAAAGGCATTTAAACAATTGCAGAAATCTCTGAGTCACAGTCACACACACTACCCGCTCTCTCTCTCCCTGGCACAGTAGTTCACAACTGACTTGAATGAAAGCCATTATTGTGTTACTTTATCTCTCCTCCCTCTCTTTCTTGCATCCTGCTGCTGCTTGTTGCCATATTTTGTTCACATTGTGTTTCCCAATGGATGTTACATAACTACCAAAAAAAAAAAGGAATGTATGCAATCGTCTTTCTCCAGCGCAAACCCTCTCCGGGCCTGTTTATATAATGAATGGTATGGTGAAAATAAAGACCAGGTCGGGACTGGAATGTTGTCTTTGCTCATGTCAAAGCAGTTCTGTCTGAAAGTTCTGGATTTTGAATGTTCTGAAGATACATTGTCAAATGTAATCGACATAAAAATATATATAACATTTTATAATGTACATTACGATCTGACATAGGATTAAAAATTATTAAATTTAGTTGAAGTGCTTTACGATTATTTATTCAGACAAAATAAAACAATTATGATATTGGAGCGCAACATCAATACCACTAAACACTATGCTTGTCAAAAGACTAGGGTGAGCAAGACCTTTTAATGTTTTTTGAAAAGGTCTTGTGCATTTATTTATATATTTATTTTTTATTATTATCAATGTTACAAAAAGTTGTGTTGCTTAATAATTTTCTGAAAACTGTTTTATATATATATTTTTTCTTTCCTGCATAGAAAGTAAGGGCTGACATAAGTGTTTTTAAAAAGTTTTTTTCAGTAATTGAATGCATCCTTGCAGAATGTAATAATAACTAGTTATTGTAATAAAACAGTAATTATTACTTAAAAAAAAAAAATTCTGATCCCAAACCTTTGAGCAAAAGTTATTTAACCTATTTATAGGATATAACCCTGTTTTCACCAATCAAAAACTGTGCACTAAAGATTATGGGATGTGGTTTGTGGTGAACAAATAAAGGACTCCATTCCTTCAGCCTTGCAATTATCCGCTTCACAACAGTGCTGCCATGGCAACCGTACAACATGTGGGCAGCTCTCCTTCAGCAGGGAGAAAGCCAACAGAGAGCAGAGTGAATGCTTTATGAAGCCAATGCTTAACAAATCAACAACAAAACAGAACATAACACCGCAGTGGCGGTGCTCCCTCAAAAACAATCATGCAACAATGAACATCAGACAAAAGCTGCCGCTCAGCCGTCATGAGTTAACAATCTGCACGGTGCCTGGTTGCTTAGATATCAATCCCTGTTGTGAGATTTTGCACCTAGAGACAAGATGTTAATGAACAGGAGTGCTTTTAGCTACAGGTTACCTTTGGTAAACTTAAGAGATCATCTTAAGGAATCTTTAGTCCACAAATCAATATAACATGAGATGACGACCCAACTGATTTCCGAAGTCTATTTAAAGTTCTGAAACATTCAGAAAAGCGATGCAAGCGCACTGAAACCAGCTCACACCGATGTAACCGATAACGTATGTTTCATGTGCATCTGTAGCTATTATTCAGTCACGCCACTGCAGTCTGCCACATGACCTGATCATTTGTGCATTGGCATACAGTACCTGCCAGTTCTGATCAGGCCCGTTAAAGTATGCATTTGACGCACGTGGATTAGTGTGTGAAATGAGGTCACGGAGTTCTTGTGTGTCGCGGAGGTAAGTGAGCTGCTAAAGATCAGCTGTCAAGTGCTCCACAAAGTGTGTGGAACGTGTAGCTACACCTGACTTATAAGGTTAATCAACAAACTTCTTCTTTATCCCTGAAGACACAGACTCGCGACGCCTTAACAAACGCACACAACACAGTTTGCAAGCAGCAATCATGCTTAATAATCAGAGAGACGGAGACAAATTACACTGCGTGAATATTAATCACGCAATTAAGTGAATTAATCATGAAAACTTTGTTAAGTAGCTTAACATGCATTTTTAGAAGCCATGCTTCCATTTGTAGTAGGACTGGTGAGTTACTAGGTTAGTTAGATTAGTACACACCACATGTCAAAGGAAGTAAGCAAGTAAGTAATACGTTCATTTCAGTAAATAAGTAAGGGCTTAAGCAGAGTTTTCCCTAAATACAATCTGCAAATTACAGCAATTTGCGCATCTAGTATATGGACACAATATAAAAAACACATACAGATCACTATAAAATGTGGTATTATAGTTCTGTTTTATGTAGACATCATGCTCAATTATAAATGCCACTGTATGAAATCTAAAACTCTTACATTTAAGATAGTTAAATGTGTACATTTGAATGTTCATAAACTAAGGATCTGCACTGCAAAGCAACTTTTTCAAAATATAATAATTTCATTATATTGCAACGACATCTGTTTTTTTAACTACAGTATGACATGGATTTGCTTGTGAGACATTAATATTAGTTTATTTGTTTTACTTTTTATTAATTGTTAAGTTCCCTTCGCAAAATTCCTGGGAACAATTCACACACACACACAAAAACATTGTGGTGTAATCTGGAATTGGCATTTTGCTTGTTGTCAAAGTGGCATGTATAGGCCTAGGTCTTTATCTCCTCCTACTTAATTAGCCTCTTCAATATTAAAATGACATGAAAACACATCCTAATGCAAATTAAATATTTACAAGCACAATCACATTAGAGTCTTTCTACACTGCATTTTTAGAATCTGTGCTACGTTTAAGATTTCTCTTCAATATATAATTGTATCTTTAGTCATGTGCCCCTCTTTTTTCCCCCCTGTCCATTTCTTCTCAGATTATTTTGTTATCCTTTAAGTATTAAATAAAGATACTTTATATGTTTTTGACATGTCTTGTTTTGCTCCGTTTGTTTTATACGTTCTGTAATCTTTGTTGTTTAGTATTGCAGTGAAAAAAAAACCCTTCAATAATTATCTTTCCTTTATCGCAGTCTTCTATATTAACCTGGGAGATGACTATCAAAAACACTGGTGATATGAAAATCTTTGAGACAAGATAAAACATGCTTAATATGTACTAGTTTCCTATTTCGAAAAACCCTTTTGTACACTGCTGGGAATAAATTGTGAAATACCTTAACAAGAAATGTGTACACTGGCTAACGACTCAAGGGAAAGAGGTGATGTATCATTAAATGCACTCTATGAATCATTAATGCCTTCCTCAGTGTTGAAGTGTGATTTAAAGCCCAAAACAGGAGAGGTTTTAGCATAACCATAGGTGTCATATTAGTGAGAGTTACTGCACAGAATGCACTTGATCTATTCATCACAAGGACCAAACTCAGTACACATAAAGCTTGCTTGCTTCTCCAGTTTTTAATTAGTTTAGTTAGTATAGAAGCTCATTGTCCTTAAACTTCTGATCAGATCATCAAATTGGATTTTACTATCACATGTACACACAAACCATGAAGAGGTTAAGATTCACTGTTCCAGTCAACCGTGCCAGACGTAACGGATAGGATTCCCAGAACTGTCTTCTGAGGTTTGGTTAGGAGTATGATGCAATAACGCTCTTAAAGCAGAAACCGGTCCTCTGAGACAGCAGATACCTGCCGAAGCTAGCTCTGACCTGAGAACAGAATTCTGCGCTCTGCTGATAGTGGGCGTTGTTTAATCAGAACAGAACAACTGCGTTACGCAAGTAGCAGCGTTAATGAAAGCAGTAAAAGCTGTGACTATGACTTGCAGATAAACTAATGAGTCTGATTTATCTCACGACTCTTAACTAACCTGTATTCCTGCTGAGACATGCAATCAAACAGGTCCCTGGCAGTGAAACGTGGCTCCATAGCAGCAATCTGAAAGCAGAAAGCACACGTGTTAACGTAAAGTACACAGTGTACACAAATGTATTGCATAATCATTTAAGTGAATTTTTTTTCCTCATTAAATGTACACGCACCACCCCATATTGACAGAAAAAACTGAATTGTTTACATTTTTGCAGATTTAGTAAAAAAAGAAATATATATGAAAAATACATAAAAAATTTAAGGGAGTCTGAATACTTTCCGTATCCACTGTATATATAAATATATATATATATAGTATTCAAAATGCTGCAGTTTTTTTTATTTATTTTATTTTTTTTAATTTGTAAATGTTATTCTTCAAGGATGCATTATATTGATCAGAAGTTATATTAAAGAATGAATAATGTTAGTAATGCATAATGTATCATGAAAATAATTGAGACACTGAAGACTGGAGTAATGGCTAAAAATTAGTTTACGACATCAAAGTAATAAAGTACTTTTTAAAATATATTACAATAGAATTGTATGAAAACAGTTAGACTGGTGGACATACAGTACCATAGGTGTGACTAGTCAAAAGGTGAAAAATTATCTTTAGTGCCCTTTTTACTTACCTCACTGGTCTGAATAAAGCAGAGAAGTGACTGTGCATCTTCAACACTGCTTTCCGCTGATAACAGCCTGTGGGAGGGGAAATATTTATCACTTATATAATATCCATTTTATACCCTCCTGTGCAGTTATTAGAACATTAAATGTGTATATTATTATGTGCATATTATTGGCTGATGTAACAATAAGCATCCTGTGTGTGATTTTAAAATTCATCAGTGTACCAGAGCCTGCTTGTATGTTTAATATATTGAGCAGAACTAAATAGCCAGCTTAAGATTGCAATGAATAAATGTATCAGATGAATTAGTAAATCTGCCAGACAATCATTCTGATCTGAAAGATCTGAGCTGATACTTGAACTATCGCTTCTGTACCCTCTGAGTAAAGGTTGCAACAGAGAGACGGACCTGTAATTGAGTTTTCAGAAAATGTGTAAATTAGTATTCACTGCATTTACTCATTAACAATCAGTGATGTCTGAACAGAGGGAGATTAAGACTAATTATAGAGTGTCTGAGAGACATGGACATGTTATTAACTTGTTTAAACATGTCAAGAATGAGACCTAATCTTCTAGTTCCAACTGTTTTGATTCTTAAGAAGCATTTCGTATTGATATGAAGTTGAAAACAATTCTGCAGATTAGTATGATAAATACAAAATTCCAAATAACAATTTTAAACAATAATAATTTTTTTTATGAATTTGTCCTTGCTGAATAAAAAAAAAAATCATTAAAAAAAACCCTAATAACAATACTGACACCATACATTTGAACAGTGTTGTATATAGAAAATGAAGTATGTTCTGGGTTATCGCTAGAAGCAAAACATTCAATATATAATTTGCCAAGTGAAGTTTAATTTTTCAGTTAACCTCGTTTAATTTCTGCATCATGTGCAATAAAGTAAAATATTAAATACAATCATTTAGTGCACAGGAAGAGCTGTTTGTCTTCCTTTTTCTGGATCATACCAAACAAACAATGCCTAAATAGGTCACTATTATTTTATAGTGTATTTGCATAGACTGTGTTAACACCAGGTTCACACTCACACTCAATCTTATTGTAATTTCCACTGAGTTTAGAGTACCACACAGTAAAAACAGGCTGAGTGCCAAAGCTCTCCCTGCAGTGTTGCTTCTGTTACGCAGCGTTGTGCTGCCTCCATGTGCAGCTTGAACACTGCAACCTGTTAACATAGCCGTTAAAACAAACATGTGCTGCTTACGTGCTACAGACCTGCTGACAGAAAACACATTACGCTAAAGTTTCTCTGAACAACCTTCAAAAGATCCAGAGAAAGCTGAAAGACGGAAAGAGAGAGGTGATGGAAGAAACGGTGAGGGAGAGGGGATGAGGAGCACGAGAGAACGAAATGTGAAGAAATTCAAGGAGCAAGACGTAGCAGAAAGAAAAAGCTATTTCAGCGAGAAAGCTTGAATTATGCATGCTCTTTCCTCGTTCAGGGGCGCAGGAGGACGGAAAAGAATAGTGCTCTGCATTTGTGTGCGTGTGTTAGCTCTGATGACTCATCTGTCTGCTTTCTGCACATAAAAATGAGTCTAGCTGTAACCATGGAGACAGCACCTAATCTCCCTTCAAACCTGGTCATCCTGCTTTCTCAAAAACACTAAATTAAAAGGTAGGGGAAACTCAAATGCGCAACGCTGAAATGCATGAGTGTAAAATTATATAGGGTTTATGGGTAAAGGGTGACATCCTGTGAGACAAATGACTAATATAGTGGAAACCCAAATGCTTGTAACTTAAACCCTTAAAAATAAAAATCTAAGTGCTTGACTTGACTCTGGCCTTATTCATTAGCTCATGCTTTATTAACTTGTGCTTTAAAAGTCAGTTGCATCTTTCTCCAAACGCAAACAATATAGTCATAATTTATGACAATGACTAGAATCAAATGAACACTGAGCTAATCACATTTTATTCATTTATGCACCTCTGCGTAAAGAATGAAGGAGCATATAATCAATTAGGCGGACAACACAGCACAAGTTTCACATGACAAATCATTCATTTGCATTAAGAGTACGCTTCATCTCTGTTCTCTGTGTTGAACAAAAACCTCATAGTGTACAGTAGCATTTAATGCACAGAGAAATATTTATTGTGCATAACAATAATTCACTTCATTCCAGAAATGAGCTGACAAATCAAAATTGCGACCATGATAAGAGTTTATATTTATAAGAGAGACCCAATTATTTATTAGTGATTTACATATTTAGTATAAAATGAAGTTAAATATGCCAGTGAGGCAAGTTATGACTACTATTACACCATAAATAGCTGTAACTATGACATGCTCCATGGCTTCTGGTCGCAAGATGTAGAAATCCTAATTTACAGGAAAAATTGCCATGTCATTGTAAAATCTCTCTGCTTATTGCTACTAGCCGCAAAAGCTGCAGGAATTCAACGGAAGTAAGTCACACAGATACACTCACACAGGATCAGGGGAAGGATTTGGAAATGAGAATGCAATGACGATTATGAGGATGACGATTACCCTCACCACGTTCACACACACCTACCTCTGTCCTCGACATGCTCAGGTGACTAAGGACACACACTGAGCTAATTCTGTTTGGAGGCGCATGATTGGAATGGTAATAGACTTGTATTTGTGTGTGTTTATTAGAATGCGTGTACCTCTGAAGAGCCTCAAGTAGGTGTTTTAATGCAGTGGAGAGCCTTTGCAGGCATGAGAGGGCTTCCTGAGGTGGGGGTGAGGTAGATCGCTGGCTGGGCTCAGTGGCTCCTGGAGTGTAGTGGAGCGCTGAGAACAAAGTCGAACTGAAAAGAGAAACAAACGGAAATAAACATCAATACAGACTTAACACTGTGAAATTTTATTGCAACTAGCAAAACTGAATACTCAGCAGCCATTACTCCAGTCTTCAGTGCCAGTCTTCAATATGAAACATATTATTATTATTAATGTTAAAAACATTTGTGCTGTTATATTTGTATTTTAAAAAATCTGGATTGTTTTGATGAATAAAAGTTAAAAGTAAACAGCATTTATTAAAATTTAATCCAAACTATTGAACGATGTAGGTTGCAAAATTTCTGTCTTTGTCATTAATTCTCTCACCTAATCTGACACACATTGTTCCAGATGCTCTCAAATAACGCCCAAACATCCTGATGCGATGTCTGAGGAGGTGGAGCTACATCCTCTATTTCTGCCATCAGAGAGTCCTCATTATCAGTGTCATTATCCTCTGCTGGTGCTTTCGGAGACTGTCTCACACACAAACACACAATTCATGAGTAATTAGAATGAAACAATTATCCAGTGTTATATATTACAATGAGACTGACCTGCAGTCTTTTCTTTAGCATATAAAGGGTAGAGCACGCTTGAGCTACATGACCGTTGTATTGCGATCTTCCAGCTAGTGCTGACAGCAGCTCTTCAGCCAATCTCACAGCACTGAGAACAGACCTCTGCTCTATGGACCTGTCTACAGACAAACACAAACATAACTAATTGAACTTATTATCTGCAATACAGTTCAGACATATGTCGTAATATATTCTGTGCCCTTGGTCCGTTTGTGAACTTTTTATGATCTTCTCAGTTTCTGGAGTCAGGAGGCCCTGAGGACACTGCTGAAGAAAGGAAGGGAGGAGAGAAGCTTAAAAAAGACAGAAGCATGTTGAAAACTAAGGATAAGTGGGAGAGAGACCCGTTTATAAAAGGTCATCGCCTCTTGGACACATACCACTAACCCACTAGCACAAAAGAAGACACAAAATGAGTGAAGGACACTCCCTCAACTCCATAAAGTGCAGTAAATCACATTTAGGCGAGAACAGGAGGGTCCTGGTACTTTTCCACCCCTTCACTCCTGCAAAAACTCCCTTCCTCCCCTCTGTCAGGCTGGGCCCATAGCCAAAGGCAGCAGAGAAGAAAGGCACAGTCATACTCCTGCTGCAGTGATTGGCAGAATGAGGTCAAACTCATAACTCCACACACAACGTAAGAACAGTGTGTGTATGAGAGTGGATCAAAACCACAAACGTGAGAGATGAAAATATAGACAAACAAACACCAATTACCCTGGTGTTTAGTGCAACCCCCCCTCCCCCAAATTTTAATTCTGTCATCTTTTACTACACAGTTTGTTTCCCTCTCAGTGGGGACCACCAATTCTTCAAAATAACTTCTTTTGTGTTCAGCAGAAAAAAAGAGACTCATACATGGTTAGAACAACTTGAAAGTTTATGATGACAGGATGTTAATTTTTGGGTGAGCTATCCTGAAATAATGAGCAACTGAAGGACATACAAACAGCCAGCAGGGGGAGCAGGTACAGTAGTCCTTAAATTATGCATTTTTGTCCTTTCTTACATAAAGATTATGAGGAAACAAATAATTATGCTGTATTCACATTATGTTGGAATTATAACAAAATAACAATTCAGAGACTTTGAGATTCAACATTTTATAAATACAATACTGAATTTGACAAATATGTGTCAACATTGCATGATCAATTATAAATAACTAAAACATTTGTATAAATCTACACTATCGTTTAAAGGTAAGTATTTAAGTTCAAAGGAATTCATTTATTACAAGATTTATTACACTTTTTTGAAAGAGAAATATTTTGTTGCATAAATGTTAAATACAGTCGAACAGTAGAATAACAGAACATCATTTCTGAATATAATAAAAATCTAATATGGGATAGAACAGAATTCTAAAAACTTAATTCTGTAATAGAATGTAATTATGACACGATATTGGGATCATAATTGAGAGAAGATTTACTTTTTATTTTATTATAGAATATCAGACTAAAGTAGTGAGGCGTACACACCTGAACAAAGAGAGTCCATCAGCATTTCCACACAGCTGAGCAGGCTCCTCTTAATAATGCTTCCGAACACAGCTATCCAGTGCTTCTTGAAACACTTGAGCAGCCCCTCCAGATTCCACGGGGGCTTCACATACACTATCTGCATACACAAACAGATACGTTCACGGAGAACGGGACTACAGAGAATCACCTGAATCACATTTAGGACGTGACTAATGCATTTAGATAAATGAGGAGCAGCTCTTAATATAAACTTCATAAAAAATTCATAGAATAATAGATCAATGTATGCAGGGGTACCTCGGTCCACAGTTCTCCGTAAGCTGCTTTCATCTCTTCCTCTAACACCTCTGACAGTGCCCCCTGAAGGCAGGACTCCAACACAGATACGCACTCGCTCAACTTTCGTTCCTCCGCTGGATCACTGCATTTATTCTTGTGTGATTGCTTCTCCTCTGCTACGTTCACACACCAAGGTGGCAACAATATATGACTTTACAATCAGACCTTAGTAACTAAAGAATTTAAAAAAACACTGCTAATAAAAGGAAAAAACGGTGACACTGTAGCTGACCTTTTTCTACAGGTTCAGCTGGGGGCGGCACAGTGGGATGAGCATGAATGTAGTTAAGAATAGTAGATCTGGTTCCATCCGCTTCTTGTACCAAGTCTGCCTTACTTAAGGCCTTCACCCCACTGAGAAGGGCCTTGCTGCACAAGTTCTTATCATCGCTACAAAAGGAAACCACAGAGAGAGAGAGAGAGAGAGGAAGAGAGATTTTTTTGAGCAGAAGGAAGTCATGTCCTCTACCTTCAATATGAAAATTGACTCCAGGGTGACAGTAACGCCTGAAATATAATCATTAAATCAGATCATCTTCATTCATAAAGCAAACACATGGCCACCTTGCATTTCATTAGCTATGTCAAATGACAAGGCAGATCAAACAAATGGGAATGTCCTTGATGTCCTGCAAACATGCCTAGAGGTGAAACAGTGGTACAAGAGTTTGTACTCACGTGCAAAGAACTAGTGCTCCCTCTGGGTACAGAGCCTGGTACTGCAGACAGCACTTCAGTACTCTGTCATCATTATTCACAACACCAGGCCCACCTGAAGAAGAGAAGAGCCAAGAGACAAAGCCACATATTATGCACCGTACTTGATTAGGAGTGGTGCAGCTAATGTGTCCAGTGGATTTCTTTTTAATGTGCATGGATGCTTTTAAAGCTAATACTGACCATAAGCCCTGTACTAACCGAGAGCTCTTGCAACTTTGATGTAGATCACTATATGACAAAATGGTATTTGGTATCACAATGACATTTTATCACGAAACACATTTTTAAATAACTAAATCAAGGAATACAAATATCACATGCAAGTGCAAAATAACTAAGTGCTATTTTAATATCTTTCATTTACTTTTATAGTATTTTTTAATATGAAGAACTGACTTGTAGTTTTATATTTTCAGTTATTAAGATTAGGTTTTCCATCTAATATTTGTAATTTCTTTAGGAGATCTTCAAACAGAAATGCCCCGGAAGTGTGCTGCTGTTTACATTTCTTGAAAAATACATATACGATACAAGGTCATTATGAATGCATTATGCAATAATAATGCATTCAGCATAAGAATCACTCACCTGCAGCTTGAGAGGCCTGCTGCATTGACTGGCCCACAAGTCTAGGCTCTTGATTTTTAAGGCAGCTATAAATGTAGTGGACAGCTGGCCTGGCTTTGTATTCCACTTTGCTGGAGAGTTTACCACTCTTTAGATAATCCAACTCCTGCAGCACCACCCATGGGATCAGCAAAGTGGGGAACCCAAGCCCTGTGATGAGGAAGTTCAGAGTGAAATGCTGCATCCACATAATTCTTAAAATGTTCTAAAGCTAGTGACTTAAAAAAAAAAAAAATTTCTTACCACCGAGACCATGTGACCTAATCTTCTTCACAAACTCCAGGTGGCTGAGAAGCACATTGGTATCCAGAACAATAAGCAGGGCCTGTTTATGTTGATCTTCACATGTATGAGTTAAACACACAAAGACACAATAAAGCACAATTATGATTGAAATATAACAATTTTTACAACAAGGTGCATACTGTGGGACGTTACTAGTGACCTGTACAACAAAAATGATAACAATAACAACAAAGATTTCATTTTAAATCATTATAAATGTAAATAAACAACAGCTCCAATGATAACAGCACAGAGGATATTGCTGTAATTGCTTTAACAATGATTTTTCTTCCCAGATGATGAACAATAAAAACATTGCCATCTGTTCAAACACTGACACAATGAGTAATTCAAAAAGAATTCATAGGTGACTTTACTTAGCATTGTGCCGGCACCCTCTTCTGGAGGGTCAATGTCCATGCAGGTGAGCTCTCCACAGTTCTCTATCAAGTTCACCTCCAGACGCCTCTCAGAGCGTGCCAGATGAAGCTCCTCCACCAGCTCCATCTAAATAATAAACAAAACAGAATGAGAAACGTACAAATTCACACGTTTTCATTCTAAAACCAGAAGTACGTTGTTAACCTCTTGGTCACAGTCAAGGGTCTTTGCAGCGTCCTGGAGAGTTACCTGAAATCATATTGAGGTATGTCAGGCAATTCAGCAACATTAGTAATGTTCTATTTCAATGTTGTTTTCCTAAATACCCGAATAGCCTTATAGTCACTGTTTTAGTGAACTCTCATACAGATCTGACTGAACTCTGCTATAAAACTGGTGGAAATTTTTCATAGAGAATTAAATGTTTCACTTGAAACTGCTACAACTAAGATTTAGTCTAGACGGGAAGTAAACAGTGAACGCACGACAGCTTACATGCATGTGTTTTAAAATCACCACTGAAAAAACGAGACCAATCGACAGAGGATGCAACACCGTTAACCTTCAAACCTAAACAGAAATATGTTGTACCACTGATTCAGATGAAGTTGGTGCAAAAGCAAGACACTTACATGCAATGTGCAGGAAGTATTGCTCGGCATTGTGACCTCTCTTGTTTTGTCAGTGTGTGCCTGCTGGACTTGGTGAGAAATAGATGAAATTTGTGACGAGTTAATAGAAGAGGGTTTATGAGAGGTCTGAGCGGAAAACTTTTGAAGCCTCGGCCCTTGCTGCTGTGAGATGAGAAATTTGTGTTTAGATGGGAAAGAAGGCTGAGCGGTACTTTGAGTCCTGCTATCTGAAGGATTCACAGTACACACATCCGTGTTTGTCCAAGCTTTTACAGCAGTGACCTTCTTTGGGATCTTGAAACTGACATTTGCTGTGGGACCGCTAAGGGATGGCCTTTTTTCTACAAAGATTACACCAGGGACATTACCCAAATGTACAAGGTCTTGCTTTTTGGGTGAAATATCTTTTTGTAACTTTAGCTTGGATCCTACATGTTTCACTATTGAAAAAGCTTCTTTGGAGTTGCCTTGAGAACTCTGAGCACCAACACTGTGGTCGATCTTCTTGTCCCTCCTGGCCACCAAAGTCTTCCTCATTCCCTTCTGATCTTCAGAATGATATTCTGCATTGGTCATGTTTTTGACGTCTCTTCGTTTGGTTTCACCATGAAGCTCTGGTGACAATGGCCTTTTCATGTGTCTCCTCCTTTTCTCTTGTGCAAGGAAACAATCATCCTTTGCAGGTGTCCGTCTGGGATGCTCTGCTGTGGATCTCCTAGATACCAGCTCCCGTCTCTTTTTCTCCAACTCCTTTGAAGAAGGCTTGTTGTGTGTATCAGCATGACTGCTGGAGCTTCTCGCTGAGATATGGGAACTTGCTTTCTCATACTTCCCTTTGGGATTCACTTGCTCCTTATCATTGGTGACAGGTGACTTGAAAACTGGCCTCTTTGTTGTTTGGCTTTCTAGGGATCTTTCCTCCCTGCTCTTGCTGTCTCTGATTTTTGGTTTCTTGAATCCTCCTTCAAATTCTGTTGCTGATGTTGACTCAGTGGCCCTCCTCTCTTTAGCTCTGTCTTTGTCAGAACTGCAAATCATTAAAAAAAAGGCAATAATAAGTTTTACTGAACTCTCACAATAACTATGTGAGATGATGATATGATTGATATGATTTATGATGGGGTATGATGATATGATTGATATGATTTACTCTTTACTCTCTGATCATTAAAAAAAAAACCCATACATATTGATACAAACATAACAAATACACACCTTTTAACAAAAAATCATTTCAAAATAATAAAAAAAGTAAAATAATAAATTATAATAACTATATAATAATAAGAAATAATAATAAGTAACAGTTCATAAGGCCTAGAAACATTTCACATCCCAAATTAAAAACATAAACGACTTGTTTTATAAATGAATCCTAAAGAGACGAAACTTCAGTTCAACTGTAGGGAAGAAAAAATATGAATACAGCATATGTCGAAGAGAATAAGTAGATATAATTGGAACCAAAAATTGTTTTAAATAAGGGACGACTGAAATTAATCCATTTGAAAAGAAACTGAAACCAGTGATATTGCCTACGGGATTTAGCTTGGAGCCAATCAAAAGCTTCATACAATGTACAAAAATCTGTAAACATAAGCAAGTAAAATATAACACTCAAATATGTCAGACTATAACTAAACTTAATCATTTAAGAAAATAGACTCATAATGCAATGCAATCAAGAATAAAACATATAGGCCCGGGTTTACAAACGGGGTTTAGCTTACGCCACGTCTAGGCATTAGTTAAATTAAGATATTTAATCAACTTTTACAAAAATGCCTTTTAAGAAAATATTACAGGTGTGCATCTTAACACAGAACAATGACACTGACATGTTTTAAGATATGTCAGAGCAAGATATTTTCATCTGAGACAGCTCAAACATGCAATTTAGTCTGGGACTAGCTTAAACCTTGTCTGTGAAACTGAGGGATAATCAAAGATAATGTAATGCAATGGAAATGATCACACTTAATGCACTTAACGCAAATAAATAAAGAGCTCAGACATGGCCAGACATTGTCTTTTCTGGTACAAAGAATGTGATGCTCGGTGCAAAGCAAAGATATTAAATGTCAACGGAATTCGACCACAAAACCTACATTAAGAGTTATTAATAATATTTAAACAACTTTTATTGCATTCTGGCTATAACTGTATCCATTTCAATTAAATGTTTCAAAATCTAGGGCTAGGGCATCCTTATCTGCAGGGCTACAAACTCTCGTCCAAGACAAGTGGGTTTTTTGAAAGGGCGAGTGAAAAGAATTGTGTTTTCCCGACCGGACATGTGACTGATTACTTCAGTAACAAAAAACAAACAAATAAACAACTATTTAGATAAGCACTAAAACTTAGACTGAACTGAGAATAGTTTTCTAACGGCGTTTGATACCTCATAATGTAATTACTATACAACGTCGTGTTAGTTGAAGCTCATGCCTCAGAACTCCAAACTAGGGCAACAGTAACGTTACACAAAGAGAAACAAACATACTGCGGTAAAACAGCTAAAACATAATAAATGCATTCATGAAACGTCTGTGTAAATGGAAACCCTTCCTAGAGCTGGATTTCTGGACAAAGTGAGCTATCGGGGGAGAAGAGCCTTGGTGAGAGAGGTAAAGAAAAGCCCAAAGATCACTGTGGCTGAGCTCCAGAGATGCAGTCAGGAGATGGGAGGAAGTTGTACAAAGTCAACCATCACTGCAGCCCTCCACCAGTCGGGGCTTTAAGGCAGAGTGGCCCGACAGAAGCCTCTCCTCAGGGCAAGACACATGAAAGCCTGCATGGAGTTTGCTAAAAAACACCTTAAGGACTCCAAGATGGTGAGAAATAAGATTCTCTGGTCTGATGAGACAAAGATAGAACTATGTTTGGAGAAAACCAGGCACCTGTCCAATACAGTGCCAACAGTGAAGCATGGTGGTGGCAGCATCATGCTGTGGGAAAAACCTTCTCCAGAGTTCAGACTGGGCAGAAGGTTTACCTTCCAACAAGACAATGACCCTAAACACACAGCTAAAAGTGGCTTCACAACAACTCTGTGACTGTTCTTGAATGGCCCAGCCAGAGCCCTGACTTAAACCCAATTAAGCATCTCTGGAGAGACCTAATAATGGCCAACATTTACCATCCAACCTGACAGAACTGGAGAGGATCTGCAAGGAGGAATGGCAGAGCATCCCCAAATCCAGGTGTGAAAAACGTGTTGCATCTTTCCCAAAAAGACTCATGGCTGTATTAGATCAAAAGAGTGCTTCTACTAAATACAGAGCAAAAGGGTCTGAATACTTAGGACCATGTGATATTTCAGTTTTTCTTTTTTTATAAATCTGCAAAAATGTCAACAGTTCTGTGTTTTCTGTCAATATGGGGTGCTGTGTGTACAATAATGAGAAAAAAATTAACTCAAAAATTATTTTAGCAAATAATATAATAAAGTGTGAAAAATTTAAGGGGGTCTGAATACTCTCCGTACCCACTGTATATTCTAATTTAGAAATATTTTGCACCCTAAGACCCACCTTACATGCTGAAGATGATGTTTGTGTTTTCTTTTTGGGCTGCTAAATATCTTTGCATCACTCTCCTATGAACAAAAAACATTATTATTATCATCATTATTATTTTTTTTTTACCAAATGCTTTTATCCAATGTGATTAAATACAAACAAGAATTAAAGTTCATAATTTAGAGCTACTACAAATGAGAACAATCGTGTCAAACTGATTGATAAAGCATAGAAATGTATCAAAATGACATGATAGGAATAACTAAAATAAAATCTTCTCTGATTTTGTTGCTGATTTCTCACCTTCATACTGTCACGAGAAGAGTTTGATTGGATTCTTTCCTCCTTTTTATGTTTCTTCTTCTTTGATTTCTTGCTTGACATCCTCAGAACCCTATGATCGAACAAAATATTTTTCAGTTTTAAACTTTTTATTCCAAATACAAAAATACAGTGTATAATGTGAGAAATCAACATGTTGGTTGTTTATTGCTTTTAAAGAGAAGAGCAGCAAAACTATTTTTTCTTTTAATTTGCATTCAGTTATTTTTATTTTTTCCACGACACAAACTGATTGAGAAAAAATATAGAAAGATAAGTAGTTCAAGTAGTTATTTTTGCTACAGTTATTTTGCTACAGTTATTTTTGCTACAATGAAATCAGAATAATTTAATTTACATATTACTTTTCAAAAAACAAAAATTAGGTACCTTAGAGTGCCCTTCTAGTAAGAACTATATACAAGGAAAAAAGTTTTTCTCCCAAGAGCTGCATATCAGCAAATCCAAGACAGAAATCCTTGACAGTTTATCCTTCAGGAAAAGATAATACCAAGTAACGTTAAACCAACTGAAACAACAGCATTACGTCTCGTCAGTGAATATATAAGTTAGGAAATTATGAATATGTGAGGTGACAGCTTAGACCACATTGAAATACACTCGTGAATCGTGACAATAATATGAACCGAATTACATTACAACACATTTGTCCTGACCTCCCTAACTGTTCACAAATTACATATCTTATCACACTGAGGGACTCGGGTCAACTAACGTTACATGTTTTTATTTTCTACAGCTTCAGTGTAAACGAGATTTACCTACCACAAGCAGGACGGGTGTTGTTAAATACGACACTAAATGACAAATATTCTGAATGACAAAGGATATTCTGAAACAGCTGCTCACTTCTCTGCTTACATTGCTTTCTGCCGGTTGAATTCACTTCCGCTGTCTTTTTAGTTTGCGTAGTTTGAGAGAAAACGATTGGTGCGCGCCCACAACGCTCATCGCGCACGGATTCTACGTACGCTAGTTTGGGAAAATGGCGGAGCTCAGGGAAGAGGACGCTGAGCAACTTCACCAGGAGGACGCCAATATAAAAGGCAAAACAATTCGAATTAATGATGATAAAATGATTCCGACGTGTTTTGTAGGTTCCTTAAATAACGCTCCGCATTTGGGAATTTTGTATTTTTATGCAATTTATTCCTAATACGACTTCAAAACTGCTGAAGTAAATATAGGCCTCCTCACGGAGCTGCACCATAGGACCTAGGTGTAAATAATGTAAATGTTCAAAACGTCTTTGTATCTGGGTGCATATCGACAAAGAACTTACATGTAGGTAGATTACAAACACTAAATCAATCGATGCATTTTCTGAGATGAACAATACGTTGTAAATGACAGTATTGTGTGTGTTGCAATGGTCTTGTCGCGGAGCTCCGCACTAGGGCCGTTCTGCTTAGAGACATCAGCCTCAGAAAGCGGGATTGGTTACTCCATGGAAATGTACCTTGGCTTACATGCGAGGGCGCTCCAGTATAGTTGTTGAATTGATCGTAATCAATTCTAATAACATGTTTAGAGCTATACAGAGATTAGCCATTTTCCTGCTTTGGTAATTATGACTCACAAGTCGAAATTTTGAGATATGTAATAATAATGTAAGAATTAAAAAAATACTTTTTATGTCATCATTTTTTAAAATCTAACTAATGGCTTAGTACCTAATGACAGTTTTGTGTAATAATTATGATTTACTGTAATATATATGTTACCAATTGTAACCATTACACATTGTTCACACAGTAAATACTAAAATAATAATTTAATTCTATGTTTAAAATTTTGGTCTTAATATTATGACATATGTAGTGTGTGTATATATATATATATATATATATATATATATATATATATATATGTGTGTGTGTGTTATATTTATAGCATATATGTATGATATGTTTTTAAGATAAGACATTTTTTGTTTAATGTTTGGGTCTGGAACAATGGTAAAACAATAAAATCTTCATACTTAATTCAGATGTGATGTGGCTTTTTTTAAATTAAAGAATATGGAACAAGAATCAGAAAAAGTTTTTAAACTTGCGAAGTATTCAGTTCTGTTTTCTATGTTGTAAGACCAAATGCTTGTTTTAATGGATTAAATATTTAAAAGTAAATGTATTTTTAATGAAAAAGAATAACTGGTTTATCTCAGCAATTGTTTTTCTGAAATGTGAATTTCTGTGTGCCTCAACAGATGCTGAGAACGATTCTAATAAAATGCCTGCAGAATCTGAGGCATGTGAGCAAATGCCTATTCATGAAACCTCAACTAATCCAGTGAAAATAGTGGACAAAAATGGACAAACATCCTCCACTGTTGTGTCAGGTAAAAATTCAACAGTATTGACTCCACATGAAACTTATGACACTCTCCAGACATATTGTCCCTGAGCATGGTTAAATCATTGAAACTGTCCATCTCTGTTTCAGAGAGACATGTGTCTATCCAAACGACACTGGAAGGACTCGAAGGGCTTGTGGATTTAAATGGAGGTACAGAAACCAGAGTATCTGTTTATTGTGTTTGTTTATTACCACCAGCGGACTTTTTGTTAATCAGAAGCTAACAATTATGTTCACTGATTTCAACAGCTGGAAGAAAGTCTTGTCCATTGTGTCCAGAAGAGAAATTCAAGGCCTGTTACAGTCATAAGCTCAGACGGCATCTGCAGAACCTTCACTGGAAAGTTTATGTGGAATTTGAAGGTCTTTGGTCCTTTATAATTGTCTTTACCAACAAGCATTTAAAAATAGTTGCCTCAGGTATCAGCCAATACATGTGTGAACATTTTGCTTGAGAAAGTTAACTTTGTTTCATCTCTCACAGGCCAAAGGATGTGTATCTGTCATCTACCTTGTCGACAACTCAAGTCCAGTCTAGGCTCTGACCAGGTAAGATCAAGGTTGTTCAGTTTTTCTTCGTGTGCATGTTAATCAGGAAATAGATCTTCTTGAATGGATCTATTAATATGTTATTATCTCATCTCCAGGCTCAAAGTAGACTGGTCGCTCACTACCACTGTGTGGTTTGCTCTGTCACTATTGCTCGCAAGACAGATATGATCAGTCATCTCAAACGCCACATCAACAAGGGTGAGACAGAAGCCAGCTATTCAGGCAGCTCCGATGTCCCCTTTGAAGACCCTGGTGAGCCTTTACTTTGTTGATGTTGACAAAGTGAAACCTTTTAAAGTAAAAATGCTTCCTTGTTTGAAGTGCTTTAGTGACATAAAAGATAATTGTGCAGCAGAGAGTGAGACAACTGGCATTTAAGGAGAACCGCCTGAACTAGATGCCAATTTGTTGATGTGGATGTTTGGATTGTTTTTGTGTAGTTCCATTCAATTTTTTTGCAGTTGCTTTTTTTGTTGCATCTAACCTAAACCTTAAAGCACTCACACGATAGAAGGTCTTCAGCATTGTAGAAAATGACCTTGTGTTTGTTCATGATTAGGCCATTAGTTTGCAGTTTAAAGGTTTATTCACCCCAAAATGAAAATTCTGTCATTAATTACGGAACACAAATTAAGATGTTTTTGATGAAATCAGAGAGCCACCTGACCCTCCATAGACAGCAATACAAATGAAATGTTTCTGGGTCCTGAAACATAGTAGATACATCGGTAAAACAGTTCATGTGACATCTGTGGCCCCGGTGAGGGGAGCAGTTGGGGGATTGTTGCCTTGCTCAAGGGCCTTAGTTGTGGTATTGAAGGAAAGTATTCAGATCCCCTTACATTTTTTTTACTCTTTGTTATATTGCAGCCATTTGCTAAAATCATTTAAGTTCTTTTTTTTCCTCATTACACACAGCACACAGCACCCCATACTGACAGAAAAACTCAGAATTGTTGACATTTTTGCAGATTTATTAAATAGAAAAACTGAAGTTTCTGTGACACTCATATATTTAACTCAGGTGCTGTCCATTTCATCTGATCATCCTTGAGATGGTTCTACACCTTCATTTGAGTCCAGCTGTGTTTGATCATACTGATTGGACTTGATTAGGAAAGCCACACA
The DNA here is from genome assembly GCA_032361065.1 of Enteromius trimaculatus. Taxonomy (NCBI): domain Eukaryota; kingdom Metazoa; phylum Chordata; class Actinopteri; order Cypriniformes; family Cyprinidae; genus Enteromius; species Enteromius trimaculatus. Next base: position 13,547,781 of record JAUMHP010000076.1, read on the forward strand.
CCTGTCTATATAAGACCTTACCGCTCACAATGCATGTCAGAGCAAATGAGAATCATGAGGTCAAAGGAACTGGCTGAAGAGCTCAGAGAGCTGTGGCAAGGCACAGATCTGGCCAAGGTTACAAAAACATTAAGGTTCACGTTAAGGTTCCTAAGAGCACAGTGGCCTCCATAATCCTTAAATGGAAGTTGGGACGACCAGAACCCTTCCTAGAGCTGGTCGTCCGGCTAAACTGAGCTATCGGGGGAGAAGAGCCTTGGTGAGAGAGGTAAAGAAGAACCCTTAGATCACTAAAGCTGAGTTCCAGAGATGCAGTCAGGAGATGGGAGGAAGTTGTAGAAAGTCAACCATCACTGCAGCCCTCCACCAGTCTGGGCTTTAAGGCAGAGTGGCCCGACAGAAGCCTCTCCTCAGGGCAAGACACATGAAAGCCTGCATGGAGTTTGCTAAAAAAACATCTGGAGGACTCCAAGATGGTGAGAAATAAGATTCTCTGGTCTGATGAGACCAAGATAGAACTTTTTGACCTTAATTCTAAGTGGTATGTGTGGCGAAAACCAGGCACTGCTCATCACCTGTCCAATACAGTCCCAACAGTGAAGCATGGTGGTGGCCGCATCATGCTGTGGGGGTGTTTTTCAGCTGCAGGGACAGGACGACTGGTTGCAATCGAGGGAAAGATGAATGTGGCC
>JAUMHP010000076.1:13564699-13598465 GCA_032361065.1 Enteromius trimaculatus
AAAAATTATTACGGAGCAAATGGAATCCAGAAAAGTTCAAATGGAAGAAATTTAATTTTAATGTATTTCATAGGGCCCTAGAAATGAATGCTATATATTATTATAATTAGCTTTAAGATTGACCAGAACCACAATTCTTAAATCTTGCTTTTGATTGGCAGTGGTCAAGGAGGCAGCCAGCAAGAAGAAATTCAACCTGTTCACCGAGAGCAAATTCAATTTCAGTGTGTCCAGCTTATCCTTCACACCCCCAGCATCTGCACCCAGCAGCCCAGGACACTCAAATACCTCCCCAAGACAGCGCACACCCATGCCACCCTCCCCGCTGCTGGCTAATGGCCTGACAAACCAAACTGTGACTGTTCACTCGTCAGAAAGCAGTCCACTGAACCAAGGTCTGCCAATATTAGGAAAAATCGATGAAGCAGAAAACACAATACTATTAGAGGAGAGCAGTGATGATGTATTTGTCACTACTAAAACATCAACCTTGGATAAATCAGAACTCACTACAAACACCAAGAAAGCTTCGGTCAGTTCCATTCCCATTATTAAGGTAACCGAAGCTGTAGAAAATGCTGGTAATAGCAATTCACCAACCTCTTCAGACTTTGCTAATAAACCCATAGTAGTAATCAACCCGATCTGTATGAAAACCTCTGGGTCTGATGGTGAGCCAACTAAATCTCAGGACAACGGCAAGGAAACCATAAAGACAGAAGATTGCTCGAATGATCCAGCCCAGATTCAAGCACTAATACATAAAGAAAGCACATATCCCATTGCAGTTTGTTTATCCATTCAAGATGCAGAGGATGGAGATATCTACAAAGAGTTCACCGGCAAACAAATCATGGATCTTTCAGAAAAAGCTTTAGAATCCCAGTCTTCAGCGATCCTAGAGGATGAGCCCAGACCCCTGGACTGTGTGAAGGCGATCCGGGACCTGGTAGTGGAGGTTATTGAAATAGAAGAGGTGGTTCAGCCTTCCAAAGACAATGGAGAAAAAGGTCAAGTTCAAATGTTTGAGGAGCAAGAGGCTGTCGTTTAAGTTTGAATGACCGTGTCGGGCCAGGATTTAAAACTTGTTCGCCCTTTCTTTTTTGTAATAGACTAATTGTACATTTTGACGTTGGTTTCATCATTCTGCAGAAGGTAAATATAGTTTACAGCTGATGTATATGTATTTATAAACGCCAGTATCAAAATGTTTGGGGTCAGTAAGATTTGTAATTGTTTAAAAAAGAAATTAATATTTTTATATTGATGACATTTATGAAATGTTACACTTAGAACAGTAACAATATACAAAAAGAGATATTTTGATAAAATGCTGTTGTTTAACTTTGTATTTAAAATATAAACATCTTTAAATTTGCATTGTAAAATATATTAAAATAGAAAAAAACTATTTTGAGCCTTAATATTTCAGAACATTAAAAAATCTTACCAACACCAAACTTTTCAAAGGTAGTATATATATTAAAAAAGCAGTTAAATGTTTTTTTAAAAGGATTTTTTTAATAAAGTGTAAAGGTAATATAAATAGTCTTATTTTAATATTGTTTTAAGATAATATGTGCATGTGAATTGCTATGTTAGCATTTGAATGTATGAAATATAAATTGTAACATAAATATTGAGTTTGGAAATAAGTGTGTTGTATGACTCTTCGAAAAGAATCCTTCATGTCGTTGAAACAATTTTGGCAAGGTAGTTTTCATTCTTCTCAAAGTGAGTAAAGTTTAAACAATAAGGGTCTGGTACATTTCCCAAAAAAAATCTTTGTCAAAATCTATCATGAACCAGGGATGACTGTTTACCTTAGACCCACGATGCAGGCCCGACAGGTTTGTTTTCCATGGAATCTGGATCTGTGACATATCTACAATGAGCTGCTATTTGTTGAGTGACAAGTACATTTGCCACATGTGCACGGCTGAGATCTGTGCCCTATGGAGACATTCACTACAGATTCTGCTCTGGGCATTCAGTGCCTTACGAGATCCACATTAACAATAAGTCAATGCATATGAATCAGTGCATAAATATGCATAACCACCCTTTTAAGGAATGTCTGAATGATGGGAGTGAATGATTAAGAATGAATGAGATGCACGGCATTTCACTGCAAGTAAACAAGATAAACCCAACTATACGCATACAATTTCTATTGAAATAACATACACGACGAAAGCTTTTGCACATCAATTTATGTATTTCATATTGCACCACATTAAATAAAAAGGCATTTTATATAAAACAGTAATTAAGACAAGTCCCAGGCACCAATGAAATTTAGTTTCATAAATACTAAACCGCACATAGAGACCAGTATTATTTCAAAAGAACACTTGAGTTTGGCTACATTACAAAATACATTTGAAGCCGTTAGCAGTGCACCAAGCCAAGATGTCTCATAAAACTGGTACTACAGTTTCAAAAGCAAAGAAACAGGCAACAATGTTTTGCACAATCACATTAGTGAGTAGAAGTTAAGACGTTAAAGTGACATTTTTGTTCCCATGGGCACTGTGCTGGGTTGTCATGAATTTTAACAAAATATGTTATTTCATATGAGTCCTCTATTCTCAAACTGACCACCAGATCAGCTGCATTATGTAAACGTATGCAAAACTGAAAGAAATCTTATTACGGATGATAATGACTGACTATTAAGTATGCAAACTGCAGCTAAAGCTACACAATATTTTGCTTCCGGAAACCTAAACAACTGTCATGCATTCAACGGATTTGCTTTAATGTATAAATAGATGGTGTTTTCAACGCTCATAACTCACCTACATCACTGAAACAGCATGCAACTAAAATCCTACTTTTGTCATATTGCACAGAAAAGGCAATGTGGTGCCATTTGTTTCTTCAGTGTGGACAAGCAATACACAGTAGGCTAAAGTAGGTTATGTTCAAACTGCATGATCAAGCTCAAAGTGAGGGCTGTAAATCATAGCCACTGAGAACATTCAGCTTAAAACACATTCAGACTGACTCACATGGAATGTAATAAATATGCACATATGCTATAGAAAGAAATACTGATGATGAAGAAAACCAGTAGTAATTAGCATCTTTTGAGAACCATTTCCTTGGTTTTGAATAGGTTTTAGGTCTTTCCTGACACTCTCCTACCGTGACGCCGTGTAACCGTAATAAAACTGCTCATCAGGTCGAAAGCCGTAAGCTGTGGCAGGGCGACCTGGAGTCACACCTGTCTGTCCGTAGCCGTCTGTCAAAGAACTAGAGGAAGAAAAACACAGACAACTGTCAGCCTGTCACATCACTACTGAAGAGTGAAGATCAATCTCAAAAACATGTCATAAATAAAACATGGTTAGATAAAGGATTTGTGCATCACTAGATGGCGCTCTGATTCTGCAAAAAAGAACTATCAAGATTAAAACAGAACGGGTCCAAACCCACACAGTGAAATACCAAATATGTAAGTAATAATTTATTATATTTATAATATATTTATTTACCTCATATCATACCTTAGGTAATATTTACACTAGAAGTGAACAATTATTTAAAAATCAAGGCAATGACTATTCTCTTCTAGGAGTTCAAAAATGTAAAATTTAATTTAAAAAATATGAGAATTACATTTATTTTTATTATTATCATCATTACTATTATTTATATATTTATATAAATATAAATATAAATATACACACATACATACACACGCACACACAAGTCAAATCACCAACATTACATGATATTATATATTTATTCACACCAGCAGTGTTTGCAAATTAAAAATGAGATTTTAAAACCAGATATAAATGAATTACTCAAGGCAAATGACTAACGGGATTCATGTCACATCAGTTGGAAAGGACTAATATGATCTGCCTTTATATAAACAACACCCACCCAACTCTGGCCTGTCTTCTTAAAATATGGGTTGTTTGCTTTGCCCCTTCCAGCTCCCATAATGCTGTGTTGTTTTTAGACCAAATCACTTCCAGCGATCGCTTACATGCATTACCCCCTTCACTCCAAGTACTCCCGCCCTCTCCAGGCAGAAAGTCTGTCTTTATCCTCTGAGGAACACCACTGCCGTCTGGGGAAATTTCAGACTTTGTTAAAAAGCTTGAGGAGGAGAGGCTGGATGTCAAAGACTTTGGGTGAAACCGAAGCTTATAACTAACAGAATAAGTTTAAAAGGGTTGATGGGAAGGTATCGGCAGTATATAGTAAATCAGATGATAGCTCCAAATAGAGTCCAAGTAAAAATGTGTGTGTTTCTTGCAGTGAATCATTTATCCCAAGGGAAGCTGTCATCCTTTCTGGGAAAACTGAAAAGAGTTTCAGCAGGTTTCTGCAAATAATTATGTTACCAGTGCGTAAAACCAACTTTTTCCATTTAGGTTCATTTGTCTAATCATTTAATCTAAACCAAATCATTTGAGATGGAGATACGGTTTATCCTTCTACCATCTTATGAAACTCAGCTGTTGGCCCTTTCCACTCAAAGGTCACAGACATAGTGCACTTGGTGATAATCTGAAGATCAGAGGCTAGATGCAAGCTGAAAAAAGATCCCCGTGTCTGGCCCCAGTGCCCCTTGAGAATTAACACTGAGGTGAGATCCTGTAAAAAAAAAAAAACACCTGGAAACCTCTAAACAAGAAAGTGTCTGTCTTACCAGTCTCTTTCCTTCCTTCCTGCCCAAAAGGAATTATTCTGTTTAAGATTCTGTTATATTTCTCACCCATGTCTTTCCAAATTTAAATTGATTTATTTCATGAAACACAAAATGAGAAAAGAAGGTGCTCTTTTCATTCTTTTAAATGCCCCCTTGTTGAAAAAAAACTCAAAAAAAAAAACCCAATCTTTGAACAGTAGTATATCAAATCTGCAAACAAATGATGCTTGACTGTTTCTCAGAGCTGATTTGAATTATTTAGTCATTTGTTCTATTACTTAAGGCCAACTGGTCTCTATTAGTGAATATATGAAGTCAGCTCCCTTTAAGTAACCACAGGTGTAGTTCATCACATTAACTCTGGACATGTTACATAACGTTTGCCAACAGAGAGTATCCAAAGAAAGTAAAATAAATAAGCGCCACGTGGTTTAGCACTTTCTAAGGCAATGTCATTTAAATATTTTGTCCAAATACATTTTGTGGGAACTGTACTCATCCTGTTTTGCCCTGGCAATGTTTCACGAAAAATAATGTTTGACGCTTTACTGCTTTAAAATAATTTGATTTTGCTGTAAAAAAATTTATTAATTACCTTGTAATGTGTTTTTTTTGTCTAATCATAACATTATTTTTCAAGCAAATGCAGCCAAGAATTAAAATAACTTAGCGTTCTTTATGTGCTAAATGAAAGATTGCTCTGTGCTATTCTATAAATAAAAGTGATTCTATTAAAGTCTTTTAAAAGAGCTGTTCCCAGTGTGTTTGGCTCCTGACTTTGCGCAGGGGAACCTAAGCTGGATTTCATTATTGTGTTAACCTGGATCTCTAACACCACACAGACAAAATGAAAACCACACATTTTCAGGTCGCCCAATTCCCTTTGCACTCTCAGTGTATTCTACAGGTATCACTTACAAAGAGCTGTGAAAAAAAACATGGCTTCTTCTGTGGCTCTCCTCCCACTCATTTTTATATTCACACGCGCTCTTCACTTCCAGCATCTCTTCTCTGACTTCATTCTTTCTCTTAAAGACTAATGTATAATTTAGCAAGCTCTCACTATTGTTAAATCTGTCTCATCATTTAATGGGGCCACTGTATTATCATTAATGGCCCTACTGAATATTTTGAACAGAGGTCAAATATTTTTCACAGTCCGATGACACAAAGTGGGCCACATCATAAATCAAACTGTAGCATCCAGTCATCACATTAGTGCTTTACTGAAACCCTTAACAGTAGGTATATGGCAACTGAGGCAGATTTGGAAAAAGCTGAATAGAGGGAGCTGTGTTTATTCTCAAAGCTCAGGGTATTGCTGTTGGAGGAGTGCAGCGGCATGCTGGGATGCCGGAGGACTCTTTGACACAGCACTTTGAGCCATTCCATGCTAAAGGCAACAAAACTGGCAGACAACGATGTGTGTGTGTGTGTGTGTGTGATGCAGTAATAACAAAAGCCAGTTTGACTAATTCATCATATTTAAATGTACCTGCTGGGGAAACCCTGTGGTCCTAACAGGTCTCCGTTCTGGAAGTCTGTGAAGAACTCTGGACTAATGGCACCATCTGCTGGGATTATTCCATCTGCGGGGAATTGAAAGAAACCGATTATGAGTAGCACATGTCGTGCTAAGGCATTAAAGAAAATGCAGAGATGCATCAAATCCTTCATAATATTTTGCATTTATTATAAAATTCTAATTAAAATGTAAATTTAAAAAAAAATTGTACTAAAATTATATTAATTACAAATAATAATTATAAAAAATAATCTAAAAATTATGTTTGTTTATAATCTGGATTTATTGCTAGATAACAGACTATAGTACATATTATATATTATAGATATATTAGATATTAGTAATTTAATTAAATAAAATGAACTAAAACCACATTAAAAATGGCCAAATCAAAAGGTTTTTTCCCCAATAACTATTTTTTTGTAAAACATACACATTTAGAATCTTGAATCTTGCTTAATCAAAAAAGGAAATACATCAATAGTATTACTTTATAAATACGTTTGAAAAGCACTGAGGATATACCAGGAAATATCTTATATATTGGGGCCAAATAACACTTAAAAGTACTCAAAGTATGCTGACAATTTTAAAGCACGCTGAAGAAAAATGTAAACACCCTATTCATGAGAACCACTATATTAATGCAGCTATATTTGCTAAAATCCCCGCCCAATATAACCTGCACTGTAGAAGAGGTCTGGCCGTTCCAGGATGTCACCGTTTTGGAGAAAAGGTTCTCCATCATCCCCATACATGAAAGGTTCAGCTTCGTCCATCTGCCGGTTCTCCACCATCTCCAGCCACTGAGAGTTATGCCAGCGGAACTTCTCACTCTGGATCTTCTTGCCCCATTCCACATCATACTCCTACGGAAGCAGACAGAGAGATTATTAGCACAGAACACAGAAAGGCTCTGCCTGTATTGCCTCGCTGCATGTGCCATACTGAAGATGTGGGATGAATCAGGTGTGCTGTGTTGCCTGGCAGACGGACAACATGGTAACGGTTTATTTTAACTCTACAGGGACTGAGTGTAATAAAACCTCTTTGAGGTTGGTGGAAATATCTAAGCTAAGCAACCCGGCTCTCTGATTAATCATCCCCACACAGGGTTGAATGCCTGGGGCTCTGATGGCCATATGAGGCCCAGGCCTCAAATAGGCCTCATTGTCACAAGTCCTGGTCTCACCGGTGACACTTTCTGCCAGGGGACAAATTTATCATTGTAAAGCATTAAAGGCACCACATGCTGCACTCCTGTGGCCAATCACTGCTATGAATGTGGTCTGATACACCAGCTAATCAATCTTCAAGTAGCTGAGCTCATGACGTTACTGAACATTTGGATCCAGAGCAGGTTTTGGTGTTTTATAAATAAATCTGGGGGGAAAAAAATAAAAATCTTCAAGCATGGGAAGAAATAGCATGTAAAAAAAAAAAAATCTTATGAATGACTTCTCCTGTCTGGGTTAAAAACCGCTGTCACAAACAAAAAAATGGTTTGGGTATGACATAATTATAAAAACTTGTTTAAACAATATTTATCAGATTTTTTAATTTGTATAACATAAAAAAAGAAAAATGGGAAGATGACCAACAATGTGTATGTGAAGGTGTGGTATTTAGCGGATCTGCGCTCTGTCCACTATCCCCACGTGATACTAAGCAGGCATCTCCTCTTCTCTCTTTGATGTGGCTCCCTGCTTTAATGGCCCTTTCCAATCAGATGTATGGAACACTTCCCTTAGCCTCAAGACCAGCTCTAATTACATTAATCTGAGGCCTGGGACAGATCACGCGCGACAGAGCTGCTTCGGAATAGCTTATACATTTAACCCGCTAGCAACGGTGTTTATCCAATAGTCTTGAACCATGTCAAATGACCCTGACTACAAACTGTATGTGGCATATTTATCATTAACAATGAAGTGTGGGTTAAGACAATTGGATGGTCTCCCTCTTGACTCAAAAGAAAAGAAAATGTGGCGAAAAGGTTTGCACCAGTTCTTCACAGACTAAAACAGATTTCCTTTAACTGATATTAAGCTGAAATAAAATATGAATGTTAGATGAAAAAAGGTAAATGACTTTGATGAAAATTAGTAATGTCACCTTGGCAACTAACAGAAATGCAACTGAAATTAGTACTATTAAAATACTAAGATAATAAAACTGAATAAACAGAAAAGTAAAATAAAAGTATAAAAACTAATACAAATGACAAGCACATTTTTCCAAATTACTAAAACGTTTACTAAAATTGCAATAAATACAAAAAGTATAAAAATAAAGCCTTGTTCAGAATATTAAGAAATAATATATAAGACCAATAAACAATTTGAAATAGGTGGGGGGAAAAAAACAGCACACTACTTGAGGTACAGCTGATTCACACTCACAGCAATGATGTCCAATGTATTGTCACACACTTTGCGTATTTCTGCATTTTTGTCATGCATCAGGTCAATGAGATACGCAGGAGCCTCTAATAAGATAACGGTCAAGGACACCAACTTTTAAGGAGGAACTGCTGAATGACTGAATACTGCAACTGCAGGTTTTGCAAGATGAAGGATACGTGTTTCTTTTATGATGACATCTCGTGTGGCCTGGTGAAACACCATTTGGTAAAAGACGTACACAATCTGGCAGACAAACTCATCATCTTCTTGCTGGGCTGAGGATGGATGGAAGAAAGAAATGATCTTTTCTCTACTTCTACTAACACATGTCAAAAAACTATTGAAAATGCACTTTAAAAGCACTCCGAGTATCCGAATGTTTCCTACCATTCAGCAGCTCTATTAGAGCAGGAATGATGCCTGATTTGGCCAACATTACAGCACAGGAGTCATCCATGGAGACTGTGCCAATCATGATCACCACCTCCAGAATGAGGTCATCCTCTGCAGACCCTATAGAAAGGAAAATAATTGGAAGTTACACATCACAAGACCTTGCAACTAATATTCTCTTTTAATGTCCGTTGTGAAGTAAAACCGTAAAGCTGATTGAGACAGACCTGGTTTGAGGTGGTCTTTGAGATAAGGCACCAGGTTGTACTCCTTTAGCACAAGTTCCCAGTCAAGATCAGGAATGGTAAGATTGGAAAGAGTTCCCAAGCACTCAATCACAAACTCCTCCTCTTCCTTCAGTCCGATCTGGGCCGCCAGGTCACCGACATAATCCTCAAACACACCACATGCTTATTAGTTTTCAATGGAATAAACATTAATGAAAATTTCTAAATCTTGGGTGAGTATCTTCTTGGCTTTGACTCTTACAATGAAAAGATTTTTAGAAGGTCCATCATGCTGAGATATATTCCGGATCATCTTCATCATCAGAGGATCTTTTAGCTTCAGCGCTCTCTTCATCAGCATCTTCAGACCACTCCCTTCAACGCAAACATTCAATTAAGAACGGAGTCTGCTCTTTAATGTTTTTTGGTTGCGGATTTGTATTTATTCTCACCTTCACACATGATCTGGGCATTCCTCTTGTTGGCAGCCAGGTTGATGCAGAAGGAAATGAGCTCAGCGTCAATCCTCTCCTCACCACAATCAAACAACATCTTCATTACCTTACAAAAAATAAATAAATAAAACAGGAAATAACAGAAACAATCAGAGCATAGAATGTTGTTGTAAGCAGCAGCCATTACTCCACTCTTCAGTGTCACGTGATCTTTCAAAAATCATTCTGATCTATACTGATTTGGTGCTCAGTAAACATTTCTTATGATTATCTATGTAGAAAACAGCTGTGCCACTTTTACAGAAATTGTAATGCATCAAGTAGAAGAAACAGCATTTATTTGAAATAGAATTATTTTTTAACATTATGTCTTTACTGTCACTTGACTGGTCAATTGAATGCATTCTTTCTAAATAAAAATATTCATTTATTTAAAAAAAAAATTACTTACTGACATCAAAGTCAGCTAGTGTGTGTATATATGTTCAGTTTTAGTCCGGTTACCTCATACCCAAAAGCTTCAAGCTCAAGTGCCCCCTTCTTTCCTGAAAGATCCAACTCAACAAAGTCAGCAAGCACCTTGAAGTCCTGACCCGCCTAGAACTTTAATCAAACCCGCCTTTGTCCCACAAAAAAAAAAAGAAAAAAAGCTGACAGACCTGAAACATTTTTTCCAAACTCCCGCACCCAATTTGTAAGTTTCCCAGACGTTCAGGGGTTCCTGATTTTCTCAAGCGAATCCTAACTTTAGACACAAACCTTACATGTCAGTCTGCATTAGCTTGGCTAACGTCACCACACCCCTAGTGGAACAGAGGACTGGACTCTGCTACCTGAGGGGACGGTAGGGGTCCAGGAAGGGAGCGTGGGGAGAAACGGATTGGGCAGAGGTCCAGGCCTGGGCTGAAGTGGTCAAGGGTTGTCAACATCGCCCCCTGACGTTAACGATAAGCAGGAGGCCCGGAGATAGAGTAAGGAGGCAGCGGTGAATATGCAAAGCATACAGTCCCATACTGAGTATCACATAGCAGCCGCCCTGCAGCCTAAATCACTGTGGCTAGACTTACTGGCACCTGCCCTGCTTTCACATGCAACATCCAGTCGCACCACCAAAACCTTGGTAACCCCCAGCCTGCAGTCACCATGTTTTCATCTCTCTAGCCACCCAATTTGTCCATGAAGGGCCTTTCTATTTCCTTTCTTCTTATGACTGTTGGTCCCCTGTTCTTAATGTTAGGCTAAGCCCTCTAGTGCACTGGGTACTCAAACCTTCTTAACCACTGCATTTCCAAGACTTTTCCCAGTAATTAGTGATCAACTGATACAACATAATGCAACAAGACAGTGACAGTAAACTGATGCTTTTCTAGTTCTGTATTAAACAGCTTCAAGCTGTGTGGCGCAAAGGGACAACGGTCGTGCCTGGTGTTGACATGATTTGAGAGTGGATATAGAGCTCTCCTGTCCCCTGCTATAAGATCATGCAAATGCAGGCTGACCTCTCACCTGTGGAATGCAATCCGTGTAGGCAAACATAGACTTGAAACGGTCGTCCATACTGATGTGGTACAGAATGCACATGGCGATCTGTCTCTGCGCTTCGTCTCCTGAAACACAAACACACGCAAGCCATGAATGGACAGTCACACACTGCATATTCAAGGTAGTCTGATCTACACCTTCTTCTTTAATAGAAACACACAGTGGGATAAACAGGACGGCGCAGGATTGTTTAGAATAAGGTACCTTTTTTTCCAAAAACAACTAAAAATCTTACAAACACTAAACCTTTAAACAGTAGTGTTATTATAGACAAAGGAAGTTTGCAAGTATTAATCTTTGAATTTTTTTTTTTTTAAGATCTGGTATTTATTTCAGGCCTGAGTAATTCGGACCCTGAGAATGCACGGTTTCCCTACACAAAGCAGACTAAAACCTGGACCTGGTAAGAACCTGAGCCTCCGACTTAATCAGACAGACAGACCCAGACCCTGAGAGAGGGAAGAGGGGGCGGGGACGGGTCGGAGCCGGCCATGGACCCTTTAGGCAAGGTTATCTCATCCTATTGGAGCCAGATGTGCTCCCAGAGACCCCTGAAAAGAGAAGGGCTTCTCCATTTAATTGGGGAAAAAAGGAGGAAGCATAAATTTTACTGCCATTAATAACTTCAAGCCAAGCTGCCCTGCACTGCTAGCACCACGATTGGCCTACACATGTGCTTCTCATTAGTGAAAAAAACACACAAGCACACAAACGAGCTCTAGCGCACACTCAAGAGGTCAAGCGCAAACACACACACGCAAACCCAGAGTTAACGCCTCGGCCTGCGCGTCGGGAGAGGAAAACGGGGGATCCTTTATGAGGATGGAGGAGAAGAGCCTGTAAAAAAAAAATGTTCAAAACAGCCCCGGAGCCTGGGAGAAAAAAGCCCATTAAAAATTCATTATCCTGTTCAGGGTGCTTTAGTGGGAGAGCAGGGGAGCTAAACTTCAATTACACCCCTGTAAGATTTAAACCACCCAACCCCCATAAAAGCCACAGCAGCCAGGCCTTCAGGCGACCACTACAAGCCTAAACACCCATGTCCTTCAGAGCTGATCAAGACACTGACTACACTCTAATGGTAAACAGTTATCAAGTTGGTTGAACAGCGATCCAATAACCAATTACTCAATTAGTGTGGCTAACTTGTTTATCTAGATGTTTTAAGTGTATATAAATTATATACAAGCAGTGGTGAGCTGTGTGACAGGCAAAATGGTGATTCTTTTCTCCACTTGGATGTAGACTCCAAAAAAAATATTTTAAAAAAATATATTTTAAAATATAAATATAAAAATGAAGTGAGCTTTTGCTTAAAATAAGAAAAAATTATGAAAAAAACCCAATGTATTAGCAGATATTATTACATTAAGACATATCCTGATTTAAGAATGTTTATATATAGATTAACAAGACAAAACTAATAAGAGTGTGATGTAAGAGGGAGTTGTCAATCAGTTGGTTCTGAGATAATTCATCAAGGAGCTTTGAGAGGATACCAAACTTCACTTTCATCTTATCAACAAGGTCAGAAGAGCACGTAAGAGCTTCACTGAGTGTACGCTAAAGATTCATGAGGCATTTGCAATACTCTGACAAGACTGGATGTCACATTCTCACAAAGCAGATCAGATAAAAGCAGAGGTTACGCACACCATCTTTAAAAATACCTACAAAAACATCACCTCAGTCCCACTCGTGCAAAGGACCATTAGCTGTTGGCAGCCAGTCCAAAGTGTTCATAAAGAATGAGTAGTTGTATGCGTCTGACAGAGAGAGAAAATCTCCATAAGCTGCTAAATGTGGACTTCCCTCGTGCTGGAAGAACAACATTTACTTTAGAGCCCAAGCTGTTTTTTTAACAAATATATTACATTAATTGCACGGGACACACGACACCCCCCTGGGGCCTTGCAAAAAACACATTGTTGGTGCCAAAGCCAACCACGCCTGTATATGTAATCCATGCACCAATCGTGTGTTTCATTTCACCTCGGGAAGTGGTCGTTGAAAGACAGGACAGAGTCAGACAGTAACTGCTTTATGAGTCTCAGAAACGTTTGCATCCTCAAACAAAACATAAATGACTAGCAGATTTACCGTCTACGACTTTTGCTGTCTCAGGGGTTGTAACACAGCAAGTCTGTCAAATAGACAATTAATATGTCCGAACAATAATTCAAAATCATAACCATGAGATAAAATAAAGCCTAGGTGTTTCATAAGCAGTGTGGGTTTTGAGGCAGAATTTTAAGTATTTCCTCATTTTTGTCCTGGCCTCGCTCTACTATAAGCATATATAAATTCTCATTTATTACCTATATACACACATATAAAAAAAAATGAAGACAAATCTAATATTTAAAATAAATTAATATATTTGAACAAATCAAAACATTTAATTAATATAAATTAAGTTAAGATTCAATCCAACACCTGTTGAAATCTTACCTAGCAGTGAGGTAAGTTTGGGCAGAAGATCCGCCTGCACCATCTTGCTGCGGAGGCCGGTGTCAAATGAGAGATTGAGGAGGAGGCGAAGAGTTACGTTTAGAAGATCTTCATGTTCACAGGGCACCAGTTTTGCCAGCTTCTCTACTGTATCTATCTCAGCCTATCAAAGAGAGAGATGATTGTGATGGAGTGATGCAGGAGACTGTTGTCAGGTCAGTCAGTTAGTTCTTTACGTGCCTGTGGTTTTGCTTGTTAACACATCTGCTTGCTCCAGCTGTGGTCAAACACAGCCACAGATGGACAGCCCAGCGGAAATGTGATCCCCATTAAAGCCACCGTTCACAGCCTGGAACCAGTTTTCAAATCAAGCCTTCAATGTTAATAACTGCCTACATCTACAACCTTCACAGTTGGCGTCAAACAACGTGACAGAACCGTCATCTCCACATGATTGAAAGCATTAAATGAATTATACAAGAGTGAGTGTTGTTATACGGCATAGTCGTGATAATCTTCGCCGGGCTGCCTTGTCCAATGTGTTTAATTTAGGAGATCAGAAATGAGCTGATTAATGAATCCAAATAAATGATTGCTGAGATAACCTTTGGTCTAGAGTTAAGTGTGTGATTGGTTGCAGGTGGAGGAAGTGTGGGATAAGTGGTTGCCTAAACAGTACAGCTAAACTGTCTTAAAGCAATACAGAAAAATCACATAAGCAACAAGTTATGAGAACAGGTGGGGCTGATTTAGAAAGGAGAGAGTAATAATAAGAAAGTGACAACAGGGGTGGTGTAGCCTTGTGGGGTTTGAACCTGCAACCTTTCGGGTTGCAATCTTTAAGCACAGCATTTAAACACCCCATGAAATCAAAATTGGAGTTCTGGGGGCATTAGAGCATGTCTCTAAGAATTTAAGACATCAGTTTACTACTACAAATTAACAGAATAAATAAGTCACTCTGGATAAAAGCATCCCTTACCATGTCATTCTTATTTTCTAAGAAGATACTGAGTTTCTTGAGGAAGGACACCACCAGCACCAGTAGCTCCTCACTGTCTCTGTCCAGCGTTTTCACCAGAAGGTGGACAATGTTCTTGTTCCTCATCTTCAGTTCCGTGCGAGTGTCTTCAGACAGATTCAGCAGCAGGTACAGAGCAACTGATCGGCACAGAAACAAACAGCAGTTATCGATACATTTTCAAATAGGTAATATTTAAAACAGATTTAGTGCTTCAAGTGTTTTTTTCAGTTCAAACTGTATTGTTCAAAATTATTCAGCCAAGAGGCATTAAACAACATCAAATATGACAGTAAAGACTTTTTTACAATAATACAAAATGTTTTTTTAAATAATGTTCCTCTGAACTTTCTATTAATCATTATTAATTATTCCATAACAGGAATAAATTACATCTTGAAATGTATTCAAATAGAAACTTTTCTAGACTGTATAATGTGAAAACAAATCTAAAAACCCTGAACAAAAAAAATCTTTTCGATACCAAATTTTTGAAGGGCATTTTTATCTTTTTAGAGCACTTTTTTATATTTTAATGTCTGCTTTTATTTGTGCTTATTTCTTAAAAAGAGCAGTGGATTTTTTTCTTAAAAACACCAGCAGAATTGTAACATTATTTTTTTTATATTACTATTATTTATTATTATTATAATACTTCTATTATTATTGTTTATAGTAATTATTAGTAAATTAATATTACATTAATTTATTATTATTAGTGAGAACTATTATTAGTAAGAAAATCACAAACATCTCCTATAAAAGGACAACTGGTTTTTAATATTGTACACTACAGTGCATATTTATAAATACATCCGTTTATAAAACAGCCTGGATAGTGAAAACACATCTTTAAGCAGTAAAATGAGACAATTCTTTGTGGATGTGTGGGTAATAATGTTTTCTACCTCTCAAAAGCTGTTCCTGTTTGGTCAGCAGTCCATGGTACTTCTTTAAAGCTTTCTCGTACTCCTTCTTCAGGTTCTGATTGTCTGTGTCATCGTCCCGTTCAAAAAGTCAAGGACCTTGTCTATTAAACCCTTGTGTTCAGAGCAGTAACTAAAGGGCAACCTTTTAATTAAAACATAACACCCATGCCCCCTGACCCTTGGGCATGACTTTACCTTTACCCTTTCTCCGACATCCTGTCACCCTTTCACCTTCGACCCCTGCTACATTGAAAGGATATCAGCCTTCTTTTTCTTGTGCAGTTCGTCCTGCCATAGGTCATAGCGCTTCAGCTCATGCTCAATTATGCTCATGCACAGAGCGCCGATCTTGTAGTGAGTGATCAGGCCGTGAAACTGAGAGAAACTGGAGATTAAAAAATACATAAATAAAATAAAATCTTGCTTGTCTAACCTTCACCATGTATCCAACCATGCCAAAATAAAGCCTCAACCCATGTCAAACACTGAGAGAATGATGAATGTTAACCAAACCGTTGCAGACTTCAGCAGAATAACATCGGAAGGGCAGAGATTCAAGAATGATTCTAGCTTTCACATTTACCTACAGCCTGGCTTTTCATATGAGTCCTGACAACAGCTGATGTGTTGTATTATGATAGGAGTATTTAATATTATGATTCTCATGCAAGAAAATATATACTCCTCATGGCACATTGCCATTGTTGTGTCTCAGCTCCGTGCACAACACCCATCAAACTGAAGAGTGAGTCTTGGCTAGAGCGTGCAGATGTGAAGCCCGTTTACCTGGAGAAGCAGAAGAAGACATAGATGATGGTGGTTGCCAAATCGACACTCTGCTTCCAGTCTTCTCTCAGGACCCGGGCCAGCGCGCCCAGAGCAGTCTCTGTGGGAGAGCAGACAAAACACTAAATGCTTTCATTGCGCATGAAAAGAACTCACGTTGTGAAAACAAGACGGCAACAGTTTGAAAAATGTGACTGCTTGTGAATAACTTGTGAATATAGAAAATATGTTGGGACATGGGGTAGTGTAAAAATAAAAGGAAACACTAGCATTGTGGGTAAAAGTCAAATGACACTACGGTAGATGCTAAAGTGCAAATATTCAAATGAAAAGTAGTAGATTGCAGTACTACAAAAATGGACTGAGTTACAGTGACCAAAGGGGTCAAAGAGAGCAGACATATGCATAAAATGGAAGGGACTTCAATCCCCAATACAATAATATTTTACTAATGTTTATTATTAGTGCCATTAAGCTTAGTGAAAAAAATATGCTGCATTTATTTGATCAAAAACAGTTATATCGTAAAAATATTCTTACAATTAAAATTTTAGTGCTGTCAAACGATTAAAAAAGTTTTTCTTTACATAATATATTTGTATGTACTGTGTATATTTATTAAGTATATATAAATACAAACACATGCATGTATATATTTAATGAAAATATGTTATGTTTATGTATTAAATAGATTTAGATCCAATATCAAACATAAGAAAATAAATATATAAATGCATCAAAATATATACTGTACATGTGTGTTTTAATATAAACATAATAAATAAACACAGCATAAACACATAAACATAATAAACACATATTATGTAAAGAAAAACTTTGATTTGACCCAATGATTTTGTTAATATTCTATTTATCCTGTTCAAATGGTCTGTTGGCTCAGCCTGAACATGTTATAGAATGATTTTTAAATGAAACTACAATATTGAAGATTATAATTTCAAAGGGTTTTTTTTTTCTTTCTTTTTTTTCAAAATGCATCCTTTTTTATGCTGGTGTATTTCTTTAAGAAAAAATAAATAAAACCAAATAAATGCAAATGCATGAAATAAATAACAGCCAAATAAAATACTACTCCGGGTGACTGCTGCACAAAACTGAAATGTCCTGGCCTTTCGTTTGTTTCTTTGAGACGCTGCCTTTCACACGTGTTATGTCTAATAGGAGATGAAGTATTGTCCTGTCTTGGTCAACCCAGGGGCAGAGCCCGACATTATAAACATTCAGGGCTTAGAACACAAAATCAATATCGGATTCATCAATATACCCTTCTTAAATCATCACGACTTGCCTAAAATAAAATCTATAGATACTAAAACAATTTACACATAAAATAATGTTTTAACGTTAAACCTGCGCTACTATAATAAATGTGCTTTGGCACATTCAGTCTGTCTGGAATGACATGAAGAAACAGAACAAACTGAGACGGACTAAATCCAGAAGAACTGTGGCAACGTCTCCAAGATGCTTCAAAAAACCTACCTGGAAAGCTACAGTACTGGAAAGTCAAAGACACTCGTGTAAAAATGCTGTAAAATGAGGATGCTTTCAAAAAATGCCATAAATAGACTGAATTGATCAATTAACTTCTATTAACTAAATCATAATATTTGCTATTACAAGTTTTGGTAAAACAGCTTCTGTTTTGATGTACACTTGCCCATAGTTTTTCAGGTAGCTTTCCAGGTAGGTGTTTTGAAGCATCTTAAGAGACGTTGCCACAGCTTTTCTGGATTGAGTCCGTCTCAGTTTGTTCTGTTCATGTCATTCCAGACAGACTGGATGATGATCAGATCAGATCTCTGTGTGGAGCTCTGGGTCAGACTGTAATCTCACTGCATTATTACTATTAATGACAAAAATAATGCTTGGAAAAGTAAAATAATATTTCCTACTGACACGCTACCGCAGAAGATAGAAACAACCGGCTTAAAACCTTTTTTTTGTTTGTTTTTTATGTTGGTAAAAATACTAGTGGCCTAGGACTTTTGCACAGTACTGTATATGTTTTAAAATGTCATTTATTTCTGTGATAGCAAAACTGAATTTTCATTACTCCAGTCTTCAACGCCACACGATCCTTTAGAAATCATTCTAATACGATGATTTGGTGCTCAAGAAACATTTTTTATTATTATCATCCTTGTTGTGATGAAAAATATTACTAGATTAGTGGGAAGGGCAGAAACATTTTGTTTTAGAGATTATTTCTTGAGGTACATAAAATAATGGCAATGAATACAAAAGATGATAATAATGTCCTAAATATGGAATCCCATTAAAATCATAATTTACACTCCCTCAGTTTGCTCCAGACCTGAAGAAAGTAAGTTATACAGGTTTGAAACAACATGTGGGTATGTAAATTATGACAGAATTTTCATTTAGATTACCCTTTTAATCATAAAAGAGAGCAAACCAAAACTTTGTTATATGGTAATGTAAATGTATTTAAAGTAAGGCTTTATGTGGAAGGTTATAGATAAAATCCTAAACTGTCAAAAAATGCCATGAGCTCCAGAGCATAACACACCATTCTGCAGCAACTCCTCCAGGTTGTCAGGGTTACGTGCCAAATGGAGGATGAGTGTAGCTCCTCTGATCTTCTCAGGGATGTCCTCATACAGAAGCTCAATATAGTCATCTATGCTATTGATGTTGGCCTCCTCATCAAGCTGCAGGACACAAGGCATTAATGAGTCAAAAATGTTTTTATACATTTTGGTTGAGGACTCAGTAAGAACTATCATTGAAATAAATTTTATTTGTGACACAAAAACAAATTTAATTTCAACTATACCTCCATGCCTTCAAAAGGAGTCAGGTCTCTTGGCTTGATCTGTTTCTTTTCTTTCTTTTCTGAGTAAACAAAAAAAAAAAAAATTACTAAAGCACTATAGCGTTTATATAATTTTTTTTTAGCCTATTTTTCTCAGCTCACCAGCAGATTTCTTGCGGTTCTGCAGGTAAAACAATAACTGTTCCACCTCAGGAAGTCTGGAAGGGGAAATGAGTCTACACTCCTCCACTACCTTCCGTGCTAAAGATGCAATATCCGTGTTGGAATTCAGGCTTTTCAGACGGATTCTGCAATCAGAAAAAAAAGTTAGCTCTAAAAATCTAAAGCACAATAAACACAATCAATCCTACCATTCCATTTATCTGAATGATCTTACATCTTCTGGCACTCCTTGCGTTCTCCTAGCATGGGGTCTCCCATCTCCCCCAGGATTGTAGCTTCCACCTCATATTGGACAACAAGGGCTTTTTCTGTGGGGTGGACATCTAAACTGCCACCCTTATATTTTCTAAAGGCAAAACATTACAAATTATTATTGTTATTAATTACTTATTTTTCCTACTTTGAGTTACCTATAAAAGACATTTGATGCATAAAGCCTATTTTACAAATAAAAGTAGTATTTATTGGTAAAACAACCAAGTTTTGTAATAATTTATCAGACATGTTCCTATATAATTCAAAGCACCGTGGAGAAACATTAGATATAACGGAAAATTAATCATGTAAACATCCAGTACAATTTTTAACATAGCATACGGACAAATACACTTTATTAATTCAATAACTCTGTTTAATATGATGATGATGATGATGATTATGCCCATGTAAACGTCACTTAAAGATATATATATAAACTGATGCCATAATGTGCCTGAATATTTTGAAAGCTATACATGTACATTAAATATCAATGCCTTACACCTTAGAAAACAACAATTACAGTCACATGAATGGTGTTTTTATGCGGTGTGAAGCTCAAGCACCACTACAGCTAACGTTAATGATAGAGCTCGCTCGCGTCACACAAACACTCACCGCTTTAAATATCTGGCGTCGTCCGCTTGCATTGTTGCTCATAAATTAAAGCACATAAACATGTGAGGTTGATTTCTGTCTGTTGTTTTGAGGTGTGTCTAATATCTACACTGCTTCATCGTTTCTGCTCCGGCAGGATGCTGCTGTTTGTGTTGCTATGGGTGTGTACTGAAATTCGGCGAATAAGCGAAGAAGCAGAAATAAGCGGAAGAACCTTCAGCGCCACCTGTATGTGTGGAGGTACGTGTCGCTCACTGTGAATACATGTACTGGCTAGACGATTTATTTATTTATTTTGAATTGCTGTGCATTTATGTATTCATACCGATATTTGTTTTTCTTCAAAGCATTTTATAGTGCTGAATGTAGGCTATTAGTTAAAGGCTCATAGTTTTAATCACCTACCTATATTTTACAACTGAAGCAAACAAGTTATTAACAGCCTCTTAACCGGATTAGTTTATATGCTACAAACAATGTCAGAACAATAAAGATTGTAAAAAATACAGAATACTTTTAAACCACCATCCCAGTTTGTTTGACATTGTTTGTACAATTGTTGGACTATTAGAAAAAAAATATTTTAGGATATTACACATTCATACACATTATTACGTTTTATAGCCTATTTGCATCTGTAGATTTTAATTACAATATGTATCTTGGTGTGCTTGACAACCGAACTCTCAAAAAACATGGTGAATTTTGTATTTCTGACTTTTGCCATATTTATAGAGTGGTAAAACAAAACGGTATATTGAAAATCCAAGACTTAATTGTAATATATGCAGCCTAAATAAAAACAAGATTTTGAACCTGGCTTCTGTTCTGGAGATGCATTTTTCAATGAATGCAGTTTTAATTAAATACTGTACAATTTAGAAATAACATTTCAGAAAATGTGAAATTAAAAAATGTCTTACTAATGAATCAGCTAGGGAAGTATATTGAAGATATATTGAGATATTTTAAAAACTCAAACAAAATGTTTGAAAGATTTACCAATATTAATATGGCTTTTGGGCCAACTTTGAAGGACCTGCATTATTTATAAACAGTCTTCTCTAATTGCAGTGAGTATGCACTTCCAATTTAAGCCCTGGTACAATTTTGGTTCACTGAATATCACATACACTAAGGTGATGATCATTTGGCAATTTATCCAAATTTCAAACTGCAATCATATGAGCAACACATGGCCCATGAGCTGACATGACTAAAGATGAGATGCCTGATATTGTATCCATCTTTTTCCTCTCTCTCTCTTCCTCTCTTCCTCTCTCTTTTTCTCTGCTTTTTCACCCAATGTGTATGTGTAACTCTAAAAACAATTCTTTTATCAATTGTATGTAACTTTTTTGTAGCATATAGCTGCAGTGTCAATGAATGCAGAGAGTAAGCAGCAACAGCATGTTCAGATTAGATCTGTCTTTGATCTTTCCTCACCACTGTGAACTTGCCACCAATGCTGTGTATACAAACATGAGAAGGCAGTGCTAAGAATAGCCACTATATAAGCCACTTGTCACTAGCTGTGAATGAATGCAGGACTCTGGTTTATGTGTTGGTATGCACTAATATACCATTCTGGATGTGTCTATGGAACGTAAGAGAAGGAGCTTCTTCTGGAACCGGAGAAGAAGGACCACCCCTCTTCTGAGGCAATCTTACCCGTCCCTTTTTCATTCCACCACCCCAGGGCTAAAGCAGGTGATCTGATAAGATGTGGTAGTTTTAAGCACTCTGCTGAGAAAAGAACATTCAACCGGTCAGTAACCAGAAGCCTCCTATAGATATAGCAGCACCGTGGTGAACTTCTTCCAGAGCTACATATTATCACATGTTTTGAGCCACTTTGCAGAAGATTCAGAATGTCTGATTCCACCTCCATAATGGAGTTTAGCGGGACGCATCAAGCTTTCCGAAACCGCTGGGCGAAGACGGATGATGAGATGTGCAAACACAGTATGTCTTTCCACTTACACAATACTCTGAGGAAGGAGTTCTTCGCCAGTTACCTGTACCTCCTGGAGCAGATTCCTCTGGGTAAGAGTGGGTGGCACAATGAATTATTTGTATTATGAAGTTTTCCTGCAATATTGTTGCTGTGATGAGAACCGTAAGCCAGACATTTGGAGTATGGAGTTGTGTCCGACCATATCCACAATGAATATTTAGTCTGCATTCACATTCATGGCATATTAAAGCTGCTTTAAAATTACAATTTCAAATATGAGAAGCGAATGTCAAACAGCTATGCCTAAGATGTCATATCTAATAGGAAAAATCAGTACTATACAGTACATACTATAAATTCAGTGTACAGAGCCATGTGATTATTGCATGACATGCATGCTGCATACTTGACATTTTACTGTGTAATAAAATGTCAGCTGTGACTTTGCTATGTTGGTGAATTAGCAGCATAACAGCATATTTCAAAGCATTGAAAGACTTTGGAGATGGTGGTTATGTGCCATGAGTTATAAACATAGGAAACTAAGCAAATGTTGGCCTTTAAACAGCTATGAGTATTATATGATGATATAAAGTTCCTAAGTAGTTTTGTTGTGGTCTTTATCTGATGGATGTTAGCTTGTATTTCTACTTGTTTAGTAGGCCTAAATCAGATGTTGGGTAGTATAAACTGTGGAAACAATTAAATGAGTCTGTCAGTGTTACTGTGAGTTACTGGTTGGATTCAGTCAGAAGCTTGATTTCTTTCAACAGACTCAATCACAAACATTTGTGTTGTTACTGAAGAGTCTGGTCTGTTATTAGATATAAGAAAACACAGAGCTTGAGGTTTCACCCTTGGCCTTTACTCATGTACAAAAACACAGCGGGGAACTCCTCTTCATTAAATAAAAAAAGCTTGATGTTAAATCATTAAAAGTAGAAAGAAACATACTGAAATGTTTCTTACATTTGAAATTATGAACCTAACTCATAAAAAAAGTAACTTGCATGAAAAAGAAATGTTTTAACCCTAGTTATAGCAACATTACAAAAGGGTCAGTGAAAATTATTCTTGTTATAAATTGCATTATAGACCAAAAGGGAAGTCAATCGTTATTTTACATTTTTAGAAGACTGATATAAATTCAGAAAGAGCTCATTTTTCATCCCATCCGAACACAAAAAGAAGATATTTTAAAAAGCTAAATGTTTTGGTTTGATTCTTACTGATTAAATGAATAAACAAACAAACATACTGTACATTTCTCAAATAGCATATTGAATGTACCACAGAAAAACACTTGTGATGAGATGAGGGTGAGTAAACGAATGACAGGATTCATTCTCTTCACAAAAATATTAGTATTGACGTCTTGCTTCGGCTGAAATGTTTTAATGTTGCCTCATGACCAATAAGGCAAAGCAGATGAGTGAGTGTTAAGCTGTAAAGAGGGCCAACAAAAATATACACGACCAAAATAAAATAGTCCACAGGGAATAACTGCCCGGTGTTACTATTTTTGACTTTGAACTAGTAAACTTGTGGTTCACATATCAAACCTTGTTCACAATCTCAGTATAACAGTTCATTCGCCCTGCCAGTACTCTCACCTATAACCCTTCCCGCTAATCATCTGGTGATCCGATGTTTGACTCAAACTTTCCAAACATGCTTTGACTTAATAACTGGTCTGTCCTTTAAGTGCTCAGCCATTCAATAGAGCAGATGTTCCAGCTGTACTCAATAAAGTGACATTAGACTGATGCTGGCAGAGTATTCAATGTTGAGTTGCTTCATCTAAACTCCTATGTGCCAAAGTCAAAGCATTCCTTTGTGCTGTAGTACAACGGTGTCAGTACCAACAGTATCTTGATGCTTCAATCCCATTTGCTGGAAGAAAAAAAAAATATTAATAACTCCAACAATAACTCTTACTTCTAAATAAAAAAATAACTCATGACTGAAATGTTTTTGTAAGAAGTAAATGAGAATATACGATTGCATTGAAACCTCCACTCATAACTGTACACTATTATTTCAACTGCAATGCAATTTTAGATTTTGAAATATTGGATTCATTTTATCCATAATAACCACAATAATCTTTTTAGTGTCTATGTGTGAAACTGTCTATATGTTTATTGCCCTACAGTGAAACTCTATGCTCTGACTTGTGAGTACATTAAAGGGGAGAAGCAGTTTTACTACAGGTCACAGAACTTCTACAAGGATGTCCCGGCATCAGAGGAGGGCATGATGGGAGATTTTGTGGAGATATCAGAGATTGACCTTGAAGGCTCGCGACAGTTCCTAAAGAAGTTTGTTGTATGTAATTTAAATTTTCTTAATTAAAGTGTATTATTTGCAAGAAACACATAATTAAATTAAATTAAACTTTGTTTTAAAAGAAAAAATGCATTTTCATGTAATTAATGTAAAATGTACTAGCAATTTCTGAGTAATAATCTTTAAAACAAAAACAGTTTTTATTTATCATATACGTATCTTTTTTTCATAAATACACAGCCCTACTGAAAAGTTAATATACTGAAATATAGTTGGAAAAATGTATTCCATGCTAAGTAAATGTATTTCCATATTTATGTATGAAAATTGTACCTGCCATTGTACTTTATCTTGTACACTTAAATTGGGACAATTCATTTTGTGCTTAATGTACTTTAATTTTGTGGAAACGTTACTGACTTTAAAACACATTTTGGTGCACCGTGCACAGGTACAATGTTTCATTATAATCTGCATATGAGTGTCATTAATAAATATGATCATATTTAAGATAAGATTATAAGATTTGAACTATACTAAGTATAAAATAAATTTTTACTTTTTCCACTATAGAGAGCCTTTGACAGCAGACAATCATACTTAATTGAATATTGCCTTTTTGATCTGCTCACACGTATTCTTAGATAGCAAGACCTCAAGATCAGAATAACCAAACCTAGTCTACGACTCGTTCTTTGTAATTTCTGACCATCAAAATAAAAGGGGAAAAAAGTGTTTACTATTATTATTACTTATAATCCCGATAGGGTCCAGGAAAGGCTGGCACCAAGCGGGCACTAGACTGCGGCTGTGGAATAGGGAGGGTGTCTAAAGGAGTTCTGTTTCCTGTGTTTGAATCCATGGAGATGCTTGACATGATGGAGGAGTTCATCCACCACGCTCACGAGGTTTACCTCGGAGATTACGCAGACCGAGTGGAAGCCTACTACCTTTACAATCTGCAGGAATTCACCCCTGCTACAAAGAAATACGATGTCGTCTGGCTGCAGTGGGTTGCCTGTGAGTGGATGGATTGCTTTCATGGATTATTTTATGTTATGTAACATATATTTTACAGTAATGTTCTGTCTGCAGTTACTACTTTAATTTGACCTGCGTTTTCTGCCCCCCTACAGTACATTTTCTTATTTTAGTAGGTCCAGGCTATCTTTACCCATCTGCTGTAATGAGAGCAGCTGAATGCTAGTCAGAGTCTTTTGGTTTAGGATACAGTTTCATCTCCCTCACTTCAGTCTGTGTACATTTGACACTGACGGGAGAGATATCTATATGAAACTCCTTAAACCTATATAAAGACTTTTGATACATGAATTACTGGTGGTGATAGATTTTTTTAAGACCTAACTCACGCGATAGTTAAAAAACATAAAGAATTCTGGACTATATAATTGTTACTCAGCTTTGCATAACCAATATCCTTTAATTTTATAAATTTACACACTCTCTTTTTGTCAACAATTTACATGATTCATAATTTTTTTTACATTTCTCAGGTCATCTTACTGATAAGGACCTGATGCAGTTTTTAATGCGTGCCAAGCAGAGCCTGAGGCCCAATGGTGTGATCATCATTAAGGATAACATGGCACGGCAGGGATGCAAGCTGGACCCTATTGACAGCAGCATCATTCGCCACCTGGACATCATGAAGAACATCATTCAGACAGCAGGCCTCACCATACTGGACGTGGAAAAGCAAGAAGGCTTTCCAGAGGCTATCGTGCCTGTATGGATGATCGCCATGCGCTAAAGGAAAGATTTTTTTAAGTGGATATCTTGTACACGCACTTATGTATAGTAAATATTATAAAAGCATACACTTTTTATTCCATTTACCTAATATGTCAAACTGTAGGAATTTTTTGTATATGGAAATCTATGGATCTTTTTTCCCAGAAACCATTAAGTTTGCATCTTTCCAATAACTTTTGCAGTTTTGAAAAGCAATGAAAACAGTCTATTATGTTTGTACTTCATATACATGTAAGGTTAAAATCATGTAGAAGTGCAAACGTGTTATATTGGCTTTGATAGAAATCTGTTGTGTATATTGTTTCAAAAAATATATATCATTTCCATTTTCGTTTAAATGGAACAGATAGATGTATATAATTGTATCGCCTTTTTAATTTTTTTTAGTATTTTGTACATTTACTGTAGTATCATAGATTAAAATAAATTATTTATTTATTTTTTACGAGATAATAATGCTATGACTAAACTGACAGGATTAAGTATGTTACTGATATTGTGTCATTTTTTTGTTTTTAGAGTATACAGAAATATTAATAAATCTAAAAAAAAAACCTGTAAGTGCCATTTCTTGTACAATAGTAGATCATAAAGCAATAAGCCATTAAACAACATAAAATATTTCAGAGACATTGGTCATGATGTCTCTCAAATGCTTTAAGTTGTGGGAGAATTATGTCCTTAGCATGCCTTTATTTTTACAGGTAAAATGGACGAAGTATAAAATGACTTACAGAGAGGAACTTTTAGCTTGCTTAAAAAGATATGATAACCAGCATTAGTTGGACATTTCCTTGAAGTATTCACAGTGCCTTTGAAAGCAGACCTTCTCTTCACATATTTAAAGAACTGAGGGATAAATAATGTCAACAAGTTTAAAACTTCATTGTATTTCCCAAACTATGAAAAACCACACTGTTTAGGTAAATGGCTTTCAGATGGGAAGGGAATTATCCCTGGTTTTGACAGACTGCTCTTTTGTATCTGCCTTGGGCTCTGTCCAAATCTGTCAGAACGTGTCTGCATAAAGAGCATCAGCAAGTCACCTCAAATATTCAGCACATAAGCCTCACAAAGATGTCTTGAGCGGAGCAAACTCAAGCAGGTCCTTTTCCCTCTGAATAGGCGGTTTGTCAAGAAAAAAAGCGCAAACACTCACAGCACGCAATGCAGTCAGCCTGTTATGTTTTTGAGTGATCTACACTGGTTCTTTACCAAGCAAATTTCTTGCACTCATGGGATTTTGCAAATACATTTTTTTAAAGTTCAAAACACCCTCAGGCTGCATTTCTTTCATAAATCTATGTAAATAGCAGCCAAATGTCTATTCGCCTATTCAGAAATGGTTAGCGTACCTGGCAGTTTCTGCTATCAAGTCTAATCTTTCTCGTTTCCCTCACAAGCAGTCTGGCAGCTAATGGTCTGTATTAACAGAAATAACATTAATAAATTTGGTCATATTATAGCTGAATTGGGCCGAGCTCCATGCACAAAGAGTCAAACATAACATTGACAGACAACTGGGAGTGTTACACTGACATAAGTAATTATCCACAAATGATCCTGTGCCTAGAGCTGGCAGTGGACAGCAGCATCAAATTCCAGGTTTATTTAACAATTATTTCTCATTTTTCAAAAACATAAATGTTCATTTGTGGTGTCAATGTTTATAAAGGTTGCTTCAGATCTCATCTTAATCAAATTTAATACGAATGTATGCCTTTCTTAACTAGACTTTAACCTCAGAGTCTTATAACTACAGGCTTGATACCAAGATAATCAGTCCTCTGGGTTTTGAAATGTGACACGGGTGATTGACACATTATGGTTTTGCGTTGAGAAAAGAAAAATAATGAAAAAATACATTTAAATCTTAAAACATTGGCTTTGAATCATTATGAAGGATCGTGATGATTTGGGGCTGGTCCTTGCCAGGAGAGTGACAGAGTTACAGGAATAAACGTTCACAGCATGTTGTCTGGTACGGGATTTCAACCTTATTCTACATGTCAGCTCAAAGACCAGAGCTCAGTTACACATACTTTTTATAGGCCGTGGTGATATTCAATAGTTTATACAGATATGCACTGCCCCCTATCATGTACTGCTGATTACATTAATATGTTCTCCAAACTGTTCAAACTCTGACAAATTACATCAACATAATGGATTTAGATGGAGTATAGTATTTTAAGGTTTATAGCAGGACAATCTGCAGAGATAAGCAGGCCTAAGCTATTTCTAGATTCCTCCAAAACTGTGCAAACACTGTCGCTGAGTAAAAAACAGGATCAATTTGCATGCACTTCAGAATGAAAACAATTATAAAACAAAACCGAATTACAAAACCGAAGTGCTCATTTTTATAGGGCTCTTCTTAATGAAAGATTTTAAAGGGTTCAACTGATAAACACTTTTGATACAATTCTGTGCACAGGTTTAATTTGAACATACACAGAAGTGCATTTTAAGAAACAGTTGTTTGGTTTTCTCTACTACAGCGTTTGCAGAGCTTTAACCCTCTGTCGAAGCCTGCAACATTGGCTCAACCAATGGCATATGTTTGGGGCGGGGCTAATAGGTAGGGCAACCAATGGGAAATATTTTGGAAATCTAAATAAATTCTGAATTGTAAAACAGGGTTGGTACACCAAACATAAATGCACATTTAGTTAATTATTATTATTATTTATTATTCCACTGACAGTTAGTGTAATATAATAACTTTTGTACAATTATACACCTAAGATAAGTTGAGTAGCAAGAAGATACTACATAGTGCCTGGTCAGCTTAGACAGATAGAATTTATATAATTTTCTTTTTTCTTTTAGAAAAATGTTTCACACACACACACACACACACACACACACACACACAGACACCATATATGTGTGTATATGTAGTTCATAACAATTATTTTTTACAAAGCATTAACAAACCAAAACTATTAAAATTTTTATTTGCTTGCCTGCATCTCATGTGATCATTACATCAGAAAATATTGGATTTTTTCATTAAATTATTTAAAAATGATCTCAAAACCTAACAGGATATAGTTAAATATTTTAGGTTAAAGGGATTCAGTTGTCAAAAAAGTTTGGGAATCCCTTTTGAAGATCATCAGGATTTAAAATGGGTGCTCACATCACCATAATGCTTCAGAATTGTCTGGTTGCTCAATGTGGTCAGACTGGTACTATTAAGGAGAACGCACTTCGCCACAGTCACCTTAAAATGTCAGCCGCAAACCACAGCTGCCTCATCAATGATCATGTGACCCTGTTTGGCCTGGCCTGATGTGGCTGATTGGTCGCTGAGGTCAGACATTTGTCCTTGTGACTGGATTGGGTTTTTACAATGTGAGGGATAAAAACTAACCACACTGGCATAAACAGTAAACATGGTTGCCTTTAGATTTTATGCCTGTTTTTCTAATTACGTAGCACAGCCTTAGCTACTAGCCTGACAAGTAACATGTGTTAGTTCTGCTACAACTAAGCCAGAAGCTTGTTTCATACATTATATGACAAAGAGAATTAGCCTATATGTGCAAGCCTATTAACTAACTCAAGCTAATTAGCTACAACTAGCACCTAATTTAATGACAATGTACAAAGTTTAATTGTTAACCCACCCAATAAGATTCAAAGGAGCGGGTAACAACACAATCCATCTCTTGTAATCTGTTGGCTTTGCTCCGTTTCCTCTCAGGCTTCAGAAGAATTGTCGCTAATGCTGGTTTCAATTCACTAACCTTTCAGATTACACAATAATGAGCTAAAATAACTCTCACATGCACACTGAGCCTGCCTGAACCATTTTCCTCCAAACCTATTTAGGTTCATGATTCACTATTGGCTGTATTGGGTTTGTTGTTAAGAACAGTCTCTTCCTTTTCAGATTGTTTTGTGGTGAACTACATTGTATTGCAGCTAGGCTCATGAGAACAGATCACCATGAGAGAAAGTAAATAAGAGAGCAAAATATAGAGAAAGCCTGAGAGAGCTATTAAATCTAACAGGACCAGAAAAGAGTGGATGTAGCGGCAGGTATTTCCTGCTTCTTGATCTTCTGGAGCTGAGCTCATTTTTCCCCACTGGGGGTTCAGGCTTGGTTTGTATAATAACTTGTGGGATAATGCCAACAGTCTATTATTCATTTTTCTTTGGGAGAAAAACAGTTTGGAGGGAGAATAAGTGCCTGGAAATACAGCTGGAGATCAAAATGTTTACTATGGAAATTACTTTTGGACTTATACGTTTAAATTCGATGTTATTTTACCGATTATTTCTGTGATGTGTATGCTTACATTTGCCACAGTAAAAATCCAGATCCAGGATTTTAAAGAATAATGGATTCTTTAATGGATACAAAGTTTTTTGTTTTTTTTAAAAAAGCATTTATTTGAAATATAAATCCTTTACTGTCAATTTTCATCAGTTCAGTATGGCCTTGCTCAATAAAAGTTTTACCTTTCAAAGTTATTTGTACTTTTAATGTGCTGTACGTCACTTTGAACAACAACAAAAAAATCTGCTAACTAACTGTTACCAACATCATTGAGTACATTGAAGCCAAATACAATTACATTTACAGATCACAACATGTTTATTTAGCTTCATTAATTTCACATTGGTTGGCTCCAACCAAAGAATGCAGAATCTTTCTAAGCAAACAGCCGTCTCCAGGCCACAGCAAAGCCCCTGCTAATGAGAGAGCAGGCAGCTCGCTCAACAATTTCAAGTACGATTTATGAACCGAGCTGAGAAATATGACTTTAATAATGGTAACAAATGGCAGAGCTGCTGTCGGGATTGGCACTTGGTAGCGAGACTGAAGCTATAGAGGAAAATAACACCCCAAGGCCAACCGCTTTTGGCAAAGTCATTCTAATGAACTGTGAAAATGCTTTGCAGTGTGTCAGCTATGGGCACAGCAGAAACTGGCTCTATAAACTCCTGATTAAACTAGTTTCTGTGGTTTTGCCATCATTTAACTGTGTTACAGCCTCTGTTGTAATCATAATTGTGGGTGCAGAGGTTAACAGGAATATGGAGATGGCTCTGCCTGGCGCTAGTGAACCTCAGACATGGTTTTGAGCAGTTACTATATTTAAAGTTCCAAATGGAACCTGGAGTTTTAAAAGCGGCCTTGAAATCAATTTCTTTGTTATTCCTATTCCAAATTTGGAATGTGTTAAAGGATTAGGACATTCACTGGCATGAGAAATTGCACTGACTGCTCTCTGCATTTTCCGTACCCATGTTTTAGGACAATTTGACAGGAGCAATTTTAGTTTTATTACTCAGGATGTATTAAGCTAATCCAAATGATGTCAGTAAAATGGATGCAGTCACTTCCCGTCAGTGACTTCCACCTAATCCTTATTATCTTGTTCAATGACCATATTAACACAGATTAAAATGCAGACACCCTGCAGATTCTTAACATAAACAGTCATATTTTATGAGTCTCTCTCACCAGGAAAGAGATGTTGTTCATTGTCACGTGACGTTAAAGAATACCGACAACCCCTGAATCCCCAGGCTTAAACTCAGCTCCGTATCCCACGCAAACACATCTTGTTGGCAGATGTGGCGACACCACAAACACTTCAAAGTGCCTGCACTTAGACCTTCTCCATGCACTGACGCCAACTGTAAAAAGTGCCGGACATATGGGTTGGAAAATATTAGACCTTTCAAACAGCGGCTGGGCAGCCTCCTCGTGGTGGGAGAAAATATTTTTATTGCTCATCATTTAGTGCCGTTGAGGGTAAATTGTGACAAAGACCTTCAGGAGTCATCACAGCAAAGCAAAGCTGACAGAAGCAAACAGATCTGCGTTATGCAGTATCACGCTATATTAAATGAAGCTATTTGCTGAGTGATTTAAGGCACATGTATGTTTAACAGAAAGAGATTGTTAGGGTAAATGTGAAAAAGGCCCATTCACACTGAGAACGATAACTACTAATAAAAACTATATTAGTGTCCAAACCAGTTAGATACAGGGGTCATGACCTGCCTTTGTACCATTCTCTAAGAAAAATGACATCAAAAAGCAATAGGAAGCAGTAGGCCATTTACCATCCTGTTTTAACCCCCCTCATTAGAACACTCTCTTTAAACAGGCCTGGCATATTGTCGATATTTTAAAAGTAAATGCCCACTGTTATGATTAAGTAATACATCTCCATCTATAACAGGCTATGTCCTTCATAGATGGAGACTGCTGTGATTTAGGTTAAAAATACATAAATACTCAATGCCTATTAAATTATCTGTAATTACTGATAAAGAAATAGTAATCACAAAATAAGAACAGTTACTTACACTTGTGTGTTGCAACATTATTGTCGGATACTGCGACAAATTGTGCCTTATTTGTAAAGAAATCTAGGGGAAAATTAAGTGCACAAGTAACTTCATTTGCCTTTCGTTATTACATTCGTAAATAGGTGGGTGGGGATAAACAGGCAGCGATGTAGAAGCAGGCATTTATATTCTTCTGTGGGTGCCACAATATTACATCATAGAGTTAGTTTGGCAGATTTGGCTCCAATATGAGGGCCTTTCGCACTGCTTTAGTTCCAGAACTGAAATTACAGTATACGTATTGGGACAGTTTTGCGCAAACTATTTCTCAGTACCATTTAAAGTGCCCCTAATTTGCTTTTTCAAATATGATCTTTCATGCAGTGTGTCATGTAGCTGTACGTGAACATAAACTATCTACAAAGTTGTGATGCTGACAGTGCACGATAAATAAAGTTATTGTCTATCAAAAAAAAGAGACGGCTCACATTCGCCTAAACGAGTCGTCAGCAATCGAATCTTATTCTGTTACGGATCCACATCACTAAGTAACATTTTTGCATAACGTCCGCCCAATGATTATTATATTTTCTAGCGACCGTATTTGTGTAAGTTATGTTGTGTAAAAAACATAACATGCACATGTCTTGGTCACCGGCTAACTTACGTTTCTGTAGTTCTGTTGTTCAGCTGTGGGACTAATATAGTCTAATACTGTGACTGATGCAGCTTGACTGTCTGTCTGTCTCATCAGTTTCAGTAATGATAAACAATGTTTAACGCAGTGTTATGCATTATTCAATGCTGAAGTTCATAACGTAGAGGTGTGCCCGATTCGCTTACAAAAGCACTTTCCACAGTAGTCCTTGCTAACTACAGTAGTTGACGTATTCTCTTAGAAAGCACCTCTAGTATGTCAGAAAGTATAGTTTCGGTACAAGCTCTGTGGGCCGCTGTAGCGTTAGCGGTAGACCAAGGACTGCACCATCTGACCAATCACGGCAGTGAGGGGTTTAGACAGACTGATTCTTCAAACTGCTTCACATAAGTCGTTTACGAATCATTTAGGAATGAATTCAAATTAAACCTATTTTTGGAGAAAACTAAAGTGTTTTTTGACCTTGCATACATGTAAACCTGTTTTAAGAGACTCATAAAACAATA
>JAUMHP010000076.1:13598565-13624247 GCA_032361065.1 Enteromius trimaculatus
CATGTGTAGCCTTTAAGTTGCTACACTAGGCTGATAAAATCGTCAGGGCAGCGCTGACAACACGCTTTTGTGTGAGTGTGTAACCGTGGTGTGCGTGTGCAAAGACGTGATTATTACGGTTAAATATGCGCAGTGATATGGAACTGTAATGCGGTCAAGAGAGCTGCCTGGAACTACATTCGCCGTGCGTTTCCCTGAATATAATTGCATACCTCAGAACGTTCGTCAGCCAATCAGATTCAAGCATTCAACGGCCCCGTAGTATAAAACACTTTAGTGTTCCAATTGGGATTTGTAACAATTAGTAATGTTCTAAAATAATTCTCTTCTGCTCAGCAAGGCTGGATTCATTAAAGTAAAAAACAATACATGGCTGATTCAAAAAGGGGGTCTCAAAATTAGCCCCCAAAATATTTTTCTTGTAGCTTATTAATTTTAATTTAAACTGTGCTTTGTATTTGTATATTTAAGTGTTGGGTGTTAGGTAAATATTATTAAATTGTTTTTTTGTAATAGATTTTTTTCTTTCTTTGAAAAGCTAGACAAAACAGTAAAAATCACATGTTGGCTATTTAATTTATGCAGTTGTGAGAAAAAATTGCAAAATATATGGGGAAAATGCGGAAAACCGTGTTTCATTTTGTTCGGGCAAGAATTTTCATTTCAGTGCATTCCTAATGTATTAAAAATTAATCTTTGCCATCACAGAAATAAGTTACATTTTAAAACATTAACTATTATTTTAAATTGCAATAATGTTTCAAAATACTTACTGTTACTGTTTTGATCACATAAATACAGCCTTGGTTTGCAGAAGAGACTTTTTAAAGAACATTTTAAAAGTCTTATCATTCTCTGATTCTGCGACATCTGTTGACACCTTTACCTTTGCACTGGGGATCGTTTATCCCATTAGCTCCTTGGGTGTTAGTTCCCAAGGCAACTTTGCCTCATAAATGACGACTGTTCCTCTAATAAACTGTTGAAGCCAATATGAAGGACCTCAATTTTTTCACAAAAATGTAGTCCCCACTGTAGGGGGCCAGGGTACTGGTTTGGATACAGAACCTGCTTTCTGTATAGCAGTGTTGGAGTGAGTGTTTTTTTATGTGTACGTCCGGCGTATGGCTTTCTTGTTTGTCTGGGAGTGCTTGTGCTTGCGTGTTAGACTCAGTGGGCCTGGCATAGACTGTGGAAAAGCTCTTCTCTCGCCTCAGTATGATGCTGGCAAACGAGTTGAGGCTCCGCTGTACACGTACCACTAGCACCATCCTGTGCCATTGCATCTGGAAATTATTTACCAATGAGAGAGGAAGAGGGGGAGTTGTGAACGGAAAAAAAACAGAGGTTTCATAGGGGGAACTGAAAAAGGGTTTGAAAGAGTTCACCTAAAACTGAAAATTCAGTCCTCATTTGTGTCATTTTAAACCCGTATGACCTTCTTTCTAACATGAAAAAACAAAATATCCTCCATCAAAGTGACTCACATGCTATAATTCAAGTCTTCTGAAGCCATGTGGTATTTTTATGCCAAGAAAAGACAAGACTTTCAACTTCTATATAGCACAAATGATGTTTGGACCTCACAGAATTTCTTTGTTTATTCAATGTGCTTTTTTCTCGAAATATCATCGTTTGTGTTCCTCAGAAGAAAGCAAGTCAAGTCAGTCTCCATGGCAACAAGAAGGATGTCCCATGGAATTTGCTCCGGAATCTGGGCCTCTGCAAGCTCAGCTTCAGAAAACCCAGGACAAGTGGGAGGGGGGACAGAAAACACACGAAAATGCAGTAATGAACTGTTGCTGCGCTCATCCATCAGATGTAATGTGACTCAGTGCAATCATTACATGGGATGATACAACGGTAGTTGTAGATTCTCGGCTGTGTAGAGTGGCCATGACTGTTGATTTTCTGCTTGATTTATGTCTGTGTTAAATAGAGCGCAGACTCTGAGCTCTCAACCCTCTCAGGCTTAGTCTGTCAGGCTGAGTTTCACACAAACACATCAGCCATGTGCTTCGGTCATCATAATTACAAGATTCAAATAAACACAGAAATGGTCCAAAATAATTGATGTCTTTATTGAACTGTAAAATTGTAGTTAAAATAATTTGTTCTGGATTTAATTTGTATCAGATGAGAGACGTTGCAGGCGTTCAGCATGTTTATAGCACATCAGGCTGTTTAATATGTTTTTATAGTATTATCCGAAGGCATTTCCACTTTGAGCTCAAAGGCCACATTTGCCGAGGGGTGCTTGCTGTTGCCATTTATCATTTAATAGCTGAAATATTTCCCTACATGAAGGGTGTCAGATTTAGTTTGCCACATTTTATGCTTTGTTTGTGTGTGTATTTGTATATCTTTTCATTACAAATTGTAAAAGTTTTTTTCAGCAGTCGCACATCACTTGACCATAGAATTATGAAATGAGTTATTATAGGGCATACATCAGCTGGTATTAAGAACAATGCCTCATTTAGCCTGTTTTTACATTTAGATTTCATTTGCAATCTAATTAATGCACTAATCGTGGTACTGGTTCTTAGTTATTGGCCTTTACATTAAAAATATTTTTTTTGTATTTGTAACAACTTTTCTAAAATGGAAATGCAGCACACAAAAGTATCCAATTGTTCTTTGTGTAATCTTTCTGCCGTCTACGAGACTTGGGGCTTATAAAGTGATCGCATTTGTTAATACAAAAAGAAAAAGAGATGAGATCATTTGTGTTTGTGTCTTTTGGCACCGTGTCATCTTCTCACATTACGGTGCAATCCATTTGTCATTGCATTATTCTGCAAAAAAAAAAAAAAAACCTGCTGGATACTGATAAGACATGAGAGAAGGGAAGTAGCATTTGGGACTGCTTCAGCTAGTGTCTCTGACACCGGGCACCATGGCAACGTTAAACCG
This sequence comes from Enteromius trimaculatus, assembly GCA_032361065.1. Taxonomy (NCBI): domain Eukaryota; kingdom Metazoa; phylum Chordata; class Actinopteri; order Cypriniformes; family Cyprinidae; genus Enteromius; species Enteromius trimaculatus. The sequence goes on from JAUMHP010000076.1 coordinate 13,601,482, forward strand.
TCTACAGTAAATGCAAATGAGGGAGAGCTGTTCATGAATGCATTCCTTCACAGAAACAAGAACGAGCCGGGCTTCATTAGATGCGCTTCATTGCAAGCTCCTCATTTCTTTTATAGCTGTTCTGTTGTATTTTTAAGAGATCGTATTCATAGCAATATGAATTTGATTAATAAGGCTTGGATTTATACGTACTGTGAGTCTGGGAAATATCACAGGACCTGCTGACTGAGTTTCTCTGTTTGTTGCTCATTGTCTTTATACCTAGTTATTATAGTGATTAATGGCTTCTAGTAATGATTAATATATACTTTCATTCCTAATTTCTAACCAGAACTCCATATCACTCGTACAGTTTGTCATCTGGTATTACTTTTATGGAAGACAAATCCCTTCATTTGCATTTTTTCGCCATGTGTAATCCTTTAAGCGACTGTTTCAATACCAGTTCCCATTAACTTGCTCATAATATCAAAGCAGTCAATAAGAGTCAGTCAATCAGTCAGCACTGGAGATTCCGTGCATTGAGCTAAAGTATAGCACACAGAAGCTCACTGTCTTTGGCCTTCTCATGTCAGACCTCTGCCCCGTCAAACTGTGACAGAAAGACAGAGTCCAGACGCCGATGTGTCTCTTTACAAACATGTCAAACCTCCTATTCTCCCCCCACAACGGAAAACCTCAAACCTCCAGAACTCGCTGACGGACTGAGCAGTGCAATCATTTATGTAATCCAGTCTCACTGCCTCTAACAAAGTCAAATGCGTTTGTCGGTAAGACTGAATCCAGATTTTAAAGAATAGGGTTTGCCTTACGTTTAAATGACCTAGAGCAATAAATTTATGCTCAAGTCCCTAATGAGTTTTTAGTGGGCTCCAGTTGTCAGTCCTAGTCTTTGAAGTTTAGCCTGCTGTGCTTTTGTGCATATGAAATTTCCCTTTGTAATGAAATCAATCATATTTAACTTTCCTTATTTAAGCCCTCTATTGATTTGTGCAGTAATTTATCATGTAACAAAAGCACATTTTTTCACAGGAACAGAAGGCAGATGCTCCCACCAGAGATGCATAGCATGTGGGCCTTTTTTTGAGAAGTAGTGAATGTGTCTCAAAATAAGTGTTCAGCTTGTTAATATGTTGGTTCGAAGAGGCTGTTGTTGGTATCCCAGTCTAGAATTCCTCAGTGACAGATGGTACAGGATACCTCCTGAAAATAACCCTGAGAAGTCCTGAGTCTTACTGAAGCTCACTTTCTGCAGAGTTAAGAGCCATACTGCCCTCCTATGGTTAAACGCATTAACATTTAAACATAAAATGCATTATAACATGTCTGAGCGAGTCATTCTTTTCATTTTTATACAGGATAAAGTAATATTTTTTTGAAGGTTTAAAATATTGTTTAAATATTGTGTAAAAATTGTGCTAGTATAATTATGCTCACAATTGCTACAGTTATTTTAATACAAAATGCAATCAAAACAGTAATATTGTGAAATATCATTGTAATTTAAGATATATTTCCTATTTAAATATATTTTCAAAAGTAATTTATTCTTGCTAAGCCGTTACTCTGTTCTTTAGTGTAACATGATCCTTCAGAAATCAGTTTAATTATTTAGTTTATATTAATTCAAGGCTTTTGTAACATTATAAATGACTTAAATGTCAATTTTGATCAATTTAATGTGTCCTTGTCAAAATGAAGAATCAAAATTTGCTTTAATAAATCAAAATGTTAAGAAACATTACAGATCTTTCTTTATTTTTTGCACATTCATACTGAAGCTCACAACAAAAACAGTTTAAGAGAAACCTGAGGAACAGGTTTAATTTTAGTAAATATTGTCAGGATGGCAGTTGCAAATCCAGTTGAATCTAGTTGAAGGGAATGAGCAGTCAGTGATTTTTAGCACGTAAGCCTCTCTCCATCTTTTTTTATTATCCAGATCAGTTAACATATCAAGTATGTTAATCCTTACAGTTAATACTTCTGGTGGCTGCTAATTTAAAAAAAAAAGAAGAACCCCCTCGTCCCCTCCCCCATATCAATTTGACACCTCTCCTTCTTCACACACTATGGTGCATGAGGGTAGACCCCTTACAGGAGGAGGACCCTCAGTGTGTCACTTGCAGTTCATGCAGTTTATATTGATGTTGTCGTTGTAGTATTAGAAATCTTTCTACATCTTAGTTGGCTTGTTTTAGATATCCTTAATTGCGTGTAAAGTGAGTGTGTGATTTAGACAGTATGGCGCAGGTATGAGGGGTCTGAGAACCCCAACGTGACGAGCGGTCATGTTTAACGGTTACCGTACTATTTCACAGCACCTCAATGACCTGAAGAAAGAGAACTTCAGCCTCAAGCTTCGCATCTACTTTCTGGAGGAGCGTTTCCAGCAGAAGTTTGAGGACAGCAGCAGTGAGGATGTCCACCGCAGGGTGAGTGTCACTGGACTACTGTGAATTAAGCTGTTGACACGACATCTTGAGGGAAAGTTAACCAATTAATTTAGTCAACAAATAATTAACCATTAATTAGCCATAATTATGTCCGCCATTAACCAATTCATATCCAGAAACTGAATACACAGAATGAATGTATAATGTTATATTGAAACATTTTATATGTTAAAAATTTTTTCCCTGTTTTAGTACAACTTCTTTCGGTTGGGGGTGACGATTTGCACAGGTATATTCTAGTAATGCGGCATTTGTTTTGCTGGCTTGGCAAATGCAAGGCCTAAAATAGCCTGCAGACCGTCAGTCGTCTATACATTTGCAGTGCACAACAACTGCAGCCTGAAAATGTGGCTATGTTTAAATAAACAACATTAATATGGATCAGCAGTCTGCTGCAGCTGTCACAAACTGACTATCAGCACTGGAAAAACTGGATTATGGGTAGACTGGATGACTCTGGTTGGGTCTGGTTATTGTGAGGAAGTAAAGGTGACACTTTCTGACAGCTGTTGTCCATATTCTAATACACCCTAATAATGGACACAGATAAAAAAAATGAGTTCATAATTATTTTTAAACTTATTTCTATAACATGTGATAAACAAGTTCTAAAGTCTGAGATAGCAATCAAATCTGTTAAAAAACAGGGTAGCACATGTTACATGTACTTCCTATTATAATAACAATAAATTGTGCATAATTACATTTACAAGTAACTTTAATCCTCCTAACCATATAGTATAGTTATTTAATATTACTAGTACTTAAATAAATAAAATGATTGGACTTAAAATAGCACTGCTTAGCTTGTAACTTATACTCAATGAAGTTTGTGTGTGCAAACAAAGCCCACAGATGCTGTATAAGTGCCAAAACTAGGCTATTTTTGTGTCTGGCCTTTTTAAATGAACCTGATAAAACAAATATTAGTCCCACTGACCCATATAGGCTACACAAATCATTAAAAACGACTGATACATGACAGCTCCTCCTGAGTGCTGTCATTCATCAAACACAGTTTTGCTGGCAAACATCCCTGAGGGTTATAATAGGATGTGTATGTATCATTTCAAAAACCAAAAAACAGCACGCACACACACAAAGTACTAGGCACTGATCTCATGCCAGCTAAACTGAGTATCTGGTGGTGAGAGTTTAAAAAAAGTCTCTGTTGCTGTGGCCTGGTGCATTGTGGGAAGGAAAAAGTAAAGAGGTCAGGTTTGAGTGCATGTTAGGGAGAGAGAAACAGCAGGTGGTTGGCGTCTCTTGTTCTATTTTAAGGTCTCCCCACACACATCAGACTCCAGCTGCACGTGCAGAGAGCTCTGCAGACTCAGCAGAGGAGATCCATGAAATATTTACAGCTTTCTTTTGAATATTTTGAATGTAGCATATTAATTGCATGTGAGTATTTGAGAAACAAATCTGTTAGTAAAAATATTGTTGCATTGATTGCTAATGGAATATTTGTTAGAGTTTATAATAATTGAACAGAAAACATTACAAATCCACACTTGCGCACTTTTCATGCTCTTTGAAAATTAAATTTTTTAATGTACATGCAAAAGCACAACAATTTTTTTTTCAGATCCTGCATTACAGAGCTAGTTTTGATTAAAATGAGATTGCTATCTGACTTTTTTTTTTATCCCTTTGTTTTTCAGAACATTGAGCTGAAGGTTGAGGTTGAGAGCTTGAAACAAGATCTCCAGGAAAGACAGGAACAGCTTGACAAGGCTCTGTAAGTATCAAACAAGACAAATATATTCTTTATATCTTGATTTAGTTGATGTCTGTTACAGGCAACATTCACAGCTGAATATTACAGTATTACATATTTTATAGAAATTACACAGTTCAATTATAATTTATTACAATTATAAGTTTAAATGAAATGTCCCTTAAAGTCATACACCTGTATTTTAAAAGCAGCTATATATCCAGTATAATTTAAAAATCATGTCTCTTAGAAAATACAGTTTGTCAATCCAAGACACCAACCATGTGAACATAAATTTTTAGTTGTTAAGCTATATAAGAAAAAAAAGTTTTACTGCTGTTGACATCATTATGCCTTTATCCGATTAAGAGTGCAGGAGAGTCTGTGTTCTATGAATCTGTCTATTCTTTAGTCTGGTGATCCTCTCTCTCACCCAGAATGCTGGTCGACGGCCAGCTACTATCTGCATAACTGCTTCTCATAGGCATGTGCAACTTATCTCGCTGACCTGCCAAATGCAAAAGGCCAGAGCCCACTGCCAAGTCCGTGTCGGACGCTTATCAGGTTTAGAGGACAGACCAGTGTCATGATGCCCTTTGAAACATGCACATGATCCTGCAACACTTTTTGCTGATAGAGAGGATATTTTAGCTCCTTTCTAGATACAAATACTCACATGCACCACCATTTATGAATTTGGGGTCAGTAAGAGTTTAATTAGAATATTTTAAGCTGAATTGTCAGCAAGCATTAAGCCAGTCTTCAGTGTCACATGATGCTTAAGAAATCAATGTGAATATTATTTTCAGGAAATTTAAAATTCCTCTAACATTGAAAAAGTCATGTCACTTTTGAATTGAATGCATTCTTGCTAAAAGTGTAAGTGTCAGTTACCCAAAATGTTTGAATGGTAGTGTGTGCACTACACAAACACACTTGCGACAAGAGCCAATTCAGTGTCAGTAAAACACACAATGAGCAACTCAATCCTCACGTAAGCAGGCTTGAGTTTCGTGCTTGACTTTTTCTTGTATGGTCGGATGGAAGTGTGTCAGTAATGTTTAAATTTACAGTAGGATCCATTGGCCTTCAGGGGATCACCTATAAATGAGACCCCCTTCCTTTGTGTTATTCTTCAGGTGACATCATTGTTCTGTTGAAAGAGCGGTTGCTATGTTTCATTTCCATCACACAGTCTGTTCAGTTCTGATGATGTGTCTGCCAGTGACCTGAGCCTGAGTCTTGACCGTCATGCAAAAATTCCCCTCGTAATTTCTCCTCATACCTCCTTTAAGCCATTGTTCCTCAGAACTAACATTCGGTTCTCTGAGGACTAAAAAAACAAGCAGAACTGAATGATATCACCTTCCAAGTGAAATGGCATGCCTGTAGGCTGTGATTACTAACACTAACTGATGTAGTGGCTGACCGGAACGATCGCTCAGATCGCTCGTTGCAGTAATGGATGTCCTGGAGCGGTGCAGTCAGAAAACCCAGAGGTGCCGTTTGCTCTGGATCAAACAATTACAGCAGGGTCAGTGCCGCAGCCATCATCACGTTCAAAAACAGCTCCATTCCAGTGCAGCAGTGGAGTCTGGAAAAGCAGTTACGAGGTCCTCGAGAGGGTTCTAGAGCGCTGCACTGAGTGAGAGGCTCTCATAGACACTCCAGAATACTTAAAGTGTCAGAGCAACACCCTTCACACACAAAGACCTGCTGAACACATCCCAGAGGAGATGTGAGCAAAGATTGTTACGACTCACCTTTGTGACTCACTTCTTTTGCTTTAGTACTCTTTGGAGGATTGAAAAATGAAATAAAACTCTTTTACAGAGTCTGAAAGGTATGCACTTAGGCACAAAGATTAAATAAATCAAACATGACCACTCGTGGCAATTAATCTTTTGAATTTTTCCCCCAGAGATCACAGATCTACCTAGAACATGATTTTTTTTCTTAAATACAGGTTTTGAATTAATTGTTTTTATAATTATACATTATAATTATCTATTTTAGATTTAAATCATTCATATGTTGCTTTATATTTTTTTATTATATTTATTATAATTAGCTATAAATATACAGTATGTGTTAATGTATTATTTTATATGTGTATGTGCATTATTACTATAAATAATTAAAACAATTATTGATAATAAATAGTCAGAAAAATTATTGTCCTAAAGTAGTCAGAAACAGGGAGTTTTACTTTCTAGGAGTGAATTCACTTAATATTTGTGCCATTTTAGGTATTTTAATTAACTTCTGCATCCACTAACTAATCACAGATCAGTTTAACCTGGTGCAAAGTGCACTGTTCAACTTAATTTAAATCTGTCAATTATTTCAGTGCAAAAGCACTTTCTATGTTAAAGAGTTTTTATGGATTTAGTTGCTTTCTACAGTTCTGTTTAAATATGTGATAGTGTGATCATGGAAAATGTTATTCACTCATTTATCCTTTTAGTTAATTTTGAGACAAATCCACAATGGCACGGGCAGCATTGTAAGCGTCCTTTTTTTCATTGGTATCGATGGATTTGTTTTGACACATTCTTTCCGAATTGTTCACTAAAGCTATTTTGTTTGTATTGTGTCACTTCGCAGAACCACAGCAGAAAGCCTGACCAATCAGAATGAGGTGGAGGTGCAGCGTCGCTGTGAGGAACGGCAGCAGGAGATCGGACACATGCAAGAGATTCTGGAAACCAAGATCCAGCTTCTGCAGGAGGTGCACATTATGTTCCTGTGTGCAATAAACCGACCTCATTACAATGAATACCATATTTCCAGCAGTTGCTATTTGAAACGCTTTTGCCGTTCTTGGTTATATATTCTTGTGTGTTTTGAAGTAAATTCTGTTATTAGAGACCAAAAACGTAATTTTATTTTTTTGCATTTTTTTTTCAATGCATTGCATTTTATGTCATTTTTGTTTTCAGGAGGCTCAACTGGCAAGAAGTGAAGCAGAAAAAATGGCTTGCCTGGCAGATTCAGAATCCCAGCGCTGTTTGGCTCTAGAAAGGACGATGATGATGGAAATGCAGGGAGGAAATGAAAGCTTGTCCGCCATGGCAGAACATGAAGAGATGGCTAAGAAGGACAGGTGACATCACAGGACTGAACAAGTTGATTCAGAGATTAAGTGTTATTCTGAGATTTCTGAATGAAAATAAAAACAATCTCTGACGCCTTTGCTTCTTTTAGGTTGATAGAAGAACTGAATATAACCGTATGCAGGAGAGAGCAAGAAGCAGCTGATCTGAGTGCACAGAGGGACGTCCTTACTGTAAAACTAACTCAACTGGAAGAGCAAATGCAGAGCCTTAACATTTCCCTCCAGCAAAAAGACGAACACACAGAGGTAGAGTGTATAGGATTTCATCCATCCACATAGATTTCATGTGGCTCTGATAATGAGTAACTCTAATCAATGTGATTGTGCATGTAATATCTGTCTCTACTGTACTCCTCAGTGTGCTTAAAAGCCAGCAGCTAACTAGGTCACTTTGGCCTCTGGCCCCTATTCAACCCCTAAAGGGAAAATGGGTTCAGATATCAGACTGTATTTATAAACACATACACACACAGCCGTGCCATTGCAAATAGGTCACGGCACCATGGCACATGCAGGAGTGATTCAATACTTCTCCCAGATTAGTATGTTTACAGTGTGGGTATAAATCACATACGCGGGTAAATGTAGATCAACTTTGCCTGAGATTCATATGCAAACCGAGACATATCAAATTAAGGCGTGTGTAGATAAACTTGTTTAACACTATATAAACAATCAACTAAAATTGACCAAAACGAAGGAATTGACAAATTCAATGGAAATTGTTTAACCCTGTGAAGCCTGCTCTATCATATCTGATAGGTAAATGCATCAAAAGGCATCTAAATGATCAATATGATAAAAACATGCCTTGTGTAATCACATTAAATAACTATTTAGTACAATTCAGGAAATGTTCACCTTTAGGTTGTGGCATGTGTGTCGTTGTGCAAGAGGAACTTTTGTATTGTAAGGAAAATTTCAATATGGACATTTACTGGTCTGAGGCAAATTAGGACTAATGCATCTCCCAACATGGGATATGTTTATTCATTTTATGTACTTAGTCTGAGATTTTACTGAATTGCATTACAATGTAAAAAGATTTTCGTCTTAAATTTTGGTCATATAAATGTCAAATGCAAAAAATTGCATATTTTGTTTAGTTTGGGCCTCTGCAATACAGTGGGGTGTTTTTCTCTTCTTTGAATATCAGCTACATATTCTATAAAAAAAGTTTTAAATACAATATGCATTAAAAAAAAGAAATTGGTAAGATTAAAAAAACACTGACTATTATTTAACAGTACAGGGTTAAATAGAAAGACTGAAATTTAATTTTTAAACTGTGACATGGAATATTTTTGTCAGGCAGCAATCTATGTAATTTTCTCTGTTATAGACTCTCAGAGAACTGACTCGTGGAAAATGCAATACAGAGCAGGAGATGCAAGTAAGACTTTTTCTTCTATTTATGTTTTTAGTAGTTTTTTTTTAAGTATTTGTATGTAATCTACAAAAAAATTATTGTTGAAGTTTAGCACATTCTTAATATAATACATGGGTTTAATTTAGCTGAAGAAGCTTTTCCAGTGTACTGTGAGCGACATCTAGTGACAGAATACAGTCATAGCAAGCTGGACTGCACACCAGCACACACGTAAAAATATTTTCAAATTGTAACAGTATGTTCCTTGTATTTAAAAAAAACAAAATCTGTGCTGCCCTTTGCTCTTAGTGAATAATATTTGTCATAACATAGAAAAGGGAGTAAAGGGATATGCAGTATTCACTTTTTTGTTTGACTTGGGTTTGGGTTTAAAAATAAACACTCAATTACATCACACTGTACACAGAATAGTAATGAAAACTCACATTTAATTTAGCAGTCTCTCAACAACTCCTTGCCATCTTTATCACTGTTTGACATAAACAATGAGATAATGCTACATTTGCTTGATTAGGATAAATAGGTTTTTGATTAAGGGCAGTGTGTGTTTTAGTGCTGTCATGGTGTTCTGTCTCCTTTGTCTAAATTCTAAAGACATTTAAATGAAACATTCACACAGAGAGACCACACAACAACAAAATGTGCAAATATCACCATAAAAGATTCATTTTTATCTAGCTATAATCAAAAAACCCTTGCTATGTACCTTAAGCTAACTGCTGCACATCATTGCTCTTTTGATTGCTTTCATTGTCCTCATTTGTGAGCTGCTTCGGATAAAAAAAGTTTGCTAAATGTTTTGTAAATGTAACCAATAGAATTAATATTAAATGATGAGAGATTGATCCACAAGTTTACTGTGTTAAATGGTTAAAATATTTAAATCAGCGATCTATTTTGTCTCCCCCAATACGAAATATGATCGCATCCCTTGAATAAATTGCTATATAGCTAGATAGATATATATATTACGAATCCAGCATGTGAACAACAAATCACTTCCAGTTGCATTTCTTTGTCGAAAATGGAAATAAGTATGTAAAGTAGTGTCATCGTTTGCTTGGCTTGTTTCCTATGTTCGACCGCTGGTACCACTGCTTACACCGAGGGGTGATCGCAGAATTTACAAAAACACTGTTGACTAACAATGGACGGTAAAGTGTAAATCTATATGATGGTTTTAATTTAAGTGCATGATAAGAAGTTAGTAACCATTACTACGTTTTAAATTAGTAAGATTTATTGGGGAAACATAAGTTGACTACACCCCTCTTTGTTCATAAAATGGTATGCGCCATTTTTTCCTGTCTCACTCGTGCCACATCGTTTGCTGCTCCGCTCACTGTACTTTGAGACAAGGTTATATACACAAAATACCATGCATCTCTAGTGTGGCCGATCGTGGACTGAATATGATATTGTTTACATTTCGGGTAGCGATGATTATGTAAAAATAACACGTTTTTAACTCGGTGTCGGGCGGTGGGAGATAAATGATGTCCTGTCATGTCGGCGTCTTCACAGAGGAGCGATTGAAACATAATCTGGAGCGCGAGAGTGAAGGACAAAACACGCATCTTTATTTCCGCTGACGAGGACGAGCATCTCAACATCGAAATCAAAATCAACATTTATTTCCAGCGAAATATCTATTTAAAGAACGACCGGAAAGCCATACATAAGGATATAAAACAGCACAACTTTAAGACTTAGTGGATTTAATGAGTTAAAGGCATCATCAATGATTAAAAGTGACATGGAATTGTAATTTCCAGTTACATTTTCAATAGTTACTTGGCTTTATTTATTTTTCCGTTGCTGGGAACTGGAGAATAGAAATTTAGGAACTATAAATGGCATGAATATTTCACTTTCGCTCTTGCCGCATACTACTGTAGGTTATTATTTAATTTAAGATCTATAATGTTGGACTCAAAGATGAAGGACGTGTGTCGCATCTGTGCAAGGGAGCTGTATGGTAACCAGAGGCGATGGATCTTCCACCCAACGGCCAAGCTGAGTCTGCAGGTGCTGCTGTCCTACGCATTGGGCAGGGAAATGACCCGAGATGGCAGGGGAGAGTTTGCCTGCAGCAAGTGTGCCTTCATGCTGGACCGAATGTACCGCTTCGACACTGTGATAGCCAGGGTGGAGGCCTTGTCCGTCGAGCGGATGCAGAAGCTCTTGTTGGAGAAAGACAGACTCAGACAGTGCATTGGTGGACTGTATCGCAAAAACAACACTGATGATTTTGGAGTGGATAGCGGTGCTGCAGACTCTTCTGTAGTTGACTTCTCCAAGTTGGCTGAATCTGAATACAACGCTCTACTGCAGGAAGATCTGACATACTCTGTCTATGAGTCCTGGGCTGAGCAAGGCGCTCAAGAGCCAGTTCAAGACCACCAATGCCCTGTTCACCATCAATGCCATGCGGCAGCGGATGCCACTTCAGGCCCTCGTCCCAGGAAGTGCAAAGGATGCGCTGCACTGCGAGTGGCAGATTCAGATTATGAGGCTGTCTGCAAGGTTCCCAGGAAAGTGGGTCGGAGCACTTCCTGTGGGCCCTCCACAAGGTACTCCGGTAGTGTTCTGGACAGCGCTGAAGAAACCGCCCCATCCGATCCTCTGCCAGAAGCTGAACCTGTCGAGAACAACCAAACTCGTCATCCCAGCGATCCAGAGCCTGTCGCCGTGAGTCCTGCCTCCTCTGTGGAGTCTTTGGACACCGCTGTAGACGTCACCCAAGACTCTTATCCAAAAATCCATCTTAACACCATGCATGAGTCTGAAGAAGAACGATCTGCTATCAAGAGGCCTGGTTCTGTGTGTGGACTTGATATGGCTCTCAGCTTGCTTAAAAGCTTTGAATGTCATCCTCTCCAGAGCCACAGAGGGAGTCGAATTCCTGTGCTTCTCAAATCTAATGCTACACCCATGGAGAGCCCTTACCCTCTGCTACAGGTGCCACTGATTGGGATAGAGTGTCCCGTTTCTCCCCATCTACCAGATGCTCCTTCCAGCATCCAGCAAGAGCTTCAGTTTGACTTGGCAGAAATGGAAGACCTGTGGTTGGATGAATATGTGCAGTGCAAGCCATTGGGCCTTCAGAAGGTACACATGAAGACCTAAGAATTCTCAAAAAGCCATCAGAATGAAGAAAAGGAGAAATTCATCAGGGTTGTTTTAAAAGGATCTTTTGTGGACTGTCTGTGCATCGTATATTAAGTAACAGGAGAAATGAATTCATAGAGCATAAACTAGATGAGTAGATGAGAAACTCCCTCAGGCCTTTTTTTCCTCCCAGAGCTCTCCAGCTCTCTGATTGCTTTTGATTACTAGGTTACCCATCATCTTCTTAGCAATTCTTTCCTAGCAACTGTTGTTGTGAGCACCAGTGCTTCCTGCCACAGGCTAATACTAAACATATTATTGTAATCTCACCGCTCTGGCGAATACATATTGGCTGTATATTTACAAACTAATCCAAGGTTAGGGATAGTAAGATTTTATAAAAAAAAATACAGTTATACTTTAATTCAGTAAGATTACATTTAGTTGTTTAAAAAGTAAAATATAAAAAAAAATATTTTCAAAAATTACAACATAATTCTGGAAAGAAATCACTGTTTCCACAAACATATTAAGCTGAACCTGATTTTACCAAGTGCCACATGACCCTGGAACAACATAGTGATTTGAAGAACCAGTTCATAGTTTTTGTGAAGTTTAGGCTTACAATCAGTGTTTGGTGCACTATCATGCATCTATCATTTCCTCTGATTTTAGGGATTACTCATGGGTAAGGTTAGGTTAAGCTGTAGGGATATGGTCAGGACTAATTTTTAGCTGAAAATGTTATTTTATGGTCAGCAAAATATGTTGACCTTGAAACACATCCAAATCAGTACGTGCCAGCCAACTAGTAGTAATTGTTACTTGAAAATGATTTCTGAAGGATATGTTTTTTTTTTTTTTTGCAAAATGTTTTAATTTAATTAATTAATAAGTAAACCACAATTGTGTGAGTCCATGTGATGACAGATAAAGCAACAGGCAGTATGAGTAATCTGATATTTAGTGTTCACAGTCAGCAGTATTGTACTATGCACAGCCACTTGTAATCACTGTATGCTACCGTAGACAGGACTCAGAAACATGATCCTTTAATTAATTGCACTGCCACAATTTTTCTGCACAGTAAAGTCTCTGTTTATCTTTCAGAGACTCGTTTATAATTATATTTGTTTTTATAAGAACTTATCCCAGTAAATAGAGAGAAATGAAGTTAAGTGAAAATGAAAAACAAGGAAGTGAGCGGCATGCCGCCGTGGAAAAATAGGACTTCCTGAGGAAGTTGTAGAAGGAGGCAATGGTCATAACTGTTTGTTCAGCACTGCATGTGTCTTCCCACTCACAATAATATTTTTTAGTGGTGGATTTTGATGCAAAGTACTTATTGATACTGAAATCATGAAACCGAATTTGCAGTGTATTTAATTCTTATAATATGAATATTGAGTAGGAAATAATGAAGGCTTGTGTAAAATCTTCCTTTTGATCAGAGTTGCATTATCAGAAAACTAATATCAAATCAAATTTTATTTCTCTGTCTCTGAAACATGTAGGCCTAACTGTAATCCTAGAGTTTGAAATATTTGTCTGTATGAACTGTGTTTCAGAGGTTAATTGAGGAGCAGCAGTGTCAGCTGTCGGAGTACGAGAACGCAGCGGGTCAGTGTGTGAGCGAGCTGCAGAAGGCCCAACAGCAGGTCCAGTCTCTCCAGACCAAGATCAGAGACAGCGAGGCTAGTAATAAGGTATTGACATCAAATGTGGTGTTTTATCAAGCAACTCTTTGTCATGTGGTGTGCTGTTGTTGCTATGGTGTTCTTGTGTCTCAGCAGGAACGGGAATCATGAAATCGTTATTGTGCTGAGCTCCTTTGTTTGTGTTTGTGTGAATAGAAGTTACAACAGAGGCTCGGGGACATGGAAAGTGAACTTCGCTCTCTAAGAGAAGCAGCGTGTGGTCAGGAGAGAACAATACAGACCTTTAGTGACTCACTCAACACTAAAGACTGTGAGGTATGTCTTCCCCCGAAAGGCTTTCAGGCTTTCTCCACATGTTTAAGACACACGTCTTAAGCATGTGGAGAAAGCCTGATATTCCAGTCACTGCTTTGAGCTTTTGCATGGCGTTTGGGCTGAAAAGTCATGTTTTAATGTCATGTTTTTCAGTGATTTTGACCCAGAAACCCATTTTGAGTATTATGCAGTGTAGTAAGATTACTTATGTTTCCAGACATTGCCAAGGAGTTAAAATTGTGACTGTCATTAAAAAAAACCAAAAAAAAAAAATTTTTCAGAAAATGAACTCATATGGTGATTTGAAAGATATAGGTAATATTTTAAATATGCTTATCTCTGAAATAAATTTTTCTAGCTTTGAGCAGTGAACAAGGGAAATACAATGTCAGGTGAAGTTGGTCAAATACATTATTAAAAAAAAAAAAAACTTTACATAACACAAGTACATTTTGCTTAATTTTGCTCAAACACCCCATTATAGATTATTTCATTAGTGTCGTTAAATCCATCTGCAATCCTTACTTGATTACTTATTTTTCATGCTAGATTACTGATCTCCAGCGGCTTATTGAAGAACAGAAGGAACTTCTGCACGCCCTGAAGCAACAGAACAACCATTACCAGCTTCAGCAGCAGCAGGTGGGAGTCCTTCTAAAATGAAAAGATCACTCTTCTCCAAGTCTTGATTTATTTTTAACTTCTGTTAAGTGCATGTCTGGTGACTATATCTGGTTATTTCTCCCAACGGTTCGCCGTCGCAGGTGTCTGGAGTGGCTCTGAACCATGTGCAGGCTGATCTGTTGGATCTCCAGGGCTCTTTGTTCTCAGCCCAGCTGGAGCTGCAGGGCCTTCAAAGGGCACAGCAGCAGGGCCAGAGGCGAGAAGAAGACCTGGCTCGTGCAAACCAGCGCCTCCAGGCTGACCTGCAGAGAGCCCTGCAACAGCACCAAGAGGGAGAAAGACACAACCAGGATCTACAGGCCGCTCTAGAGAAGGCTCGCCTTGAGGTACAACAAATGGAGGAGAATTGGAGAAATGAATGGAGACAACGAGAGAAGGAGGTTGAGGAAAGAGAGAGGACCATCCGAGAACTGAAGACCTCACTAGAGCACAAAGAACGTCTGATAGAAGTAAGACACGCAAGAAACATTCTGAATATATTCATTTTAGTATTAGTACTGATAGACTTTCTTTAAGGATGTTAATCCCTGATAATATATACTCTTCTGTTTGATCAGGACTACAGTGAGCTGGTGGATGGTCAGAAAGAGCCTGTCGGGAATAGAGACAACCTCATCTACAAACTCAAACAACGCATTCAGGAAAGAGATAGAGCACTGGAGGTACATTATCACACATATACAAGCTATTTTACCTATTTACCTATTTTTAAGTAGCTTTATATTCATTACAAAGTTTAGGGTTGGTATGATTTGTTTTCTTTTATGCTCACAAAGGCTTATTTGTTTTGTTTAAAAAATTCAGCAATTACAGTTATATAGAGAAAAATTAAAATTAACTATATTTTAAAATGTAATTTATTTCTTTAATGGCATCGATTAATTTTTTCAGCCACCGTTACTCTAGTCTTCAAGGTCAAATGATCCTTCATAAAATACTTTAATGCTGGTGTGATGCTTATCATGATATCATTTTTTTTGTATTTTTGTTTCAGAATGTATGTCTTTACGTCGCTTTTGATTAATTAAATGCTAAATTAATTGATATGAATTTTTTTTTTAAATAGTATTTTATATCATAATTATTATTTATTTCCTTGCAATTGCTGTTGTATATGAAATGTGCTGTATCAAAAAAAAATTGCCTCACCTGTCTCAGAGAGCGATAGACGATAAATTCACGTGCATGGAACAGAAGGAAGATGAGATGCACAAACTGCAGCTGCTGCTGAGAGAGAAAGAAAGAGACCTGGAGAAACTTCGATGTGTGCTGTCCAACAACGAGGAAACCATCACGGTACTGATGTCTCACTAGCGTACTGCTAAAATGATGAATACCAGCGATACGATCGGCACTATATTCATGTGCTCATCTGTACAGAGTCTGGAGTTGTTGCTGCGTGGTAAAGGTTTAGAGCTGGAGCAGGTGTGTGAGGCCTGGCGCAATGCTCAGGGCGTTGAGCATGAGAGAGAAGAGTCACACATACGCAGCCTGAGAGAAAGAGACACTTTAATCAGCCAGCTGCAGACATCGCTGCACACACGCACCAAAGAGACAGAGGTGAACACACGCTTCAGATATAATGCACATTAGTGTTCTTTGAAACTCTTTAACATGCATCTCTCTGCAGGAGATGACTGCGGTTCTTCTCAGTAAGGTGTCAGTCGGGCCAAATGAGGTGGTTGAGGAGCTCAAGTCTCGGCTTCAGCTCAAAGAGCGTTTGTTCCAGGAGCTGCTGTCAGACCGCAGCAGACAGACTCAAGAGCATCACTCACAGGTCCAAGACCTGCTCAACACTATCAGTGCAAGAGAGCAGTACATCAAGGTAGCAATCCACTACTAACAGGCACCGTAACACAACCTAATGTGCCTCATGATCACTTTTTTTTAACATCACACACAATCTCCCAGGATTCTGCAGGGCGTGTGGGTCTGGTGATGGCCGAACAGACTTCTCGATTGCAGGAGCTGCGTAAGCAACTTGGGTCAGCTAACTCACAGTTGACTGAAGCAGACACACAAACTCTTCAGGACGAGCTCCAACTGACTCTCCACAGAGAAAGAGAGGCCCAGAACCAGATTGCCGCCCTGCATGCCACCCTGGGGTCCCACCAAGACCAATTCAAGACCCAGGTTTCAGATATAGAGGCTTTGGGGAGAACTTTAAGGATCAAAGAGGACATCATCAAGGTTTGTGTTTAGCCTTTGGGTTCAAAATGTTATGTATTTGTAGATATAGGTATTTATTGACTTGATTTATTCAGGACTTGCAGATGCAGTTGGTGGATCCGTCAGACTTGCCACTAGTAGAGCGACTGACCCAAGAGCTACAGATGCTGAGAGAGAAAGTGGAACATCAGGACGATACCTGCATTAATCACAAGGTAAGCATTTCATAAAAAAAAAGAAAAATAAAGGCAGATTGAATGTTCATTAAAACAACATAACTTTTTATGGTGCATTTTCAGCTGTTTATACATATACTGTATGATTATTATTTTTAAACAGGCTGTTTTGGATCCTTCGGTGTCCATGGAAACAGGACAAGCGGCTAAATCCCATGCTGATTTTGGAGGTGGGGACGGGCTGCAGTTTGGTCTGTAATGTGGCCTCCGGGGCTGCAGAGGAGAAATGATGCTGTGTGCATTGCATCACAATTATAACTAATAGATAAGCATGTGCTGCGATTAACAAATGTTTGAATTAGTAACAACTAAAGACTGAATTGTGCATTTTTAGGTATTTGAAGCCACTAGAGTCTTGTAGATACTATTGTAATGAATTCTAACAACATAACGTTTACTTATATTTCATCTTACATGTGTGCATGGAGATTTTTGTAATGTTGTTTTATTTTCAATAGTGCAACTATTTGTATTTGAGTTCTTTTTTTTAATATTACACATGCTTAACTGTTATTTATTTATTTAAAGCAAAAAAAATCAAAAACCTTAATATATAAATTTGAGGGCTACCAAAAGTGGGTCTTATTTTATTTCACTGTCACTGTGTTTACTGTTGAAACCTGTAAAAAAAAACACACAATGCACTGTTACTGTAGTTCTTCAAAATCAAAAAAGGTTTCAGTGTATTTAAGTGCTGCTGTGTTGTTTTAGAATGGTTTATTCAATAGGTTTAGAGCATAGCTTTAATATATGTTAACATAAATGTGTCTCTGCATGCAAAACAATTGACGTTTGTAGCATGTCATTTGCACTTAGTATTGAGCTTAATACACCATGTTACTGCCTAACTGATGCCTTTATGGATATTTAAATAATATATGTGTTGTGCATTTTAGATGAGTTTTCATTTTATTGTAATGTACCATGATCATTTTGACTCTCAGTAAATTATTTGATGAAATATATTGAATCAAAAGAAAAAACACTGGGGTGATATGGTGAAAACTTCTTCTTTATTTATCCTGGGACACGTTGGGCCTGATCTTTCTCTCTGCTAGTGTATATCTTTCTCTTCTCTTTCTATTCTTTCCCAAAGTCACAAGCACAAATAATGGCCAAGTTTTAATGCTGCACATTAAACCTAACTAAACACAACTTCTTAATCTCTGTTTGTTTATATATGATCCATAATGTCCTAGACGTGCTGTTTTGGGTTCTACACAACATACACAAAAGAGCTCACTGCTCAGTGTTGTCCTGTGACACACAATCCAGAATAGTACTGTCAATCACTCAAATTCTCATCTTAAAAACAGTAACTATTGGCTGAATTATAAATGTTGTTTATAAGTAAATGCAATGCACACCAAGCATGAGTTCATAAATTGATAGAAAGTTATCAGCTTTCATTTTATAAAACTCAATAACATTCATTACTAGTAGAATCTTGCTGGCCATTAACAGCCAAACCTCTGTCTAGTGTCCAATATCACTAGTTACATAAACACACATTTAGCTTTCTACTGTCGTGTACTTATCTGTAACATTATAGTTACATAGCATTGAGAAAAAATAATATACCACTGAATTTACAATGTAGTACTGAAACATTTTCAATATTCTGTTAACTATTACAAATCTTGTACAGTAAAGGAGAGAATCTAGAAGTGGGCAGTGCTGCCACTCAGGAAGTGGGTGTTTTTCATTTGTTTGCTCTTGCTCTTCCTGTCTTTCTGCTTATTTTTTGAGTGTATAAGAGCCTGCTTGTCACTGAGAGTCAATATGGTCCTGGATTAGCTTGGTTTTATGGTAGAATAGTTTGTGAATATGCTGCATGTGGAAGGTTACTCAGAGAAGCCCACTATCAGTAAGATGAGCCTCATTAGAGTATTGTGTTCACTAGTCTCCATAGAAACACATGTAACAGTCAATGCACAGTGTCTGTGTGAGTGTGGGTGTATTTCTGTACTAACAATGCAGTACTTTTTTTTCTAGGTTTTCTATCGGATGATGGAGAGGAGGATGATGAAGACTGCAATAGTGAGTTTGCAGACAGTGCTGAAGACGAGGAGCGATCCAAACTGACAGCTCAGTCTTTGGTCAGTGTGCAGGTATGACAAGATGCTGAAAGCATAATAGTTCTGCATGTATTTTGGTTACAGTTAGAAATATATTTTGTATATGTAGGTTTATTATGTCTGAAAGTATAATATATGCAGCACATCGCAATGATATTTTGCTGACCATGTTGACTTACGTTGTGCAATAGTACTGGCAAGACATGTTCATTTATACAATTATTGTTCAGTTTTTGTATCTTATGAATTGAGATGAGGAAAAACACTTGAACAAGTCAATATTAATTAACTAAAAACACAAAAGCATGAAAAATAACAAATAAGAAAAGAAAAAAAAAGCCAAACTAATACAAGTTTTGTATTATTATTATTAATATGAATTAGCATTTATTTTGCTTTCAGTTTTCGTTTTAAATTGAGTTTTTAATTTTAAACTATTGTAGCTTATTTATTTTGTAATATGTCATTTGTATTGGTTTTTAAAAATACCTCTATAACTAAATATCTTTCTATATCCTCAACTAAATTATTTACTAAGTTATATACTAAGTTATTTTAGTATTTTATTATTTCAGCCTAAACGTATTTCAGTTACATTTAGTTTCAACAACATTTCTTATTTATTTCAAGTTATTCATTAATGTTTTATTTTATTTCACTGTAGTTCCAGCAGTTGTAGTTAACAATTTAACAATTAAATATCTAACAATAAACAGCCATCTAAACTGTAAAATATCAAAATTCTAGGTAAAATCACTGTTTTCTGTAAGTAGCATATTGATTGCTGATGAAAATAAATGACAAGTCATTAACAATAAGTATAGTAAGTATATCTGAAAGTGATGTTTTCATCATTTGATGTTTTCAAGATTTATCCAAGATTTATCTCAGTTAATCCATATAAAAAGTCTAATTTTAAGTGCACAGTAAACTGTAGCTGCAATCATAGTATATATTGCACCGTAGCACAGGTCCTGTTTCCTGATCGTAGTGTTTCCCTTCAATAGAGCTGTGATCAGCACAGAGGCCTAAGGGGCTGCCAGGATGCAGTAGCTCAGGGTCCAGGGCTGGCGGAGGTCAAGCTGCTGGTGGAGCAGAAGAGGGCAGTAGAGAGAGAACTGATGGAGCTCAAGTCCCAGTTGGAAAAGGCTGGTTTTTCCTCTCTCTCTCAAATGAGGTACAGCTATCTATATACAACAAAATTACAAACGGCTATTTAATAAATGGTACACGTTTAGCCGTGTGAATTTCTTTTTTGTATTTGCGTGTACTCCTAAAACAGGAAAGCATTCTTTACTCTACGCTCTGAAAATGAAGAGCTCAAGATTATGGCGTCAGGAAGAAAGCCTCAGAATGAAGGACAGAAGAGCACATCAGATAGGTGTGATGGACAGCTGGTGGATGCAGTTGGTGTAGAGGTGAGTTTGCTTTATAATTGAAGTAAATAGCATTTATGTGTTTAACTGCGAACTTGAATGCATGTTTGTGTTTCAGCCTAATGAAAGGCAGCAGGCGGTGCGATTGAAGTCTGACCTTGAGCAGGTCCAGCAGGAGAGCAGAGAGCTTCAGGAGAGACTCATGGTGTCGGAGGCCACAGTTCAAGCTCAGGCCGAACAACTTAAAGACTACAGGGAACTTCTCAGTGAGGAAACACATAATATCATCATTCATGAAACTCATTTGCAAAAACAGATCATTTCATTTTTTTTATAATTCTTTAAAAATGCACAATACAATTAATCTCAATCAAACTGCAGTTGATTACAGCTGACTTCATATATGGAAATGCTATGTTTAATACACTTATACTACAATATGATTAATACTCTCTACTATAATTAATTGTATTATATGTGACCCTGGAGCACAAAAGGATTCAAAAGTAGCCCAGGTATATTTGTAGCAATAGCCAACAATACATTGTATGGGTAAAAATGATCAAATTTGTTTCTCTGAAATCATTAGAATATTAAGTAAAGATTGTGTTCTATAAAGATATTTAGTCAATTTCCTATCATAAATATATAAAAACATTTACTAAGCATTTTTAATTAATAATATGCTTTGCTAAGGATTTCATTTGGATTCCTTTATGAATATTTAGATTTTTTTTGCACCCTCAGATTTCAGATTTTCAGATTGTTGTATCTCAACCAAGTATTATCCTATTCTAACAAACCATACATCAATGGAAAGCTTATTTATTCATAAATATTAATTTAAAAAATGACCCTTATGTTTGGTGGTCCAGGGTCACATGTAAGTGTTAAGTAACTAAATACTATAATTAAATTTCCTATGATTTTTAAAAAGAGTTAAAAACATGGTATAAATATTAACACTGACTCAAAATCATTATAAAAAGTTAATTTTTTCAGTTACTAAAATCAGTTTGGTCTTTTGCTCAGCGGAAACATCGATACAGCAGGTTAATAAGCAGGTCCAGGTGGACATCCAGGATCTGGGCTATGAGACGTGTGGTCGCAGTGAGAACGAGGCAGAGAGAGAAGACACCAGCAGTCCGGGTAATCTCATTAGGTGTTACCACTAGGGGGCGTTTATGTCTTAATATCGCGGTGCCTAATTTTACCTTCTGAACACTATATCAAAACATCACATCTTCTTGTAAATAACATCTCTTCTTCTGCTGCAGAGTTTGATGATCTGGAGCTGTGCACAGCTCTCACATATCGTGATGGAGGCTCTCAGTGGTGGGGTGGGTCCAGCTCACTGAACTCTGGGAAAACTGAACATGACGTGACGTACCTGCAGCAGCTGGTAGAGGACCTGCGTGGTCAGCTCTCCCAGTCTCAGGGTCTGATACGTAGCTTGCAGGCCCAGACGCGTGATCACACTCCAGTCAGCACTCCTCGTAAGGTCAACAGGGGCTTGGATAACTCTGAGGCACAGAGCACAGCCGAGGAAGACGAGGGCTGGCAGTCATCTGATGGCTTCGGGTCTCTTCCCCGCCAGCCAAAACAAGACCGAGAGCTGCAGGAGCTTGTTTCCCGTGTGACATCACTGGAGGAGCAGCTTGGAAAGGGCAAAGGTCATACAGAAGATGGCAAAGCTGTGAACTGGCCAGGGTGAGTATATTCATATGACATTCTTGGGAATAAACAGTACCATAAAATCCTATCTATATATTTATCTACAAACCCTCTCTCTATAGATGTGTGTGTGTCTGATTTAAAAATTAAGAAAAATTTTCATACATTACATAATTTATTGTTCCATTTTTATCGAAATGATATATATATATTTACATGTTTATTTAAATAAATTTAGTATTATGTTTGTGTGTGTGTGTGTCACAATTAAATCACAATTAATCGCATCCAATATATAAAATTTTTTGTTTGCATAATGTGTGTGTATACTATGTATATTTATCATATATCTATAAATACACACGCATGTATATATTTCGGAAAAAAATAATTGTTTACATATGAAATATATTCATTTCTAATGTAAATTATATGCATAAAATATAAAAAATATTTTTAAAATATATACGTATATGTATGTATGTGCATTTATATATGCATAATAAATATACACCGCATACACACATATATTGTGCAACATACTGTATATTATTTTGTATGCAGTTAACCACGATTAACCATTTGACAGCACTAATTCATATGTAATATATATATAATTCTATAAAATATATAATTGCTTTTTTAAAAATACATTCCAAGATTACATTAAATATCATATAAATAAATGCAATTTATCATGTTTAGTGAGTAATTAATTTAGTATTTTGTTTTAAATATGCTATTTATTGAATAATTTTTATTATACTTTTTTTGATTATGC
>JAUMHP010000076.1:13624347-13635771 GCA_032361065.1 Enteromius trimaculatus
TAGCAATTAGTGATTATTTAAAAAAATATTTTTAACATTTAACATATAAAAAATAATAAATTATCTTACAGGTATTTAAAGTACAGTTACAAATATTTAAAATATACTACAGATTTTTAAGGACATTACGTGCAAAAATCTGTAAATAAAATGTAGTTAATTATAATTAACTTTAATTATTTAGCTTATTATGCAATCAATAATGTATATTCAGTATAATTAATACTGATGCAAAAATGCTATTTTCACCATTCTCCCTGCAGTAAGTTTGACACACTGATCCAAGCACAGGCCCGTGAGCTGTCTCACCTGCGTCAGAGGATGCGGGAGGGCCGTGGGGTGTGCCATATTCTGACTCAGCACCTGGGAGACACCACCAAAACCTTTGAAGAGCTGCTGCGCTCTAATGACATTGATTACTACATGGGACAGAGCTTCAGAGACCAGCTCTCCCAGAGCATCTCCCTCGCTCAGAGAGTCAGCACAAAAATCAGTGGCCGTGAGTGAAACATGCACGCCAACATACATCTCTCAGAGTTTTTCTGCAACAAAAACAATGCAATTAATTACTTTATAAAATTACAGGGGATCACTCTGAAGTCCCAGATGACAAATCAGGCCATGAGCTGCTCGCAATACGGTGAGTCGACTGCACATTTTATTGATTACGCCTTGTCATTATAGCACTTCAGAACTGAATCAGGTTCCTGTTTGCTGTCAGTAGAACCAGTCAACCAAAACATGTGACGAGTATAGCACATGGTGCCATATTGATTTGTTGAATATTGACAGACTGCACTGACACATATTTTAGTTCAAACTCTTAATAAAGAGCCTAATAAAGTCTAATTGCTGGCTGTACACTAAAAGTATGTTTTGCGTGTCCATAAAGCAGAGCAGCTTGTAATATAATGATTAGTTTTAGCTAGTGGCCTGACCATAGAGATTTCTGTCATCCTATTGACTATTGACACCAGCTGTGATGAGTTTCCCACCCAGTAAGCATCATGGAAACGTTCGGTTGAATGGATCAATGTGAGAGATTATTTCAGTAATGAGACATTGTGAAGTGAATGACTGGCATTTGCATCCTACACACTGCTTATATGTTATATTGTGTTTCAATATATTTTATTGTAACAATAAGTTCAACTCCATTGTGCAATTTTATAAGAATCAAATATGTTATGGTGCAAAATGATGCAATTTTCTTTGTTTAATATTGAGTGGTTGTTTTGAGACATTTGTTTCCGGTAGAGGTTAATCTCTTCCCCTACACCTCCATGTGTAACTCATTCACTTCATCTCTACCCTTTCGTGAACACTGAAGTGCACTTATTTGACTTTGCCTGCAGGCTTGGTTGAGCGGTGCTATATGCTAATGCTAATGTGAACTGTCAGAAGCTCGCTACATAATGTCACTGCTGGTTCTAGGGCGTCTCTGGTATGTTTAGAACTCGTGGGACATTTCAGCGGAATTCATGCCCTCATTCCATACCCCCTCAGAACGGCTACAGGAGATGACCGTTATTTTTCTTTCCCTTACGCCATGATGCATTGTGTTGAGCGGTAGTCAGCGGGTGAGCGTACATGAGCTGGGAGGATCTGTGCTGTTTGTCCGTTAACAGGATTGTCTTTACATTTTATATTGAGTGGAAAGGAGTAGAGATGGTGTTCCTAATTATTTTTTGTCTGGAGATACTTTGAATCATCCAAAGCTGAGATATATCGGTTTCCTGGATGGGTTTGTTGAAGAGAATAGAGAGAGGACCGTTGGACATCAGTTTGTTTTTGAGTATTTTTAGGAACCAAGAAGCAGTTTTTATTTATAAATCAAAAAATATTTCATTTTTGGGAATGCTGGATTTTGCTGCTAATGGAGTTTCACACGCTAAAATTCTTCATTATGAATCATCATTCTATCATTTTTCCCTCAAAGATTTATTTTCTTACAAGAACAAAAATTGTTAAAGAAGCTGTTAAGGGACCAGAATAGTTCAGAGGAACTGGAACCGGAACCATTAAGTTCTATGATTCCCTGCTGCGCCAAATGATTTTGAACATGTAACCAATATGATAATTCACTTCTTGTATCACAGTCGACCTGTCATCTACCTAATGGTTTTCATTGCGGTTTAAATGCTTCTTTGCTGATCTGCTAGTGCACGTCACATCCTCGTTCCTTATTTCCTTCGTAGCTCTGTCGTAATGGAAGCTCAAAGCCAGAAATGCACGATTTCCAGTGTGTAATCTCCTTGTGGAAATGTCTGTTTGTCTCTAATATTGCAGCCTTTAATGAGGTGAAAGAGCGCGAAAGGGTGCGCAGATGGCCAACCAGATGCAAGGCTGGATTTAACCGTATTTTGTTGCCAGTCAGCTCATTTAGCTGGGGCTTGTAATTGAGTAAACGGAGGGAGGATTTGCATTGGTTTGATGTCCTAAGTGTTTTATGTGTTTTTGTGTCCTCTTGTGAACATTTGCCCTGGGACAGAGCTGTCACATGGTTGGTAGCTGTGCTGTGACCACCCGGCTCTGGATTGGGTGTTGACTCCAGCACTAATCAGGTTAAGTTATTAAAACCTCATGAGTGAAATAGGTCAGAGGCAGCTAAAGCTGACAGAGAAAGAAAGAGAGAGCGATCAAGATGAGAAGACGGTGGAAGGAGAAGACCACATGCGAGGCCATGTGAAAGAAGAGCGTGACTGAATGCCAGTAGAAGAGGGACAACAGAATATTGATATTAACCTGCCAATGAAGTGTATATTCTATTTGGTTTTTCTTTTGGATGGTTACAGATATGACACCATGCGGAAAAAAGGAGCAACTTTTACCAATAAGGACATGTTCTGTTTTGTTTTGTGGTGATTTACAAGAGATGTTGATTTTGATGTCCTAATTTCAAAAGCATGTAATAGTTTGAATATGCTTTATGTTTGCTTATTGGAACACAGATGTGTCTCCTTTGACTGAAGCACACTGTTTATGCACAGAGGAACACATCAGCCCAACGGCAAGGACCACACATACACGCTCACTTCACCATGAGGGTTTGTTGTGTTTGAGAGCTCATGGGGAAGGACGTTACGTTTCAGGAAGACACTCTGATTATCCTTTTCCTCCTTTGGGAATAAATAGAAAAGCACAAAGGGACTGGTCTCTAAGAGGAAGGACTTACTGAACATTCAACATCAGCGGCTTTTGTTTCTTTGAAATCAGTACTCCAGGAATTTTTTAAGTTGAGTTCGTGTTTGTGAAGATGTGTTTGATCTGTAGTCCAGCAAGGACTTGAAAAGGAAGAGAAGTTTAGTCCAGACCACGTTGGATGCCACTTTTTTTTTTTTTGCATTTGTGGATGAGTATTAAAACTCTCTGTTGTGGTTTGGAACAAGCAGATCTGTCTCTCAGCACTTGGGATTTGTAATCTCTGGATTTGTGTTGCTCGTCATCCAACTGCCTGCTGGAGATTCCCAACTCCTCCCCCACCACTAGTCGCAATCTGGGCAAACCCCCCCAGCCTTTGTCACGTGAATGATCGCAACCCAGTTACCACAGAGACCCAGTTGACAGGCACTACGTCGGCTGCTGGTCCTGCTGCTCCTGACCTGCTCCTCTGCGTTTCCCGGCCGGCTGAGAATTTGGAAGGTCAGGATGAAGTTGCTGTGACTGGGTCTCAAGAGTGCATAAAGGCTCAGGCAGGTCGGGGGGCTATGGCTCCGCTGTGGAGGTCCATGCTGTCCAAAAGCAGCCCCCTGTACCGCGACTCCCTCTTTTCCTTCTCTCTGTGGGAATGGCAGGTACAGAAGAGAGAGTTGGCCATTCTCAAGAAGCAGACAGAAAGGGAGAAAAGAATGCTGCACAGACAGATCGAGAAGTAAGAGCTTTGGGGTGTTTTATAGGAGTAGGTTTAAAAAAACAAACCATGAAACTTAACTTAAGTATTTGTACTCACAAGTTTTGAGTTGGTAAGACTTCTTAAAGGTTTTGAAAGATTTTTTTCTGTGCTCCCCAAGACATTTACTTGATCAAAAATATAGTAAAAACTGTAATATTGTAAATTATTATTACAATTGAAAACGATTGTTTTGTATTTTAAAATACTTAGAATGTCAATGGCAAAGCTAAATTTTCAGTAAATATTATTATAGACTTCTGTGTCACGTGTTCCTTCAAAAATCATACTTATGTGCTAATTTGGTGCTATTGGTTATAATTATTAGTCTTAAATGTTTACAAGTTTAAATGAACAGCATTTATTTGAAATTGAAATTATTTTTAGAATTATAAATGTCTTAACTTTCACATTTGATAATACATCCTTGCTGAATAAAAGCAAAAAAATAAATAAAAATTAAAGCAATCTGGGCAAACAGAGATTTCTGTGCATTTTTACATGAGGGATACTATTATGTAGAGTGTAGGTGAATATGGAGTGTGTTGGAGTCTCAGGATGTTGTCAGAAGGCAGGTTTATGTTGGTTGGTGTTGGTCGGGTTAGATTTAGGTTCAAATGCCTGTGTGCATATATCTGAAAGATATTAGATTTGGAGAAGGAGCACATGTGAGAGAGTGACACACACTGGTAGGATGCTACTCTGTGTGTGTGCGTGTGTGTGTCTGTGTGTCTTTTGGCTCTGACAGAACAAAAACAGGTCCTAATTAATCCAGCTTGGAATGAATTGTGGGTACAAAATTAGCCTAATGCCCATCATGCAGGACACACCTGGCACGTGGCAAAGAGAATATGGTGACAATTTGCATTTACAACATGCTTCATTTGGATTCACATACGCATAATAAACTCAAAACTCATGTTTATCAGAACCTAATATTTGTAATCATTGGTTTATCAGTTTTGAGAGAAAAGAAGCGTGGCACGATTGCTTCATTACAAATATCTTCTGCTTGGCGAACAGACATGCAGCCCATGGTGGAAGATTAGCTCCATTTTAATACAAACAATGCTAAATGTCATTTTTGTCTGTTCTCAGGCTAAGTAAGGAGCTACAGCAGAAAGACAAGCTCATCGAGTCTCTACGCTCCAAACTTGAGCAGCAGCAGCGATCAGATACACCTACAAGCAGTCATGCCCTCTCTGTGGCCACAGACCAATCAGACAGGACCTCTTTTGTATCAGATGACCACGGCTCAACCAATGAGGATCTAGAGTTATGCTCCGAACTAGATGCTGCCAGCGAATATGGCCAAGA
The DNA here is from genome assembly GCA_032361065.1 of Enteromius trimaculatus. Taxonomy (NCBI): domain Eukaryota; kingdom Metazoa; phylum Chordata; class Actinopteri; order Cypriniformes; family Cyprinidae; genus Enteromius; species Enteromius trimaculatus. Next base: position 13,629,554 of record JAUMHP010000076.1, read on the forward strand.
GGAAGCAGCAAGAAGTGCCACAGGTTTTTGACTTTATTAACATCGTATTTCTATATTTTATCATTGCCCCTTCAGGTCAGTTTCTCATCAACCTTTTTTCATTGTCCACCTGTTTTGTTTTAGACTCACGTGATCATAGAGGCCCAGCCTCATTACATCCATCCAATCCTCCATCCATCACTTCGTCACACAGCCACAAGTCTTTCAACACTTGTCCCAGCATGCACTGCACACCACATAGGCCAATGGAAACCCAGGGACAGACAGGTAGGAAGAGTGAAGGGTAGCAAATCACACATCCCCTGTTTAATGTATTTCTCACAACATTGTTGCCGTTCAAAAATGTGGGATTGGATAATATTGTTTTTATTTATTTTTGAAAAAAATAAATGCAGCACTGATTAGCGTAACTTTTAAAAAAACAAACAGTTTTGAACGGGGGGGTGTATTCTTTTTGCCCCCTAATTAATAGTGTATTGAATGTTTTTTTGTTGTTGTTGTTGTTGTTCCATAAACCAGCTGTAGCCTGCTTCTAGGCATTAAAACACTCATTCAATTAAGTATTTGTAGCTGTTTCTCTATGTGTCCTCCCATCAGGCCTCTCTGCTGTACCTCTGTCCAGCTCCATTTCTTTCTCCACCTCTCTCCACTGTCCTCAAATGTCTTCTCCACCTGTGTTTGATCCTCAAACTCAACCCTTGAGAACCCGTCACCCTTATGGTGGGGGATTTTCTCTGGCAGAGGTTCACCAAGAGCTTCAAATGCTCCAGAGACAGCTTGGAAACAGTGAGCCTGCATCTGAGTGTGTGTGGCACAGAATGATTCATACTAATTCTTTCACTGAATCAAAATCGGCAAGATTTGAAACCTCAACTGTTACTGTTTAATTCCATTGCCGAACAGAAATCAGAGAATGAATACAGAGGTTTACACAATGTTAAACAAACCTGAGAAGGCATTGATGCAATATGCATTTGTTGAAGTTGAATCACTAATTATGCATGCATAAATCATTTGATTAATCTGTGTTTTGCTAGTACAAACAGCTTTGAAAAGAGATGATTTACTAATGGAAAACAGATAGCATGCAAAATTTTATTTCTTGAGTATAAATTTTCATGCATTACTGAACTCATTGTAAGGTAGCTTCGTTCACATTTACATCATCATCATGCTACTCATTTTTTTTTTAACCTGCATTTTTTTTAAAGAAATCAATACATATATTTAGAATGCATTAAATTCATCAAAAGTGACAGTAAACACATTTTTACAACCAGATTAAATAAATCCTGTTCTTTTCTTTTACTTTCTATTGAACAAAGAATCCTAAAAAATAATGGATAATGTTTCCACAAAAATATTAAACAGCACAACATTGATAACAATTAGAAAAGTTTCTTGACCAAAATGATATATTAAAATAATTCCTGAAGGATCATGTGATGGAGTAATGGCTGCTGAAAATTCAGCTTTGCCATCCCAGGAATATATTACGTTAAAAAATAAATAAATAAATATATATATATATATATAATAGAGACCGATTTTTAAATTGTAATACTACTCTACAATGTTAATGTTTTACTGTACTTTTTGATTAAATAAATGCACTCTTAGTAAGCTCCAAATGCTCTGACTGGTAATGTATAGAATTTTTTTTTACATTGTCAACAATGTTTTCTTATTTTGGTACAGGCTATCATGGTCCTCAGATCAAACCCCTTCCTGCTTTTCCACTGGGCTGCCATACTCAGCCTGACCATAGCAGCTTTCACCCACTATCCCATCATGCCTTTGAACAGTCACCTTTCAGCAGCCAGCACACCAGTCCCTCTATGAAGTTAGGGGCAAACCTTCTGGAAAGCAGTGCAATGTGGGATACTATGTATGGCCCGAGACCTTTAAGACCAGGCATGCATGGAGACGTGTCGTCTGGTTCCTCTGGATATCAGTCAGGCCATACAGGTTAAATCTCTGAGATAATTAGAATGTTAACATGTTGTTATATAATATTTAGTAAAACTTAGCCTGCTTTTTTAATTCAATGCCTTAGGTGCAGACTTAATGGAAGAGCACTTAAGGGAGATTCGCACTCTCAGACGACGTCTAGAAGACTCTATCCAGACCAATGACCGCCTGAGACAACAGCTGGAGGAGAGACTGGCGTCCTCTGGGCGAAACGGAGGTCAGAGATTCACACAATCAAATTAACCCAGTCGATGTGTTTATGTTGTAATACATATGTGTATTTTTGCTTGTCTGTTTCAAACGTATCTACATTTTTTCCTATCTTTCACTAGCAGGTGGAGCGCCCACTAATATCTATATCCAAGGCCTTGATTCTGTCACTCAACTCTCCAATGAGATTCGAGTGCTGAAAGAGGAAAATCATGCCCTGCAAACCCAACTTCAGAAGGCCAGGACAGGTAATAACTTAGTTATTAAGTTAAGTTCATAAAGAATGTAATATTACTAGTACTTCATAAATGATGAATGATAATATATCATTCATGTAAATCATGTAAATGATAATATATTTTCTGGTCAGTTTATTGTAGCTTAGTTCATACAGTATTCATACTGTACAGGCATACAGAAATCCAAAAAAGTACATATATTATTAAACATTTTCCATTTTTTATTAACAGCTAATGTGATGTTTTATTGTGTTTATTTCACATGCAGATGGCAGTAAAGAGATAGAGCGGCTGAGAGAGGCGGTTCTGTCTGGGCGGGACCAGTTAAAACAGGCGGAGCTGGAGGCGGGACAGTGGGCGGATCAGTGTAGACGGTTGCAGTCTCAGGTTAGAGAGCAGGCTCAGGCAGTACTGCAGCTCAAACAGGAGAAACAGAACAGTCTGGACAACAGCACCAGGTACAATGTCAGACTGCAGTAATGTATCCTCCCAAAAACTAGTAATTTTGAAAAACTGCATATAATAATATTAGTATGCATTCATCTGTGAACAGGCTACAGCATGAAGTGATTGTTCTCCAGCAGCAGCTGAGCGAGTGTCAGTGTCTAGTGCACACGCTGCAGTGTGAACTACAGGTGTATCAGAGAGTCTGTGGCACTACTGAGAGCAACACAGGTAAGAAACAAGTGCGCCTGTCATCAAATACTGCTCACTTGCCCGACAACTAGACTGATATTTTAAAATGAACAATTACAGCTATAGTATTTTACAACCAGCCTTGGGTAGTATAAGCACTGTATTAAATGTCTTGTGCCCTCTACCGTTGTAGGTTCAGGATTGAGTTTGACCTTTGACCTACGAGAGCGAGAGTCTAACATACATTTGTTGGAGCAGCAGTTGAGAGAGAGGCTTGACCAGTTTATGCCCCGCCCCTCAGCCAGGAAACTGCTCTTCCATGGTGAGACGACTAATACCGATAATCACTCATAACTTTAATTTGCACATTTGTGGATGCTTTGCAACATATTAATAAATATTTCCATTTATACTGGTCTCAATGTCTGCTGTAGACCAATCACCATCTCCTCCTGTTCGAGATACGGGGTTCTCCAGCCCTGCTTCACCAGCTGTGGAACCAGATGAGCCAAAGTCTTCTGCTAGTGGTACAAGCAGTTCTAATGCTTTATACAAGAGAAAAAACTCACTCAAATAAGTGCAAAGTACAGATTAATCAGTGCGTGTCTCCTGATTAGACTCATCTAGGTCTGGTGCTGAAGCTCTGGAGGCTGAGGCCCCTGATGGCTCCTTCGCCTGCAAGACTGGGCGTCATGTGATTGGTCACGTGGATGACTTCAGTGCCCTGCAGCAGCAGCTACTGGAAGGGAAGGTTGTTATCCGCAAGATGGAAGCAGCACTGCAGTCCAGCATAGAGTCACCTAACCTACCAGAGAAGGTCAGAATACAGGTCTGGTTTAAGATGAAAGGCTAGTGTGATAACGAGTGGATATTTCTTTAGCAGGGATGTTAAAGATGTAATTCATAGAGTGAGTTAAATTTAATTTAGAGTGGTTTGGCTGATAAAAAGTTGGAGAAAAACATTAAAATTGAGTCAAATTTAACAGACATCACAAAAAGTGGTTTTAGAAATCAGTATATGGTTTCTTTCCACTATAACTGTATGTAAACACGCCACTCTTTTTTCATATTTAGATTAGATTAGATTAGATAAAAACAAATTATTTGAATCATATTTATTAATCATACTAAATTAACAGTAACTTAATAAGCCTGAATATAAAATATATTTTTTGAATAAAAAAGAGAAATATTTCTATTTCTCTTCATGTTAACATGATTTAAATGATTCTCTGCGACCATTTGAATTGAAATAAATGTGCTTATATTTTATGCAATGTTTTTCTGAAATCGAAAACAATAACTTTGCTAATAAGCTAAAAAGTTGAACTATTCCAAATGAATTGTCATATACATATGGTCTCTCTCTATAGGGTTTTATGAGGAACTTGCACACCAGCACTAAGACGCTGAAGCAGATTCTGGAGGAGACAAGCTCTCTCTTAAGAATGTTCTGGAGGGCGGCTTTGCCCAGCACTGAGGCCTCGGCCCAGCAGCTCAAAAAGGTTAAAGGGCAAACATTTCAGTTATTGCAATAGGTTTCAGAAACAAGTGCTCCTATGAGACATAATTGTGCATGCACCTGTTAAAGAAATTCACACTGACAGTGCCAGTTTTCACATTAATAAAATTGATATTATACTGATATTGATTGTTTTTATAATCCTAAAGGTTTCTTTTAAATGTCTTTGTGTAGGAGCAGTCTTTGAGAAAAGAGGTTGGCGCACTGAGGCGCAAGTTATCAGAACAAGAGCAGCTTCTCAGGGACACGATGGACAATCTAAGGACCTCCAGTCGCACTAAAGACAGCATGGAGCAATTCATTGTCAGTCAACGTGAGTAAATCAGTTCTCTCTTCTCTTTGTTCACATTTATTATTGTTCCCTTCACTTTATTTTCATCTGTTTCCAGTGTCAAGAACACGAGATGTGTTGAAACAAGCTCGCTCAAATCTAGAGGTGAGTCTTTTCTATCATTCTTTTGCAACCTCAATCACGTTTTTATTTTTGAAAGTTACCCCTGTCACACACCCATATACGTTCAGCCCAGATTAGTGTTGGGCGATATCCTCTGTAGTCATATCGTCCTTTCGTCAGTCTGTCGAGTCACTGATACATGACATCATTGGGCTAATTTATTTAATTATTTACTTATGTAGTTTCACACCTGGAGCGTGAACCAACTCCAAAAAGCAGCCTAATGTTAGTGTAATCTATTAACTACACATTACACTGTGTTTTTACAAGTAGCATGTGGATGTCATGTCATAAAGTGTGCCCACTTAACAACAAAACTCAGCGAAGGCTCATCTGAATGCCTGAGATTGGCTATATTTCATTCATAAGCTGACGATTAAAGACTCTGGTTCTTTGTCACCGGGTTATATTCCTTCTCCTTGTCTTCTGAGTTATTCCAGAAGAATGAACTCAAGATTGCCTCTCTAGGCTGCACCCCTCTCCCTTCATCCGTCTATTCGGTCTCACCCACTCCTTCCTGGTCTGATAGAGGTACTGCGCTCTGGGTATACGTGTGTATTAGAGTGTATGTGTTTGTCTAGCAACACATGCATGCCTGTCCTAATGTCACGTAACCAGACGTCTGACCATCCGCATGAAGTGTCTTCCACCTAAACTGAGTCAGATGGGAATTGTTCATGTCCGTCAGCTCTTTAGTCTTCACAAAGTATGCTGCCCTCTCTTGGTTTACAGAAGCAGTTTTTGTTTATTTGTTAATGTAGTGCATAATCTAAAAAAGGAACGTTTGCTTTGTCCTGAGTATTAGTAATTCTTAACTGACGCTTGCTGTCACTCTTTGTTCAGGTGAGGTCGCAGGAGCCTCCCCCCAACATGCCTCCACTATTGGTTGGAATTTCATGACCCCTCATGCTCAGGATCAGCACAAATTGTGGCCGGCACAGGGGAGTGACAGACAGCGCCTCCTACAGGTGTACTCCAGAACAGACTCAAGGCTGAGTGCTGCTGTCTCTCCCTTTTTCTGAGTCAGAGTTGTATTATTTCACCCTAAGATGCATTAGATGTCATGTGTAGATCTATCATTCTAGATCTATCACTTAGCTTTATTCACTACATAAGAACCACCAAAAAGCTCTCAAATTTGCATTTGACTAGATTAGTATTATTGTTGTTTTGATTAGCAATTTTG
>JAUMHP010000076.1:13636784-13655075 GCA_032361065.1 Enteromius trimaculatus
TGGGTCCCAACGTCGTGGAAAACTCAGGATCCCTGGGCATCTTAGGCAGCACCTGGTATTCGCAGCTAGTGAACTAAGAGCATCTGTGCCTGATAGGTCTACACAGAGAGGATCAAAATCTCTACAAAGAGAACCTGTGCCTGCCTCACAGCTTCAAACATCAAAGATCCCTGAGCCACTGAGCCAGGAGCTGCAGCAGGAGAAGCCCCAAGCCTCTTCTGAGAAGGCAAGACCTCTTCCCAGAACCCCAAAGGCAGGAAAACGGAAGCGTGCTGAACTTCTGAGCACGCATTTCTCTTCCACCGAGGCATTACCTGCTCCCTCCAGGGCCTCAGAAGTGGCACCTGTGTATTCTCTGATTTTACAGGGAAGCTCCCCACGACAGGGAGCAAACCAAAGAATCACAGAGCAGCACAAGCAGAAGCGGAGGGAGAAGCAGAGGGAGAAGCGGAGGGAGAAGCGGAGGGAGCAGTGGAGACAGCAGCAGAGGCAGCAGGAGGCATCAGTAAGTTCTTTCCATTTCTGTTTTTTTTACTTATTTTCATATATTCATAGATTTATTAAATAAACTAAACACTGTCTTTACCTAAGCTACAATGTTATCTAGGTAGGTTATTTAAATTAATTATAGAAATATATCTCTTTGCATTCATTGAAACTGCCTAGCATTACATGGTTATGTCTGTTATTTCAGCAGGACAGTATAGGTGTATGTGAGCCAGCTCCACAAAAAGAAAGATGTGTGGAAATCGGCAAGGTGCCACTGAAGCCCAAACGGAGGAGGCAGAAACATCAAGCCCCACAGCCATGTCCCAGCTCACCCTTAAGACGGTTAGTCTGTTTAATTCCTCAGTTTTACTTTGACTTATTTAAAAATGTAAGCGCTATATCTTCTGTTTTCTAAATCCACTATTAAAACTATATGTATTATGTTTCAATATGTAAGTTAGTGTAGAAAAAGTAATAATATTCTTTTCAGTTCATAAACCACTCTCATGCTGCAATTGTAGAAGCTATATATCTTTAGATTTCTCAAAGATAATTAAATGCTTAGTGTTACATCGTTCTGTCTGTTCCTTTAACAGGACAATGCAGATGTGAGCTGGTCACCTCCAGAGAAAAAAGAAGCATTCAGACAACAAAATCAGAGACCAACAACTGGGGCCAGACGGCCTAAAGCATTTATCCAATGTATTCCTATGCTTAATGGAATATTTGTAAACATTTATTGTTCGTTTGTATTGTGTTTACATTTATGTAATGTGACTGTATGCATAATAAAAAAAAAAATCTAAATCTTTGTTATTTTTTTCATTTATCAAAAGACAAATCAATGACTTTTAACACTTAAAGCATAATACATATTTTCTTGATGAGCTTCATGAGGTAGTCACCTGAAATGTTTTTCCAGCAGTCTTAAAGGAGTTATCAAAGATGCTGAGCACTTGTTGGCTATTTTGCCGTCACTCTGCAGTCCATCTCATCCCAAACCATCTCGATTGCTCCGTGGACAGATAACCGGAAGCAAATGCACACAAACACACACACACTAAGTCCTTTGCACGATTTGACATGTCCTTAATATTGAACTGGAAATTAGGTGCTGGGCGAAAAAATGAAAAAACAGATGCTCCGTAGTTTCAATGCCATCACAAAATGTTCATTTATTAGTATTAAATCCAAATCAACTCTCACTGGATGGATATATTCCACTTAAAAATTTCAAATAGTTCTTTAGTTTTGTGAGGTAAAGGAATTTTTAGATATTTTGTTCTAAGAATATGAATGCTATTTTTAGAAATTGAATTGATGTATTTTATAATAGGATAGGAAATATTATTAAACATGTATCTTATAATTTTGTTTGAAAGTTGTTTTTCTATGAAGTCACATCCTTCAATTAACAATGGAGGTAAACACAAGGTCATGGGGTAATACAAAATAGTTTCCTTAATAATAATAATAGAGTTGGGGATAGCTCTAATAACAGACTCAAATATGTCCAGTGTTTCTAAATTTGTCATGTGCATATTATAATGGGATTCTTTCATTAACATTTATTCATTTAGCCACTTTTATTATTTCATGTTTTAGACAACGGAGTTGAGGTACAAGAAGTAGTCAGAAGTATAAATTATTATGGTACTTATATTTACTGACACAAACCTGTCCACAAATTGTATTCTAATGCAGCTAAATTATCAATAAATGTTTTCACTGATTTATCTTGCTCTTTCTGTTATAAAACGGGATGAATTTGAAATAGTGACAGAACAGTGAACGATTGTATATTTATATAAGCTTTTAATGTAGCTAATTTAAAATAATATTTTTAATTGTGCAGGTGCACATTATATCGTTGGTTTTGACGTGTTCGTTTCTTGAACAGATCAATAATAAAACAAAATAACAATATGTCCATACATGAAAATAAAATGGAATATTTCAATCCATTTATTGTACATGTCTTTGATCAAAAATAAAAGAGCAAACATCACAATAAACACATAACGTAACCCAGGCCCGGATTGGCTAATCGGGAGGACCCAGTGTTGCCAACTTAGCAGTTTTGTTACTAGATTTAGCAACTTTTCATACTACCCTAGCAACTTTTTTTTCAAAAAGCATCTAGCAACAAATTTAGCAATTTTTAACATTCATTTGGCTACTTTTAGCAATTTTCAACACACACATATCACATTCAAGTTAAATTGCTAGCTCAACTTGTTTTTCAGAACTGTTAATTTACTGATATTTGTTAACATGTGTAATTGTTGGTCGTTTAGGTAGCAATAAATTGCAGTAGTGCTATTGTAGTCACTTTCACAGATGTGTTATTTATTATCAGTGTTATATTTAAACATAAAAAAATCTTATCAAAAAGTGTTTGAATTACTTTTACAAATAGTCAACTATATTTTTCATACAAATCTAAATCGACATATTTCAAATAATGTTTTTTTTTGAGATGGCCAATTAATTTGAGAAAACATTAATTATTTTGCATACTACATAAAGATGTAGTTTTGAGTCCCTTTTTTTTTTTTTTTTTACCATAGCCTCACTCTTTTTATTTACTATTTTACTGCAGCTCCACTTTTTTAATTTAATTTCTCGGAGCCCCATGAGTAGCATTCTGCCTACAGGTTAATGATGACGTAATTATCATTCGACTCCTCCCACAGCAAAATCAGTTGTTAAGAGATAAGCGAGAGATGAAAAATGGATAATAAAAAGCACAAAGGCTTTGGCGCTGAAAAGGCCAGAATTAAAAAAAAAAAAAAAAGAAAGCTATAGAAACTGACGCGGCCAAATGTAATAAGCTGAGGACGTTTTTCGTTAAAACCAGCGGCAGCAAGAGTACAACACATGAAGACGACGAAACGGCCGGTGTTATGCCGAATTTTGACTCCCCTCGTTGAAATCAATAGTAATCCTAACCCCGCCCCTAATCATAACCCCTCCCCCACACCTAACACTAAATCTACCAAAACTAGGGGAGTTATAATCTGGCAGGGGGTCAAAATTCGGCACTACACCTGTAAATTAAGGTTAAGCTAGTTAGGAGCAGTGCAAAACAACGATGTCTGCAAACCACCGTTCATGTTTATGTATCGAACTTTTTCTTGTACTGTTGCACCTCAGTGGGACAGACTAAAGATGTCCCCTCTGGAGGGTCACATTGCCAGGACAGCTAGTGAAATGCCATAAGGAAGCGATATTGATCCTTCCACGGAACAGCAGGATGTTGAACTAGAGATAACAGTGCAATACTTGTTTTATTCTTTATTTTTGTTTAAGGACTGGATATCTGTGAACAATTTTGCACAGAATATATATATTCAGATATTGCAGAAAAGGACATTGTAATGTTTTAAAGAATAGTGTTGGAGAATTACCCTATAATGTTTTCATATTTTTGAAAAAAAATTGAAGTTATAAAGCAGCGTGAAAAAGACATGATAGTGTCATTAGAAAGTTTAATCCATTTTATTTTAATCTTTATACATTAGCTTAATATATATTTGTATTATTTATTTATTTTTATTTAAAGGTTGGGATAAAATAAAAATAAAAAAATTCTGATACTGTTAAGCATTACATTGTGTTAACTGTTCAAATAAATCTTCACTGTGAAGCAGCACTAGGGCTACCATATGAAAAATGAATGAAAATGACATCATTTTAATATAGTCAGTCGTGAACTAAAGTGGGCTGGTTTGTGTTGAAAATAGTTGTGCTGCTTGAAACATTTGAAAAACAAAAACTGTGATTCAATACAAGAGTGTATTTGAAATGTAAATCTTTTGTAATGTCTTTACCATAATGGATTCTTGCTAAATAAAAGTATTAATTTCTTAAAAAATGTGCAATGAGACATCAGAACGCACTGTATTAAAATACAACCTTTAATATAAACAAAAGTTTCTAAAATAAGCAAACTTTGGGGATAAAGGCAACATCATTTTAATTACAATTCCAATGTATAGTAAAGAAACCCACACAGAGATCGAACAAATGATATAAGGCACATTTAGCTCTTTATGTCATAATGTGGGTTCCTGTGTTATATACTGTGTTATTTAATATTTTTCACAGAACAAATACAAACAGTACTGACTGCAGCATGTAAAGACTTGACTATGGCTCACGTAACCAACCTAATTCACTTTTTTTTTTATGATAAAATATTTTTATATGATCCAAATATTTAGGTGTAATTACTTTATGCAAAAAGGCAGATTTCCATGGTCTGTCTGACTATCTATCTATCTATCTGTAAAACATAGACTGAATGTATAACATTATAGTGCACTGGCTCACAATGGCTTCATTAATTTGGTCAGGGACGAATTTAAAATATTTTAGAAATTCATTATTTACATATCAAGGTACAACTGCATATCAATGTAAACATGAATTAGGTTGGGCCCCAACCTCAGTACAAGATATTATCATTTCTTTTTTCCCCAGAGGTGAATATGAAACACTTTGGTTACTCAATAAACATTTTGTCCCGTCATGGAGGGTGTTTTCAAAGAAAGGTGGTTAAAATTTGTGCGTATATTAAAAACATGCAAGACATGGATCATTTTGAGATGCCTAAACCAGACCTCATGTACTCATACACCACATAGCTGATGCTGACAGCTGGGATCACTTTCATGAAGTTGGGCAGGATCCCACGGTAAAGCCCAAAAAAGCCCTCTTTCTGCATGATCTTCCTCACTAACTTGGACATGGACACCTGCTCCGATCCCTCCATTGATGCTGGGGGACAATAAAAGGAAGATGTAAGGCAAATCAGTGTAAAATCGACATACCTTGTGCATATTCTAGTCTGAATATTTACCCTGTGCCTGCATGCGTGTGCGGACCAGAGCGAGAGGGTAACTAGCTAATTGGCCACATGTGCTAGAAATGGTCCCACAGCCGAGAAGAACCAGCACCCCTGGGTTAGCAGTGTCTTTAGCATACTTAGACAACCAGGCGTTCTTTAGGGTCTGTATAGAGAAAGAGTCAAAATGACATTTATTTCTAAAAAAAAATTATATATATATGTCATTGTATAAGGAGATAACATATTCATATCTGTCATAAATTGATCCGTATAGATACAATCAGCAAGAGACCAGTCTTATTTTAGTAATTTTTATATAGAATTCTATAGTATTTATATATATTTTGAATTAGCTTTTAGTTTTATATTTTGTTTTCATTTTGATTTTACTAATTTTATTTAGTTCTTTAGCTTTTATTTATTTTCATTTCAATTTTAATAGTCATTTCGTCAGTTGTTTTAGTACTATGTTTATTTCAGTTAGTTGCCAAGGTAACGTTTCTATTTTTAATGTAACCCTAGTTATTCATCTAGTATTTATATTTTATTTAACCTAGCATTATTTCAATTAATGAAAACTATTTTTCAGTTTTAGTTTTTAGTTAACAGACAGAGCACCCATCAATATATTACTAATACCCAAAGAAAACATCTATCCAGATCAAACTAATAAATTCAGATTAAGCTGATTTAAAAATCTTAAATGCAAAGTATATTCCAATATAATTCCAATTTTCTTTAAAAAGAGCCAAATCGTTTAGAAATGTATCTTACACACAAATATGCAAACATCTGCTTCATTTTAAGTAGGTCACAAACAAGAAAAACCTGAAAATTCCCAGAGGTGTAACACCTATTCTGAAAATATGAACTTGCTGTGATACTCAGAAACTGGGTACGCATCCTAACAATATAAATGTACTTCACAGTGTTCTGGAGTTTGTACTCACCTCATACACTGCTAAATCTATTCCAGCATACGGAATAATTCCCAGGATATTGGGTACATAGCCTTTATAAAAGGCCTTCACTCCCTCCTTCCTCAGAATCTTCTTGGCACAGTCAAACATCCCAGTATACTGGCCAGTCTTCCTCAGAGTAAGTCTGGTCTTCATTACCTACAATTAAACAGTAACAAACAAACAGAAACTTTCTTTAAGGAACATCTATGCATCTTCATAGGTCTCATTTCCATAGGTCCATAGATCTCATTTCTCACCTCCATGGGGTAGATGGCTGTCTGAGCGGTGGCACCGGCAAGAGAGCCAGCCATGAATCGCTCATGCGACTGGATTTTCCCACCGTCTTTGGCCAGCAGCTTCTTATACTGTTAAAGCACAACCCAAAACACGTTATGCAAGACTGATTTAACATGTAAAACTAAAAAGGGTTTAATCTTTTCATTAGGTAAAGGAAATGCGATCTTCTCCATAGCAATCATCCTCTGTCCTCCACACCGGATTAGCAGTACAGGGTTTTGTAAATGGCTGCTGTTAAAATAGCTCTCATTGACACGCTACTTGTGTAAGACACTTAAGCAATGTCACATGAGCATTTGGCCTGTGTAATCACAGCCTTGTCGTTATTCAGTAAAACAGTTCCATAATCTACAAATTAATATTGAGGAAATGACATTTCACCCAGTGGGATTTTTGCTTTACCAGGAAAAGTAATAGCTCAAAGATAAAAAAGGAAGATGGTGGCAAAGAAAACTACAAAAGTGGAAGTGGTTTTCATTGGCTGTGGGTTTCTTGGTAACGTGGTATTCTCAGTGTCACATTGGTCATATTGGACTAGATGTGTGAAATCAAAACTGGAAATTGTGTTTCTCTGTTTTCTCACCTGCTCATACGCCATGAATTTGATTGCAGTTTCTGGGGCGATTTTTATGACGTTGACTCCATTACCCCGCCACAGAGAGGCCACGCCCCCTTCTCTAATCATCTGCTTGAACCCGCTCACCAGACTGATTTTGTTGGATTTTGAGGAGTGAACCTATAGAAGTATACTATTATTATTAAGTAGATATTAGGTGATTACATGAAAATATTGTAATATGTTGTGAATATTGTAATATATAAACTGTACCTGCATGAAGACTTTCATTCTGTCCAGGGGGGCGGTGCCTGTTCTAGAGATTGCCCCTGCCACGCCCCCAGCAACAAGCTGCCTCCACCAGATGCCTGTGGTCTTCTCCTCCTCGGTGAACTCATCTGGAATAGTTAGACTGTCACCTATATCCAACACCTAGCACACAACAGAGGTCAAGTTACTAAACAACTATTGAACCCACTCATCAATGCTTAATGTCAAAAATAGTTTTCATATTGTTCATATATCAAAAAATGTCCTTTGTCTTAGTGTTGGATTGTAATATGAACGTTTGGTGACTGTCCATATAATATGCAAATAATATACTAATAGGCAAATGTCAGGGATGAAATATAACAGTTTCTTTGTGAAAGCTCCAGTAGTAAGCAGAACATACATGGGTCTTGTTGCTGGTTCAACTATGACCTTTAACCTTTCACACTGCACAGCAACTGTCTGCCTGAAGATTTATTTTTCGTAAGGGATAAGTAATTACAACCATGCTCCTAATCTAACTAGGTGTAGTCTGATGTCATCAATACCATCCTCTTACGTAACATCGTACTGCACCACAGATTTACACAAGTTACACTCATTTTAGTAAGGAAAGGGATAGGACACTCAAAAACTAATGTTATTTTTTTTTTTCCAAACCGGTATGAATTCTATTTCCCGCACAAAAAAAAAGATGATATTTTCGAGGAATGTTGGTTACCAAGCAGTTTTGGTTCCCATTAATTCCACTGTATTTTTAGTCCACCTAAAGGAAGTCATTGGGAAACAAAACTGTTTGATTATGAACATTCTTTGGAATATATTCTTTGGTTTTCGATGGTCCACTTCAGACTGTTTCTACTAACAGTAAGTAACTGCAACTGCATGTCAACTAGAAGAGTATCAGCAGACTGTCTGCTTATTAACTTTTAACATTTTATTTTGATGGGTTCACAACATACTGACTATCAGAAACTTGGCAGGTATACGTCAACTTATTACTAAACCTACCCTAACAGTCTACTGTGAGAGTTAGTTAACATGTAGTTGCAAATGGATGAGAATTTGTTGACATGTAGTTACAAAGTTACTCATAGTTAGTAGAATGTCTAAAGCGGACTATCAAAATAAAGTGTAACCTATTCCTTTATACTCTACTGAAGAAACTAAGTCAAACTATTTTGAAACAACACAAGGGTGTGTAAATGAACTCTCAATTTAAATCCAGAGTTTTTGTCAACTATGCCACTGTTAATATGAAATGTTTGGAAATGAAAAATAGCTCAATTTCTACCATCAAACGATTTCATATTGTCACTTTATATATAACATTGGGGCTATGAAAAAATTCGGATCGGAGGACCTACCACATCTATATCCATCACATATAAAGCCTCTTCATCCTCAAAATCAATGATAAGCCATTCTCTCTTGTGCTCCTGCAGCAAAGCCATGTCCGTCTGACACCAGCCGTGGATGCTGACGACTGCAATGAAGACCTACTGCTTCACCTGCTCTCTTCACAAAACTACAGTCCTGATTCACGTCTTCATCTCTGCGCTTCCATCAGTGCAGCAGTCAGATGACAAGCGCATCCAGGGCTAATCCCAGTACAGGACAGTCTTAAATTAGCTCGCTGCAATTGGCTGAGATGACTTGAGCTGAACTTGCACTGCTCAAAAATCACCAGGTGACTGCACGATTTTTGGCCTAAGCTTATTTTAAGTCTGAAATTTAAGTAAACCAGAAAGGACTTTAGATAAAAGAAATATACAACCAAAACATTATTAAAATTTTATAAAACATTATTTAAATTCTAAATGGGAAAAACAGGGTTTTGGTTTATGTTGGAGATATTTATAATGAATTTTATTTAACACAACGTAATTCTTATTCATAAATGTTGTCTTGCACATTGTATCAACTTTTGACAGGCAATCAGTTAAGAGACTTATTATCCTTCCTGGGCTCAACAGTTTTCCCATGATTCCCCAATCCTTCCCACTGACAGAGGGATATAAATGGCTGGCCAAGCTGATTACAGGGCTACCGAACTGTGTGCCTGACTAGATGACTTAATGTGCGTATGACTGGGCCAATGACATGTGACCGTTCGACTTCACTAAGCAGGGCCAACATCTAGTGATCTTCGTAACTGATACCTGATTCAAATCAGACGGTAATGTGCTATAAGGTGTGTGTTTCAACTTACAGTCGAGTGTTTCCAGTAGCGTATGATTTCCTGAAGGTCATCCGCTGGGTTGAAGAGGAAATGCTCTCTCCATTCATTCCAATCTACAGACATAGTTCCATCTGCATCGATACTGGAGGACAAAGGGTCAAATTAGAGATGTGAATCTAAAATATGGTGTGACCCTGAACCACAAAACCAGTTGTAAGTAGCACAGGTATATTTGTAGCAATAGCCAACAATACATTCTATGGGTTACAATTATTTATTCTTCTTTTATGCTAAAAGATTATGTTCAGTGAAGATATTAAACTTCCTACGATAAATATGTCAAAACTTAATTTTTCATTGGTAATATGCTTTATAGGGCGATTTTCTTAATATTTTATTTTATTTATTTTTTCAAATAGTTGTATTTAGGCCAAATATTGTCCTACCCTAAAAAAGCTTATTTATTTATTAAATGTATCTATAGACCCTTATGACTGGTTTTGTGGTTCATGGTCACCTGTGTGATAGATGTTTATCATATATAGTTATTTCCTTTATGATAACTATAGAAATCCCAAGAAGCATTACTTTATCATATAGATAAAGCATTTTGTAGTATTTCACAAGCAAAGACTATACACAAACATACTGTGAACTTTACTAATCACTGACAACACAAATGTGTTGCAGAGTTATACATAAATATTCTATTCCATTAATAGGTTAACACTATCACTTTATCATCACATATAGTGTGAAATTTGTATCAGGTGTGTAATATTTTGCAAAGTGAGTGTAATCTTTATAATCCAATGAGTTAGGTTTTGCTATAAATTAAATAAAGTCTAAATCAATAGACCTTTCATTGAATTTTTTATTAATTTAATTCTTGGTGCAAGCAGGCCTTCAGAGTACCTTTTGAGGATCTTCTCTGCGTCTCGATCCGTCAAGTTTATGCCTATCTCTTTCAGTGACTGCTGAATTTCTTTGGCATCGATGGAACCTGCATAGGCAATTAATGTTGTTAATTCATTTTATTTTATAAACAACAAACTCAGAAGGTGCAATGACAAGTATTTCAGTCTCTAAATTAGCATGATTAATGGATAAAGACTTCAGGTCAAATTCATTTATGTAGTTCCTTTTACAATACACAGCATTACAAGGCAGCTTTACAGGAAAGTTATATTGTTGTCTATAATGTCTTGATGCTTTAACATAGAAATAGTAAATAACATAAAATTAGTTAGTCCTAAAAAAACTAAACATATAGGGGCAGTTTCCCGAACAGGGTTTAAGACTAGTCCTAGATTAAAATAAATGTTAAGAGGGGTCTAAACTGGAAAAAGCTTGCACTGAGATATCTTAAAATGCTCACAGATAATGGATTTTGGTAAGACATGTTTCCTATCCGGCAAACCGACCCATAGACAGTATACTTTTAATCTTACCATCCTGATTTTTGTCCAGATTCTTGAAGGTCAGTTTGAGTTTTTTCTCATGTTCTTTTAGGTACTTTGAAAACTCCTCAAAGTCCAGCCCTTCATCCTTATCAGTGTCTCCAGAGGCTACAATTTTCTGTAAGAGAGAAACATAACACAGTCCATGAAGTTCCAGGAAAATGTGCATCACTAGTACTAGATCCTAAATATAATATTAACATTAATATCTGTGTATGTCATACAGATTCCCTGGAAAAAAAATACTTCTATACCGTATATTGGATAAAAAAAAACAAAACAAAAAAACATTAAGCCCTCATTTTCATATTTAATCAGACAAACCCAGTTCAGTTTGCTCTGACATCAATCTATTCTAAACTTTAAAAACACTGCCACCCAGTGTTATCATTTAGATGAAATCATAAGCTACTTCACAATGCAGAATTTCAGGTTAACACAAATCAAATGAGCAATCTGATGAGGAAATTTCTTAATTTTTCTCAAAATGAGTACTTACAAATGAAGAAAAACATTATAATGTACCTGTGTGACCTGATGAGTTTGCAGCACACTCTTTGTCTTTGAACTTTGATACAGTAAGTCTCATTTGCTTAGGCGAGGTGGGGTTATATCGGCTGTCTCAGGGGTAAGGAATGTCAAAGGATAATGGAATGTAGGTTTAATATGAGCATAAGCAGTACAGGAGTGTCTTTACCCACCCTTTTGCTTAAACAGCACTTCATTATAAAAGACAGGAAATGGCATTACCTGTATAAGACTGGAAAGCCCTATCTGAAATGAAAGCTGGGGGACTACTAAGGCAAATAAGCTAATGACTTTTATTTTCTATAGTCAAAGTTTAGTGAATATGACTATGTGCAATAAGAAGCATGACCATTTACGCATAACTTTAATAGCATGAAATATTACTAGAGGAGGAAGAAGATGAGGTTGTGGGCTGGCACTAAATGCATCATTTCCCATCATATCTTTGAAATACTACTTCTGGTATTTACCATTAATGCTTTAGTTTAGAAGCATGCATTATTATCTGCAATAAAAATAGTCTGTTTTTGCTATTTTTGTACACTATTCTTTTTATCAATTGTGTCTTGTCTTGTCACTTTCATTCTGTTGCACTGTAGAGCACTGTCCCTAAAACAAATTCCTCGTATGTGTAGACATACTATGCAATGAAGCTCATTCTGATTCTGATCAAACAAGATGGTGGATTGTTCTTAGTAGTAAATTTCCCTTGCATGCGAAAAATATAGGAACCCAACAGCCTGTCAACGTGGTTTATTGGTTTATGCGGTTTATACTGCATCCAAAACCCAGATCTACAACAAAAGTGAGTCAACAGCAGAAATGCAGCGAGCCGGGGAACTGGAATTACCTGCGCCTCTCCTTTCCCCATAGAGAAGCCCATAGCAGCCAGGCCCGTCTTCAGCTCAGAGACGTCCACCTTCCCATCTTTGTTAACATCCAACTTCTCAAACAACTCCGCGAAACTCTTCGTGTTGTCCTCCTCCAAACAATGCGACTCGGTGAACACGAATTTCCTTATAAGTTGATGCATGATGGAGAGCGACGTGTACTGTATTTATGTTTTTGTTTTTTTTTACCGCACGGGATCCAAAGATTGCAGGGAAACTGCGGAAGATCGGCAGATGTTGCCTGACACTGGTGAAAACAGACCCTTCCTTAACGTCCTGCCCCACCGATAGTTAGACTATAGTATTAGACTATAGTAGTCATACTTTTATTGCCACTATCGCTTGAAACTCTGCACTGTATCAGTTTTAATAGACGTCGGGTCTGGGCTGAGCTGAGAAGGAGGGGACTAACATTACTAGGGTATTTGCCTGACTGCGGTGCCTCCTTGTTTTAGTCGGACACACCCAAATGTACACAAGCTCAAGAAGTGTTTTTTTCTCCGTATGACTCATTGGCAAGAGTTACTTAACAGTCAGAGGCTGCATTTATTCATGTTCAGCTTCCCGTTTTTCATAGCATTATGGACTATAATCCATCATGTGTAGGCTATTTAGTATAGCCTATATTAAACAGTCCTAGATAGATAATCTGATCATAATAATGATCTAAAATCAACTTATATCATGTATAATTATTATATTATGTTTTTGTTTATATTGGTTTTCACAATGCAGAAAGCTATGTATGTTTTTATTTGTACTTTTTGTGTGCTAAAATATGCAATGCACAATATTGTGGTCTGAATATGATAAAATTAGAATAGTCAGTTTAGTATTGCGCAGCAAACAAATCCCTAAACATAGATCATCCTAAATATAGCGATTACTACAGCAGCAAGATATGGATGGAATAAATATAGCTTCAAAAGGCCGCATTGCAATTATTATAATTTATTATCAGATAACAGTAGACACGTGCATTATAGCATAGTAAGTTAGCTGATGGCCAGTGGCAACTTTGAAACGTTTACGATGCTTTGTTACAATACCCTTTTATGGTGCTCATAACAATCTCTAACGATATTTTTCTTACAAAATAATTTCCATATAACTTAGTATGAGGGGTTTGTATTAGACAATAGCCCTATGAGACAAAATCTCTCTACCACATAACAGAGATTTTCTGAACGCTAGAGGTCCTCCAGTGTACTGTATGTAGCAAAGTGCTTGACAACTTTACGACAACTGTACTTACATGTGTTGCTTTACGACACACGCAATCGCTTTACGGAAGATTGTAGCATGTTCAGTTCACTGATGTTGACGTTTTAATCCGTAGCGTAATGAAATAACTAACTGCAAATTTGAGTGTTTGTCGTATACGAGTTCTGGATTATTTTTTAGCTTGTTTCCAAGATGGGAAAGCCGAGAAAGAAGAGTAAGTATTCACGGCTAAGTTTAAGCATAACGTTTTCTGTATTAGCTGTCGAAAGCATGTTTTTTTAACTTATTTGACAAGACTTGGGTATTGTATGTTTAACATTACATGTAAGGGAATATTCTATTTTATTTTCACTTAACGCAAGCAGCTTCGTAAATGTTTGTCACAAATCCCAATTCGACAAAGTCATGTGAAAAAATACTTTTTGGATATGTTTTGTTAAAGAAGCATTCATTTGGAAGGTTGCTAGCTGCTAAAGTTTTCTTACTATTTCAAGAGTTAACACAAGTATCTGTCAGGATCTATGTCTGAATATATTTTCGTTTTGGGTCAGATGTAAAGTTTATGATAAAAAAAAAAAATAAAAAAAAGTTGTAACACTCACCAGTTATGTGCTTTTCTCTAACGTTAGTCCTTACCAGTAGTGACAGGTGTCCGGAACCTGCACAGAGGTTGGTGTCTCTCTAACATTATCTTTCTGTGTTCACCTCACAGGTGACTTGAGTCGTGCAGAACTGATGATGATGACAATTGCAGATGTCATCAAGCAGTTGGTTGAGGCCCACGAACAGGGAAAAGATATTAACCTTAACAAGTCAGTGCATTTTTAAGTTTCAGGAACTGTTTTCTCACTGGATAATGGCAAACTTAGACCTCTAATGTTTTCATAGAGTCAAGACGAAGACATCAGCCAAATACGGCCTCTCTGCACAGCCACGCCTGGTGGACATCATTGCTGCAGTGCCACCTCACTACAGAAGAGCCTTGGTGCCCAAACTGAAAGCCAAACCAATTCGGACAGCCAGTGGGGTAAGGATGGCATGTTGGCCCTTTGCTATTTGTATTGATGTGGTGTAAAGATGTCATTATGTAGAAACGAAACTGCTGCAAAGACTTTGATTGAATATTTCTTTGTAGATTGCAGTTGTCGCTGTGATGTGCAAGCCTCATCGCTGCCCACATATCAGTTTTACAGGCAACATCTGTGTGTGAGTATGACCAAAATAATATGTCCTGGTATTTCAGTTACGCTGCCATTTAAAGTTTGAGGTCGGTTAGATTATAATTATTTTTTTCCCTCCACAAACATTAATCAGCTCAACTGTTTTCAATGTTGATAGTACTAACAATGTTTTCAAATTCGCATATTAGATTGCATTTGTATTGAATGTATGTAAATGTACTGAAATAGAGAACATTGTAGATAATTGTAATTTATTATTATATATTATATATATTATATAAATTTTTTGATCAAAGAAACGCTTTAACGTTTTTAATTAGCATTATTAAGACATTAAAAATCTGGACCAATCCTTGACCTTTAGAACAGTAGCATACATTTCTTCTCTCAAGTCCCGTTGCTTTTATAAAAAATGACTTACAGATGAACAATTCTACAACACAAACTATTCACCATAAAGAACAGCCATGAAACTCTTACAGTACATTTTACATGCGAGTCTGCATCTGGTTCAAGCAGTTAGTATTGCGTATCAGTTGGTGGGGGAACTTTTATGAGCAAAATATAATGATAAAAACCAGTCTCAGTTTCGATGTTTATGTGGTGTTTATGTTTTCATTTGCTCAAACAGCTACTGCCCAGGGGGTCCGGACTCGGATTTTGAATATTCCACACAGTCTTACACAGGATATGAGGTAATTATCCTTCTGTATCCCAGAGCAATGCTATCACACATGTTTTTATGAGTTTTGCACTGATGTTATGCTGTATGCTTCATTTTGATTGTCTATTCACCCACTTGCCCAGCCCACGTCAATGAGAGCCATCCGTGCAAGATACGATCCTTACCTCCAGACTAGGCACCGAGTAGAACAGGTGAGTCATCTTCACGGTGCCTATTCATCAGCATTTTTGCCATTGTACAGTTAAAATTTTATGGAATCATAAGTTACTTAATGGTTTTGATTTTACGTTGTACATCTGCAAAGTTGATGATCCTCTCAGCTTTTCCACTCGTTAGATGGTGTTAATGTCATTATGCTGCTGTGTTTGCACATCTAGCTCAAGCAGCTGGGTCACAGCGTGGATAAAGTGGAGTTCATTGTGATGGGAGGCACATTCATGGCTCTGCCGGAGGAGTACAGGGACTATTTCATCCGTAACCTCCACGATGCGCTGTCAGGACACACGTCCAACAGTGTCACTGAAGCTGTCAGGTACCAGTGCCCCATGATAAACTTGTCTGTGACTGATAGAATCAGGCCACCCTTAATTATGGGTTTCGTGGAACATTTCTTTGTGCTAGGAAAAGTCCATCAGCTGTTGGTGACAACATCCTTAGTGGCATATATATATATATATACACACACACAGTGAGGTCAGTAAGTATTTAATCACCCTGTGATTTAGCAAGATCTCTTATTTAGAAATCATGGAGGTGTCTACAATTTTTAGCATAGGTGCATTTCCACTGTGAGAGACAGAATCTAAAAAGAAAAATTCGGAAATCACATTGTATGATTTTATTTGGGAATTACTGTGTCAAATAAGTATTTGATCACTTGCTTATAAGCCAGATTTCTGACCCTCAAAGACCTGTTATTTAGCTTTTAAATAGTCCAGCTACACTCTGATACTACACATCAAATACTTATTGACCTCACTGTATATATATATATATATATGGTGCAGTAAATGGTATAACTGTTTGCACTTTAAACCAGCATGTCCCTAATTAAGATAATAAATGAAAATAATATGGTAAGACACACCGGTCTGCAATATCAAGCAGCACAACAAGTGGAAGTTATTGATACCTAAAGTCCCATAAAATGTACAAATGGTAAATCCTGTAAGTAAAAATTAGGTGAAAAAAAACAACAACACACAAAATAAAATCTTAAAACATAAAAAAATAATAATAAATAAATAAATTATAATAAATGAATAATAAATGATCTAAAACAATGACAAATATGAAATAGAATATGTGGGGGCCCAGGGAAAGACAGCATTTGAAAAGACAAAAAAAAAATGTAGTGACATAATGTAATAATTATCTTTTTCTTTGTAATAATTATCTATCATTAAATGTTGCTTGAAATTATTTTTTATTTTATTATTTTAATTATTTTTTTATTACTGCAGTTTACAAATGCCTCCAGGCAAACAGAAAAAGGCACATAAAACACATTTTTAAAATAAAAAAGCCCTTCAAAGTGAGGGAGAGAGATAGATTTCCTTAGTATACCATAGCATAAGATATTTGAAAAGCATGTACACGGGAGAACAACAGAATATAATAGAGAATTCTAGCATCTCGATTTTTATTTAAGAAAAAAAACTGACTTTCTCAAGGAGCAGCAGTGTGCCTCTCTGTTTTAGAGGAACAATTTTTTTCTACGTGACAAAAAGGATTATTTTAAACATGTAGAATTATTTATAGTGTTATCCAATCAGAATTTTTACAGATATTCATTCAGGGCCTGAGATTCACATTTGAAAATGGAATGAATATGAGTGGTGGGTTTTTTTTTTTTTTGGACTTTGATTTATTTTTTATTAAATGGTTGATCACACGGTGTATTTTTGTTTTTACAGTGGTGCAATTCTTGAGTGTGCATGATTGCAGAGTCTATGAAAAGCGCAAGTTTAATGGTTTAAATGCTGGATGCATGTAAACTGTGACAATTCCTCTCTCAACCTTGCAGTGTGCAGCTCCTTTATAATGCAGATGTGGATAACACAGAGAGCTTGCGGATATTCACTTGTGCTGTTTGAAAAAATTACTTCCTCTTCATGTCATTGCAAACCATGTCATCAGCTTGAAATCGGTTTATGAGAACAGCTTTTAATTCACCATTAACAGTAGAAGTATGGAGATAAAACAATAAAGTATTAACATATTAATAAAGGTATTGTTTGTCCTGAAGCTTATCATTAGTCCGGTATTGACCCATACGCACCGGTCCAAAAAATAAAAGAATCGATTTTCGATTAGCATTAGAAGAAATTGCATTATGCAGACCACGGGCCCCCACACAATTGCGGGGGTTGCATAGTGCATAAACACGCTACTGGTGTTAATAAACTATAAATGAGCGTTAAATGATGATAAAAGGTAGTCTTCATGTAAAAATAGGGTGATTAAATATCCAATATCGACTGATATATACACTCCTCAAAAAAATAAAGGGAACGCTTAAACAACACAATGTACTTCCAAGTCAGTCACACTTCTGTGAGATCAAACTGCTCACTTAGGAAGCAACACTGATGGACAATCAATGTCACATGCTGTTGTGCAAATGGAATATACAACAGGTGGAAATTATAGGCAATTAGCAAGACACCCCCAATAAAGGAGTGGTTCTGCAGGTGATGACCACAGACCACTTCT
>JAUMHP010000076.1:13659275-13680228 GCA_032361065.1 Enteromius trimaculatus
GACCAAAAGTGATTAAAGATTTTTGTTACAAAAAGAATATTTTCTCTTCATCAAAGAACCCTGAAAAAAGTATCACAGTTTCCAATATTAATAATATTAAGCAGTACGATGATTTTTAGCATTGATCTAGTGCTGTCAAATGATTAATTGCGATTAATCGCATCCAGAATAAGTTTTTGTTTACATAATATATGCAGGTGTATTTTGTGTGTGTGTGTATATGTGTATATATATATATACACACAGTATATTTTGAAAATATTTACATTTGTATATATATATTTTTATATATTCATATTAGAATATATAAAAATGTAGAGCATTAAAAATCTGTTTTTAATGATAGTATATATTCCAAAATGGTGCAAAGAGACATGCCACGGTAGGTTTTTTTGTGTATATTAACCATTCCACATTTGAACATTTTAAGTGAAGAGTGTTTTTAAATTCTGCCAAATGTTTTCTTTGGTCTTTGCTTGAAAAAGTAAGTCATGTAGGACACAATTTTCATTCTAAAACAGTGCACAGTGCTACCTGTGCTATCATGTTTGGATTACTTCAAATAAGCCTCAAGCATAAGCTTCAAGAGGATTATGGGAAGTAGTGCTTTGTAATTTAAGGTCCTCAAACTTACAACTGTTTACTCTGTAAGTTCTTTTAATGTAAATTAACAGAGAAGCTGAGAGACAGACAACTGCAGGGAGTTATTTAAATGCACGGGTTTATCTCTGTATACCTCAAAGGTTACCCAGGTGGTTTTCAAAATGTCATTTTCATCAACTAAAGGACTTCAGTTAATCAACATTTCTATGAAATAGTTGTTGGGATATCCAAAATTTCCATATTACTTTCAGTTGCTCTATTAACTTTGACTCTCAAAGTATCAGAAACTACTGAGCCATAGTCGTCATCAAAAAGGCTTCCCAGAAGTTTTAGGAGTTTAAATAAACAATAAATAACGGAAAAAAGGCAAAAAGTGGTTGTACACATGAGAGATGTGCAGTACAGGAACACCCTAACATTTCTATCCTGAGGAGAAATCCAATTTTATCGGGTGCATTAGCTAATTGTTACATAGCAGGAATGATGGGTGAATGTAAATGAAGTGGGGAGTGATGTGCCATGGCAGGCTGCTCTTTTATGGCCTCTGTCAGTGTCCAGCTGTGACGCATTGGTTCGCATTATCAGGGGCTTCATTAAGTGAAGCGAATAGAGCATTTATTATGGTGGGTTTCATTACCGAAGCATGGAGATCCAATCAGTGACTGCGCTCTGGAACCCATTCAAAGTGCTTCTCTCTGAAAGACCATATTAAACACCAACCGGGAGAAATCCAGGTGCCAACAGGTTTCTTTGATGTCTTAAGCGAACACTGTCAGAGCACGATCTCGCTTAGCGATTTTTAAAGCGGGTGATTATTTCCCATTAGGAGAACAGAAGAGCCTAGAATGGAGTGAATGACGTTAATGTTGCATAAGAAACATCATGATTAACTGAGTGCAATTATATAAATAATATTTTGCATTAACAGTCACATAAATGCCACTTAACTGTAGAAGAGAACCATTAACTTTTTATTGCAATCATCCAGTCTCTAGAGTCTCTGAAGGCATGTGTCTCTAAAGCTAAAAGTCTTTGCTTAGATTGTTACATTGTTGTACCAAGCCCACATTACACCTACCTCATTTCCCCCTGGGAGGCTCTTACTGCCTCCACACTGCTGCAATCAACAGCCAGCTCCAAAATATTTGGACAGCAATACCTTTTACTCTTTATTTGTACAATTTGTAATTGTAATATTGCAATTAGAGGCTAAAGGTACAAACGGTTGATTTTAAAATATCCCCTTTTTGACTTTTTTTTGGCCCTTTGTAGTGTTAGTCTAACATAAAAAAAAACAGACATTTTTGTTTTCCACTTAGTATTCCCGATGAGGCTGTTGCTTTTTTTAAATTACATTAAAAAGCACCTACTCAAACCTTGATTTCATTTACAATTCCAACTTATTAATTCCACTAGCGACTTTTGGAATCTGTTTCATGCATAAGTTTGAGTGTATATTAATTGGTCTCTCACACACCTGTTGTGATATCTGTGATAGAGAACCATTAGAAGGCAGTGTGTCAGAGCCGGAGAGAGGGAGATTAATGGCTGTGGAAGGTGGTCTCTGACCCCACCGCTATCAGCTCTCCTCCTCTGCCACCGTGTGCCCACACAACCTCACCCGTGTCACCCACCACCAGCGCCTGCCCGGTTTATCTCACCTAACCTGCTTTCTCTGATGCTTGTGCTCACCTCTTTCCCTCCCTCTTCCGTATTTGCTCGCTCGCTCTCTGTCACGCCTCCCCCCACTTTTCTAGACGGGAACCTGTCGGCGCTATCTCAGGACGAGTGTGCTGTGGAAAGGAGCGTGGCTGGGTGATAATGGAATCCCATTACTGACTCGTCCGACTCTCACTGCTCACTTATCAGACTGTTTGCAGGCTCCCCTCCCTACATAAAAAATAACACTCAGCGTAAATATATCACACAAAGACTCATTTCATTTGACTCTTAGAGTAAGGAGAATCTCAAAGCGCATGGCTAGTCATGACTCAAATAATCCGTCATTTCAATTTGTCTTTTAAAGGCAACTATTTTTGTTTGTGCAATTTAGTTTAGACTCATGCAATCTTAGTTTGAATGCACCATTGTCCAGATCAATGATTCACTTGTGTGTCAAGAAGCAGTACAGTACCAATTAAATGGCCACTGGCATTGTCTCTTTGATTGTAATGGTTTCATTTCTGAGTGTGCTCCGTGACCCTCGAGCTTTTCAAAGTGACAATGGTAAAACAGATTCCCTCACGATTACCCGTTAAAGAAATGGTTCACCCAAAAATGAAAATTCTTACCCAAGTCTGTATGAATTTCTTTGTTCTGCCAAACATAAAGGAAGAGATTTTGAAGAAAGGTTGTAACCGGGCTGTTTTGGGTCACTATTGACTTCCACGTCTTGGAAGACATCTATTATGTTGAAGGACAATGTTGTACCATAAATGAAGTCCTTATTATGCTTTAGTTTTATGGCACTGAGATTGCATTTATAATAAATTGCATGTATAATATCACCAATTTTACACAATATAAAGTAGTGGCCAAAAATCTGCATAGTATTTTCATTTTGCAGCATTTTTATACAAGTGGCTAAAACATTAACAGCACTGTAGCTTTGCAGGTATGTTTCTTGAAGCATAGTTGAAGTTTCTTCATGTTATTCCTGGGAGACTGGAATGAGCTGAGCTGCTCTGCTAAAACATATTTTGTGTCTATCACCAGGAGTTTTTTGAGAATCCAGCATTCAGACCAGACGGGCTCAAACTTTACCCTACACTGGTGATTCGAGGCACTGGATTGTATGAGCTGTGGAAAACAGGCCGCTATAAGAGCTACTCTCCCAGTGCCTTAGTGGATCTGGTAGCACGGATTCTAGCACTGGTCCCTCCATGGACTCGTGTGTATCGTGTACAGAGGTAAGATGGACTTAGTGGTACAGTTTTCCAGATACTGAGATTACAGAAGCCAATTCTACTGTCTTCAGTGTCACATGATTCTTCAGAAATCATACAAAGAATTCATCTTTCAGTACATGCCAGCCTCTAACTTGCAAATTTGAAAAGTGTATAATTCTAAATCATTTTCATGTGAAATTTATCAAAAATCTAAAATTTTAAATAAATGAAACATTTCTTGTTGACCATATTCATTATAGTGTGACCGCCATCTAGTTTTTATAAAAGCTTTGAAGAAAGCTGATGATCTCTGGCCTCTTTCAGGGATATCCCAATGCCATTGGTGAGCTCTGGGGTGGAACATGGGAATCTGAGAGAGCTGGCATTGGCCAGAATGAAAGACATGGGCACTGAGGTATCCTTTATTATCAATCATCTAGTTTGTTTGCTGTATGTATTTAATGTCTGTTAAGTGCAAGCTGCTGTTGATTCTTGCAGTGTAGAGATGTACGAACCAGAGAAGTGGGCATACAAGAGATTCATCACAAAGTTCGACCATATCAGGTCATTCATGTTTTGTCTAAACAATTAGCAGAAACTTGTTGTTAAAGTGTGTAGAGTTATCGACTGAAAATAATTTCTGTGCTTCTCATAGGTTGAGCTGATCCGCAGAGACTATGTGGCTAATGGGGGCTGGGAGACCTTCTTGTCTTATGAGGACCCCGAGCAAGACATTTTAATTGGTCTCCTGCGTCTTCGTCGCTGCTCACCACAGTCCTTCCGGCCCGAGTTGAAGGGTGCTGTTTCCATTGTTCGGGAGCTACATGTCTATGGAAGTGTGGTCCCTGTCAGCAGCCGAGACCCCAGCAAGTTTCAGCATCAGGTAGACACCTTATTTCTGCTAGTAAAACACGGCTTTCCTGTTACCTGGAAAAATGACAAACACATGATTTGCATGGTTAAATTGAAAAACTAGACAAATGTGTACATTTTAATATTTAATTTTTATTTAAGGCTTTTGTCTTTTCGTGTTTTTGACGTAGTGTCATGTTCTTTTTCTCTTTGTGTGCATTTGTAAGGGTTTTGGGATGATGTTGATGGAGGAGGCCGAGAGGATAGCCAGGGATGAGCACGGCTCGAGCAAATTGGCTGTTATCTCAGGTATCAAAAATATTCTCAGTGTTAACGGAATGCCGCATTCATTCGCTTGGTTCTTCTCTTGCCCTAGCTAGAAAAGAATGAATACGAAATTTTGACATGCACCTCCTTAAATCAGCTGCAGGATGGAGATAACAGCAATTGGAAAATAAATGAAAATCTGTATTCATATTATTCCGGCTCTGACGCTTTAATGTGAGGGCGTGATAACTTTTGTACTCGCACGTCTGACAAAGAAAGCAAAACAACAGTAAAATGTATTGGAAATACAGTGGGGTGTTTTGTGAATCTGCATGGCAACATTGGCTGAAATTATGGTTTCTCTCAAATGCCTAAAAAGGGTTATATTCTTTTTCCTTCAATCAGAGCAAATTAAAAAAATAACTGTTTTCTATTTATTTATTTATATTTCTGTGATGGCAAAGCTATATTCTCAGCAGCTATTTTTTGATAAATTGAATTTTTGTCTCTTTCTCAAACATGCATGGCTTTAGTCCAAATAACATGACAGAAAGATTCTTTTCTATTGTAAATCAGAATTTTTGGTCATTGTTCATTGTTTTATTTATTTTTTTGGTTCAGGTGTTGGAACAAGGAATTACTACAGAAAAATGGGTTATGAGCTGGAGGGGCCGTATATGGTGAAAAACCTTTACTGAAGCAGAGAGGAATCCCTGGAGAATATCGTCTGACATGCAGGACACTCGCTTTAAGGGGATCTTTATACCCCGCCTATAATTGGACTGGGTATGAGGACTACAGAGAGCGTGTGTGTGGTCAGCACAAAGCAGACTGCATTATTCTGTTACAACAGTATTCTGTAGTTCTCTTATGAAGACCATGATGCAAGTATCAGTGCTTATTAGAAAGGTACACCATTCTCCCTTGGCCTTATTTTACTTGCCATCACATTTACTTCTCTGAGATAACACTCATTATTTTTGGTTTTTACTGAAAACATTGGACATAATGGAAGAAACAAAAACTGCTGAAGCTTTGAGTTATCCCATTATAAAAGCGCAATTTTTTTCATGTGGATTTAGAAGGGGGAAATAATTTATGCTTGCTGCTTGGCACACTTGATTAATCCACCATTTTTCCTGTTCTGTTCATTTTGAGAATGGATTAATTGCATTTTCATGTTTTCTTGGCTGTGCATTACAAGCATTCATCTGTTTTTTTTTTTATTGTTAATAAAAGATATTTATCCAGGATTTCAGTAATTATCACATGATTGTACATTGTCATAAATCGCATGTTGGCACAAAGGCAGATGATTTGGATGGAGTCGAATAGACATAATACAGCCATCACTGAACATTCAAAGGAATTAATGGATAAGAAATCATCCGTGGCACTCTCCTGTCCAGCTCAGATATGAAAAACCATCGCCAAAATGATTGAAATTCAATTGCTTCTATTTTTGACAGAATGAAAAGTTCACTGGAACTACTCTGCTGCGTTTTAGTGCCTGTCACCACACCACCAATTTCTGAGAAATGTCGTGTGGCGTGGCGAGAGCTCTCCTCCGCAGGAGACCTCATGATATGTCTGCTGATGGGTTTTTACTGCTTCATTTGACATTGCAATACCAGATTATATCGCTATCTCTGTCTGTGAGTCAAGGTGTCAGGCGAATGATGACCGGCCACCCTTTACAGCTAAGCTCAGATCATACTTGTAAGAGGTTTCTCATCAGAGAAATGGCTTCCAATAAATGGCAAGATGTTGTTTTGCCACTATCCCACTATAAAGTGATGATTTAACAACGCTTGATCTCGTAATTTCCCGACACAGACCCTTTGTCAGGACTTTAATGACTTGATAACCTCACTGTTTAAACGATGAACAGTGAACATCAAAGTGTCATCCTACACACCAATCAGCAGCTTTCACTAATTTTCAGTAAGTTTTAACTAGACAATCCCATAACAGATTTCACTAATTACGCTGGCTCATGAACGCCATTATTCCTCAAAAGTAAAGTCTTACCAATGCAGACTTAATACCGATGTTGCCAAGATGATGACCTCAGAGAATGAACGAGTGCTGTGTTTAGATAATGTGCATATTTCGCTACTGAGGTCAAGATGAGCCATCGCAGCATTTCATTTGCAAACCAGCGAAGCGTGAGGAAAAGGGCAAAGTGTCTCTAGAGATGGAAATGTCACAGATGAGATCCACTTAGAAGGATTCTCAGATGCTTTATGTTATTGCCGGTGAGGCTGTAAGGTTTCGAAACCCTTGAACACTCTTGAAAGTCATTAATATTCAACTTTGGCATTATTATTGGCCTTCATCAACTCGGCTCTGCAGTTTACTGCTCTTTGTCTTGATCACAGAGATATGTTAAAAAGAAAAATCAGCTGATTTACTTACAAGAGGTCTTTCGTTTTCTAAAACTACGGAACACAAATTTATACCCATCACAAAGACGGACTTTAATTTCCTGTGGAAGAAAACCATCTGAAGCATCCTGTAAAGACAAAACCATCTACAAGACTGGCCACTAAAGCCACAGAAACCATGACAGTCCTGTCTTTGAAAACAAGAGATCTGAATGATTGATACTAGTGCCATTTTTCACAGACACACATTACGGGAAACAAAATTATGTTCCCTCCAATCTAGATATTGAACATGCGCCACCAGACATGAAACTTCAAAGCTTTTAGTCATTTTGACTTTCTATAATTACACTGTCGCTTCAAGGTGGCGATTTGTGGTGTGACCATTCTGAATGCTCAGTTTCTGGTGTCTAGCTGTGTCTGACAACAACTATAACCGATTATGACTGGCTAGCTGTGTCACAAATTCCACAGATAAATTAAATTCAAATTTATTTGTATAGCGCTTTTCATGATACATAGATAAATCAAGTTTGGACTGGGAAAAATGTGTTTTTCCACACAATACTCTATTGTTTCACTTGTTTTATATTCCTTAGTTGACTTATCAATGAATAGCTAAAGTTAAATTCATTGAAAACATAACAAAATAGAGCTTAGTTGCGCTAGTAGGGCGGCACAATATTGACGAATACTGTATGATAATGCTTTAAGTGTGTGAACTTTAAGAAATATTACAAATCATTCCATTATCACATGAAATGCATATAGCAATTAATTGTATGAATATCATGCAGCCCCTGTATACTTACTGCATTAAAATTACAAAATTCATACAGGATTACACAGTAACACACTCCGACATTAATGAAAAGCAAATAACAAATCTATAAATCTCAATATCAACTTTTTTTGGCTTCATTTTCAGGTTTTTCACTGTATAAAGGAGACTGGTTGTTGGCATGCTGCTCGGAGTTCAGTGCACCTCTATGGCTCGCCGGACCCTTTTCTCCAACTGGTCTGCCATGGGCCGAATGTCAGGGTCAGAATCTAGCATGTCCATCAGCAGATCGCACATAGCAGGGTTTGGAGGCGGTGGCAGTGGCGGAGCACGTCGTGCCCTCATAGGGATGATCAACTGCAGGTCGGGATTCTGACACAGAGCCTCACCTAACGGGATGAGCCAGCGGCCTCGCATTACATATGCACCTACAACACGGAATAAACAGGATACAGATGTTATGCTTAATCAATTTTCAAGCATTTTGTAAAACAGGTCCTTCATTCATTCCCGACTGAGGAGTTTCCTTTGATCTCCTAATTGGTGCATTTGAATTTGCGCTATTCGTTATTGTGCAACAACACTAAAAAGCAGCACTAAAAACTATCTAGTGCATTTCTTCAAAGCACATGCCTGACTCAAACTCATTATTATTCACAAAACTTCAAGGCAAACCCACCACACAGAGAGGTTAATGGGTGGAAGGATGTTAATTGCCCTTATATAAATAAGCTGAGACATCTGACCTTTCTGTACGTCTGCTAGTAGTGCAGAAAGTCGCTGGGTTCGAGTAATTACCGAGGGCCGTTTGAATAGCTTATGCACTCCATCCAAAACCTGCATCCTCAGACCACTTTAGTTTATCTCAGCTATTACGCATTAAGATAATGGGCTACTTTGTCAAGCGCTCAACAACAAAGCTTTCACAGCAGTCTAAAGTGGTTTGGATGAGGTAACCAGGAAGAGAAACCGAAATAGCCACCTGCCTGCCAATGCTAGCGAAGAGAGGCTCTGAAAATTGTCAAAAGTTCTATTCCTGTTCCTAATTTTATTCCTATTTCTGTGAAGTAGCTGTGACATTCAGAAGATGGTGGGTTTTATATTAATCTTCAAACCCATCTAAAGACCTCATTTACTGCATATTACAAATAGTTCCTATTTAATTTTAATCATAACAATACATTCATCGCGGATCTAGATTGACTAAATAAAAATATTAAACGGGTGATGCGGAATGAGCCACTAAACTAACCCAGTTGTTCTTGATTGGTGCCATCTTCTAGGAAAGTGATTCTCTCCAGCACAGCCCAGAAAAGCACACCAAGAGAGAAGATGTCAGCCTGGGCTGTGTAACTACGACCTGCCCAAACTTCTGGAGCCATATAGAAGTCTGAGCCACAGGTAGAGGAAAGAGCCAGTCTACTCTGGACACCATATGTAGCATTGTCCACCATCTTACTGAGGCCAAAGTCTGCCACCTGTAAGACATAAGGAGGAAGTTAACATGGTTTTAATAACTAGAGCCACCTTTTAGATCTGGGGGAGTTAACAAGTTCTATTAAAATAACATTTCAAATTAACAAATCTACAAAACCATTCATTCACATTCAAATAATTTCTTCACTGCACAGGTACACAGGTTATTTGTTTTCTTTAAAAAAAAAGAAAAAAAAAGAAAATATAGTGTAATATTATTGACAAAACTTTTTTTACTGCAGTAAAGCCCCAAATATACTTGCATTGAAACATTTTGGAAACTACAAAACCATTTATTTTAACAACTATAGATAAGACTAATTCAAGACAAGCCCAGGGCAACTTACAATCCACTTTGTGCTATAATAATATTTGACTGGTACACATTTAGAGCACAATTTATCTGTCGCTTCAAAGCACACTACATTGACTGTCTCTACATGCAACGAAACGTAAAAACTCATTATTTGAAACTTTAGAAGAATGGGTTTTAAGGCGATCCATTTCCATTTTTTTCTGTAAAGTGATTGTTTTGGTATTTGTATTGATTTACAGAATAGGTTCAAAATGTTCAGGCACAGTTGTGATTATACAAAAAAAACTTTTAGGAGGAGTGGGGACACCGGCAATAATCCAAACACATTTTCTTATCATCCATCACATAAAATCTTCTCCAGGCACTTCAAACCATAAATCGTGTCTTATTTTGTTGTAGGGCAATTCCAAAGGCTTTGTCTATCATGCAAACATGAGTTCAAAAGTACTTTTGTAATGCTTTGTTATTTATCACAGCCAAGTTACAAATGGAACATTTTCCATGCCTCCGGACTAATAAAAATTCAATAAAAAGGAAAAAGGCAATGTGGCTCTAAAAGCAGTATAGACGATTTCAAAAGCAACATGAAAGCTTGTACAAATGCAAATCAGGCCCATGACAATTGCACTTAGTTTGACTCCATAAGCCATGAGCATTTAACAAATAATATTGTTTCTTAGCTGTACATGCATGTAACATTTCAGTCAATATTTAGACTGCATCATTTTTGTACCTTCATGACCGGTCCTGTTTTAGTAAGACAGACAAGAACATTATCTGGCTTGATATCACGGTGCACTATTCCATGCCTGTGCAGGAATGCAATGGCACTGCCGAGCTGTTGAACCACTGCATAGTTACACTCAGCATCCGGCGGCCTGGATAGGATGTACTGGCTCAAATCCCCTCCTTCACAATACTCCATCACCAACCAAAGGGCAAAGCAGCGCCTGGGAACCTCCTCTGTGGACATCAGCCTCCTCTTTGACCTGGAGGGATTCTTCTGTTGGGTTTTTGAGTCTTTGTCCACCACTCTCCCTTTGAGAGCACTCTCAACTAAATCCAAAGGCAGCCTCCCTGATTTCAGGGGCTGCAGTGTTCTTGGTCCAGTCTGTAAGAGGCAGTTGTATAGAGCGATGACATTGGGGTGGTTTCGTGCTGTGATTCTCATAGCCCACAGTTCCTGCAGGTAGAGCTCTATACTCTCTGGGCTACAACATGGTAGACGTTTAATGGCCACCGTGTCTCCCCTATCGCCCCACCAGCCAGTCTCTGTTACTCGTCCCTTGAAGACCACTCCATAGCTGCCTCGTCCCACTTCCTGTTGCAAAGTGTAGATATCATCCATCCTAGCAACCTTTGATGTTCACTGCATCAAATGCAAGATTCGCTGGCGTTCTCAGGTGTTGAGCGTTTTATTTCATTGTTCTGATATTACAAGTAAAGTCAAATAAAATTAGTTACAAACAATAACTACACACACACATATACATGTGTATGTATGTGTAAACAACATTATACTATACAATATTATAACATTATAATCCAGTTTTGCTAATAAGAAATGTGAAAACATACAGCCGAGTTGTCCGAGCTTTGTTCACGTTTTAATATCTGTGTGTGTGGACATTTTCAGTGCCCTCGTAATAGAAAAGGCTTCAAAAAAACATACTAAATGGAATATCTGTGTGTGTGGACATTTTCAGTGCCCTCGTAATAGAAAAGGCTTTAAAAAACATACTAAATGGTGTTTTTTCGAAAATCTAAAAATGTTTCCCATGTAGGGGAACAGCACATACAGTTTGTACAGTACAAACACCATTACGCGTATAGAGTACCCCGATAAAGAACACAAACTAACGTGTGTGTGTGTGTGTGTGTGTGAAATATTAAAATGTGAACAAGGCCCTTTAACTAGACAACTCAGGTTTTCACAGTTCTTATTAACAATACTGGATTAAATGACTTGTTATATAAATATTCATCTTCCTTTACAACAGCAGAAAGATATAACGTTACGTAATCAAACTATTAAACTACTTCAGCGGTTACACAATCTGATTGAACTTACCCATGAAACTGCGGTAAACGGAAAGTGCCGTTGGCCAAAGTTTTTTGATCCAATATAATTCATATAATATAAAAGCGCGTTAACAACGTATTATCTCAACACACGTATACTTATTACAACTTGAACATCAACATAACAACGTACAACGTAATCAGCATTTCCGTAATAGCACTTCCGTATTTTTTAGATGTTCGCGCGTCTGATGCTGTTCTACGTTTCTATTGGTCAATACTGTTGCAGTTGACCGTTGTAGCCAATAAGATACGAGAACGTCACAAAACTGATTCAAACCGCCATGGTTATAAACAATGGCAGAAATCAACATGTTAATCCATGAGATGGCACTTAAGAAAGAAAATTAATTACCAATAAAAACAATTGCAGTACAGTATTTAGGGCATGCATATAGTAATATAACTCAAAGGGGAATTATGTAGTTGATAAACTCGCCAAGGAGTCGTTGAAAGATCTGGAGGTTAGTATTAAAGCTAAACTAAGTAAAGCTGAATTTAAGGGTTTGATAAGAGCTGATATAAAAAAGAGATGGCAAAAGTCATTGGATATTGGTAAAAAAAAGGGAGAAATTTGTACAGTATTCAAAAAGAAATGTGGGGGAAGAAAAATAGATGATAATAGGAAAATGGATGTAATAATGATAATATTATGTACAGGGCATACAATTTTGAATCAGAGTTTATACAATATCGGGAAACAGGAAATTGTGACAAATGTGGAAATACAGAAACAGTAAAACATGTATTAATTGAATGTGCAGCTTACAGCAAAGTACGTTTCAAATTTGTCCAGTCATTAAAGAAAAAAAAGAGTCGGACAATTTTCATTAAAATACATTTTAGCTGGAAGCAACAATAGAATTCAAGCAGAATTATTTAATTTTATGAGAGATACTGGATTGATTAATAGGAACAAGTACACAAGTGTATATGCAGTTTTATATAATTTAGTTTGAGATTATTGGCTTGTTTCATTTAGTTTATTTAGTTATTTATTTATTACTAATAATTATGTAACTTTATGTTTATGTATGCAGTTTGGATTGGTTAATCATTACAGTATAACTGAAACTAACCCCCGAAGCGTGAGAGTTAAAAAATGAATTGATTTTTACAATGTAATACAATGAATTATTTTGGCTCATATTCAAAGCTTAAGATTTGGTATAATTCGATTTTTCCCATAGCTGTTGGGCAAACAAGTGAGCAAAAAGCACACATTTACAAGACAACCTGAACCTAGGTAACGTTAACGTTAAATTTGCGAACTCAGAGTAGTTTACTTAAAAACCGTGTTATCAGATGTTTTAAATGCTGAACATTTATACTTTTTAAAATGTATACACATTTAATTTGTGAGTTAAAATAATTACCTGATATTAACTTTTTTAGATTTGAATGAAAAGCCTACACAGGATCCACTTTGACAGCTTACCCCATACTGAGTGTATTGTGACAGAACGTATGATCTTTGAAGCTTATACCTGATCCATCCTGTGAACCCTGTCAGAATCAAGAGTTATTCAACTTTGAATTTGGGATTAAACCTTTTATGGCAGTTTTGTGTTAAAAGCACTAAAATCCACCATAAGAATCGAACTCTTTTCAACTTTTAAAGTGTGATAAAACCACTGACACAAGGTGGCTCTTTAATGCTTCCCTAAAGTTACCTAAATGTCAGACACAGATAAGAAAACCTCCATGATAACCTAAGAACATCCCCCGACTGCCTGACCAGGCTGTCACTCCCACATCCTCACATTACAGAAAATACTCAACCAATTATTTTCTTCTTATTTTATTTCTCTGCTAACTATAGCAGCACCTATGTCTTACCAGTAACCAAAGTATTTCTCGTCCTCCCTCATCCGGTAAGTGTAGTGCAACATGTTCCAGCCTGTTTTCTGCTACACAACCTTTTAGAACTAGATCATTTTAATTTATTGAAATAAGTATACAATATGTGGGAAAAAAGGCAGCTTTAAATAACAGTTCCTGCAGTAATATCTCTCTCCCTCATTCACAGGCTTTGTATTCCACATATTTTCTTATACTGAGTCATGTCTTTGGGTTATTCAGCTAAAATCAATTAAGTTTCTAGTATTAATAGTCGTCAATGGAATTATTGCCAAGGGCCTCTCGTAAAACATAGTGGTGTCTCCTACAGGGATGTGGACATGCCTCAACGCTCTTCATTGCCTCATATAACAATAAAACCTTGCCCTGGAATGATGAAGAGAATGAAACAACATTGACCATACAGGCCCCCAATCATTCTGCGTCACAGGTGAATAAGCCCACTCGTATAATTGCATATCTTGCGTAGAACTGACTTCAATTTTACTCTGAGGTGGTATCTCGCCACAATGCATTCAGCTGCTGGTTCTGTGATTCAGCCACTGCTGTAATATGATGTGTCACAGAATCTGATGAGTTCCTCTGCATGGCACAGTTCTGTTTGTTTTTGTATAATCTTTTATTCCAGTCTTACGGCGTGGAACAGTATGCAAATGCATGGGACAGGGACTCAGGTGATGTTTTATTTTGGTTGTTTATGATTTAGGAGGAGTTATCAAAGACCGAATATTGGACGCATCGCATTAATAATTGTGATGCTTATTGGTTCATTTCCTCAGTGGCACAAATGCATGACACACGTTTTTTCTAATCACTATGTTCATTTAGAGATTAATTACAAATCAGGATTTGTGTTTATTTTTGCATCTAATCCATGTTATTTAACAGCCTCTGAAATGATTAGGGAGATCAAAGCAAGCTATTGTAACTTAATGGCTGCTCGTATTCAGACCTATATTAGCTACTGGTCTTACACAAATTAGTTTATTTTTCAACATGCTTTTCCTAATGCTGAAACACTTAAAATTGTATATGCCCATTCAAAGTAATTATCAGCTAGAACGCAATGTTACAGTATTTCAATTTTCCTGAATGTGTGTGCGTGTGTGTGTTTTATTGCTTGCATGCTCACATATGCTCACTGAATAAGACTCCACCATCCCTGCTGGGAAGACAAGGTCCAAGCTGGTTTAGTGCTGATCTTGAAATTAACTGGCCAATTTAAATTCCATGCATAAATGCATAAAACGAAAAAAAAAAAGAATTAGGCAAAAAACAAGAAAAGTAAGTTGTGTCAAGACCTTAAATACTGGCTTGCCTTGTTTAAAATATATCAAGCCTTTGAAGGTTCTGAAAGTTTAAATATTTATATTACACATCTGGCAGATGATTTTATTCAAATTACACTGCATTTCAGTTCTAGTTCATGCATTCTCTGGGAATTAAAACAGCTTTGGTATTTCTATACACTACTCTAGAACCTATAACCTATACTACAGGTAGAATTTTAAGTGGATTGGCATATATATATATATATATATATATATATATATAAGCATTTTTTTCATAAGTGAGCTTTTGTGGACAAGAGAGGAAATACATTTAACTCCTCAAAAGTTTCCTTTTTCTGTCATTCACATTTAAATGTCATTTCAACTTCATGTGGATTGTTGCCAATTCTGTTCAGTTCTAATTTAAGTGGAAACCTTTATGCTGAGATAAAACCAACTGAGTGTGTTTTAAGGCTGAGATATGACCTCAATTGGACCTAAAAGCAAATTCTTTTTTTTTTTTCAAATGCTGCATGAAAGCTAGTTATTTGTACAGCTGTATGATTCAAAACTCTTTTTGGTAGTGTTCTCCTCATATTCATGTTGGTACAATCCTGTCTTTCCTTTGCGGTGGATGTGAAGTCTCATAGTCCACAGAGACTTCTTTTTGCCTCTGGGAGATTTTGTTTTTCTCCTGTATGCACCGCTCAACTGTAAATTGCAATTCGGGCTTAATTTGCAATTCGCACACCCAAGCCAGAGCTTAGCTTGTTAAAGGCACGTTGTCTAAGTTTCTGATCATCAGTTAATTGATGGGAACTCTGTGTGGACATATACAGTCAATATGCCGTTGGATAAAACCAATGAATTTTTAGTACTTTACAAATTGAATGATGTGTATTTTTAGCCCAGGTCATATCTTCTGGGGTGGGGAAAGAGGTGACGTTGGTAGTTTCTTGTACGTCAGCCTTGACTAAGGGTGTATGGCTGTCCAGGTTGTGCGTAATACCCTGCCTTGGTGTAGCCCCATCCACAGACACCGGGGGGGCTGAACCAGAGGAAGGGGTGTGCCGTTATAAGAGGGGAGAGAAAGGGAGCAGGCAAGCAGTTGAACAAATCAAGAAGCTGAAGATAGGACATAACCGCCACACCTCAAGACCAAAAGTGAGAGAGAGAGACTGAGAGCAACCCGTTATCACAGGTAAAACAAGGTGTCATGTGATGCCTCTTTTCTGTTATACTTCTGATTCTAATTCCAGTGAAAGAATGCAGATTATACCTGTTTTATTGGGTCATTGTTTTGTTATGCCTGGTGTGACAAATATTTTGTGATTACTCACTTTTTTTGCTCGTCTGTTAATGTGTATATTTGTTTAAGCAAAAGTGCCTGCAGTTGACATCACAGTCTATGTTTTTCTTATGGCAGCATGATTAGGATAATATTAATGTGACGAGGTCCCTTGATGACGTTTTAATGATTAGCGCTGTTCTGTAAATAATCTTTCTTCCATTACTCATAGCTTTTCCACGTTAATCATCTTCAAGGCTACCAGTTAACAGAAATTATCTTTCGTAATTTTTTACGTTTTTTGTTTGCAATTATAAATTCTTTTGCTCAATAAGCTACTTTTTTAAATGACGTTTTTTTGTGTAAGAACAGAACAATTTGTCTGGATTACATTTGTGTAGGTGTAATGTTACAGACTCTTTCTAATCATTATGAAATTGCATATAACACTATATAACACTCAAGATGACAGTGTTAGAAAAAAATGTAATTCATTTAAAGCTTTGATCAAAGAGACCTGAGTGCACTGTTTGAAGTCAGTGATTAGGGAAGCACATTTATTTAGACTCTCCGTTTACTTTTTTTGTTTTTTTTTTGCAGCTGTAATTAAACTAGACAGTGTGTCCACCTAGACTCCCTGTAATTAGCTAGCATAGGATTCTATGCATAGTGTTTATTTCAGTATTTCATTACAGTCTGTGCAGAATAGCAACAAGTGCACTATTTGTTATTTGTTTAGAATTGGATTTACACTACTAAATAACATGATCAATAATAAAAACAAGACTATATCATATACTGTACATCTGTATTTTGCATGCTTTAATCATTTACCCATTTTAATCATTTATAATGTGCTATCAATTTTTTTTTAGTATATTTTATTTTATAAAGAATGTCATATAAGAAAGAATTCTCAAAAAAATTTCAATCATACAAATTATATATATATATATATATATATATATAATTTTTTAAAATTATTATTATTATTTTATTTCTATTTTTTTCATATTCTGTATGAAGCGCCTTATACTCTGTAAGAAGTAATCAAATATCTTTTGTACTGTGAAATGTCTTTTTATAAATTTATAAATTTGCACATATATTTTTAATCAATTTATAAAAAATGTAAATATCTTTTATTTTGCTTGCATCATTGGACTAAGGCAAATGCAAGGCATACACCGCATCTAAATAAATCTTCCAAATTGATACATATTATGCATGCCATAGTACATTCACGCAACAATCCTCTATAATATAAATCTGAAAGCTGACTAGTTTTTCCCAATTTCCTCATTAATTACCTGAGCCATGTTAAATAGATTTTTACGCTAAAATCCATTAGAGCAGAAGTGTTGCATGCATAATTACGTACATCTATCAATTAGAGTTGTACTCTCTTATTCTCGGGCAAAAGAAAATCTATTAAATCAATTAATGCTCTCAGTGGGTTTCCAGAAGTTGCCAACATTTAAGCTTGGGCAGCATATTCAATATTAATTGGAATGACAAATACAATTCTCCACAATCAAAGAATCACTGAGAGAGAACCAGTATAAGGTAAAAGCCGCCATATCTAGAGTTCACTTTTTCTATTGCTCATAATTATGCATAATTGTGATACTTAATTGATTGTATTTTATTCCAGCTACATGATCCCAGCTCCTTATGACCGTGGAATATATACAGCGTCATAGTATCGTATGATAGCTGTCCTGAATACTGCTTAGTTTGTGGATTATATGCTTTCAGACTACACTTCTACAGCTCATTGCAAGCTTTATTATTCAAAAACAACTTTTTCTGAAGCCCGTTTCATTTTGATTTGGAAATCGCAAACTGACTTTCTTTGAGTCAAACAGTTTATATGCAATCTGTCTATTTACTTTCACCGCTCCGTTTGATTTAAATGGCGGTGACAGTGGCATTTATTGCATTTTCTCCTCGCAATTGAAATATCATGGCGATAGTCCTTCAAAAAGAAAGAAAGAAAGAAAGAAACTTTTCACTCCCTCCCCCCTATCTTTTTATAGTGAATTCACAGCTCATTGTCATGGCCGGGAGGATAATGCAATGATTGCTGCTGTTCTGCCAGTGAAGAGGCAGTGTGTGTGGAGGGGAACCATGATCGTCTGCAACGGGACTGCATACTCTGAGCCCTCTGGCAATCATTGTGCTCTCAATTAAAGTAACCATGCGAATCCCCCATTCCTCAACGGAAACGGTTATGACAATGAGAAGAGCCTAGATTATTTTGATACAATGCTATTACGAAGGACAAAAAAAATTGCTAGATATAGCAAACAGGTGAGCTATCATTTACGGCGTAATAAATCCGAGATGAAGTGCCTTTGTATTCATGGGATGATATTAATGTGGATGAGAAAGGAAAAAGAGGTCACGAACCTTCTTGCATCTGCTGTGGAGCAAACAAACAAAAGTAATTATTATTTGCTCATTCTTGACATGTCATGACACAGCTGACCAACAAAAATGGTAATGGGAAAAACTGATAGCAGAAGAAAAGCAGCTTTTCCAGAATGTGGTGGTTCAGGCATTAGTGTTTCAGCTACGGCACGGGAACAGAATGAGAATAGGGTTTGGTGTTTGTCTTGGAGGTGATACGATCAGGTGG
Organism: Enteromius trimaculatus; assembly: GCA_032361065.1. Classification (NCBI taxonomy): domain Eukaryota; kingdom Metazoa; phylum Chordata; class Actinopteri; order Cypriniformes; family Cyprinidae; genus Enteromius; species Enteromius trimaculatus. The sequence goes on from JAUMHP010000076.1 coordinate 13,677,988, forward strand.
CTGTAGGAGAGGGCGAGCAGACCGGTCAAATCAGATTAGTCGCATTCCCTTAGATTAGTCAAAGTCTGCGGACAGAGAACCCCCTCTATGAGCATTGCATTAGGACTCATAAATTCACCCACACTCTATATTTTGTCATTATTTATTCACTTTTATTCCAATCCAGTCTTTTTGTCTAAACTAAAGTCAATGGGGTTGAAAAACAATCTTTCATGATGTGGACAAATCCCCACATTATGCATCAGTGTTTTATTTATTGCTTTATTCTGTATCATATTTCATTTGCTAATTAATTATACTGGACAGAACTTCAGCTCAACCTCGATTGATGCTCTATAAAAAAATTACAACTTTAAAAAGCGTTGCGTGTTGTGTGTATTTTTACATATATATATATACACTCACAAACACACATATAGATAGGTAGATATAGATATAGAGATATATTAGTGCTGTCAAACGATTAATCATGATTAATTACATCCAAATGTTTTTGTTTGAATAATATATGTATGTGTGATGTTTATTTTTATTATGTACAGTATATTTAAACTGCACACACACATGTATTTCCCCAAATATAATCATGTAATTATATAAATTACATGATTATAAATATAGAAATGTAAATACTGTATATATTTGTACCAATATGTACAGTATATGTGGGCATTTATACATAATAAATATACACAAAACACATATATTATGCCAAAAAAAAATTATTTGGGATATGATTAATCGCTTGACAGCACTAATATATATACAAAATATATAATTTATTATTTAGAATTTTGCCTTTTTATAATCGTTTTTGTATATAAAAATGTAGCTTATCATTTTGTTTGTAATGTAGCTTGATATTACCTAAAAATTAATATTCAACACTGCTGCAACATAAACGTTTACTCTAAATTTACTATGTTGTCCCAAATGTTTTGCCCAGAAAAAGAAAGTTACCAAAACAATACAGGATCCCTAACTTTCATTGTATGAACAGAAAAAAAAACACTCAAGATAGAAAGTCTTGGAAAGATGTGTATCATAGGCCTGTATTATAAGGACTTACTGTAAATCTACGCCTTCTAGAAATTGTGGTCAACAAGGACCTTACAGGTCAAACAGGACACTTCTCTCTCTCTGCTAAATAATAGGCACAGTATTAGTTTTGCAGATGACAGTTGCTGAGGTTGATGCTATTGCACTTTCCCTCCAGCTGTTTTCATGTTTTCCATTATCTCCGACAAATAAGAGACTGTAGCAGGGGATGATCGTAAAAACATTCCATCAAATCACTCTCCAAATTGAACTGTATTAATGATGCAAGGGATTTAATTGGTTGGAAACTTTTTTGGTGCCGAGCTTTTTGTAGTCTTTCTCTCAGAGTGCTTTGGATACCCATGTCCACATGAGGGGCTGTAATTATATATACTCTTTGCTCACTGAGCAGAGACATCTCTTCTCATCTCATCGTGCTTTTATTGTCAACTTTTCATCACTGCTCTTGTGTTCACCCAAAGATTTTTGTTGGCTTTCATCAAAGAAAGCTTTTAGAGATGAGCGTACATGTGTGTGTTTCTCTCCTAATGCGGTCGTGACAAATGTGTGCTGGCGCAGTGCGTGAGTCAGAGTTTGATGGAAACTGCATTCCCGCTCTTTCTCTCCCGCACTCATTTCCTTCTCATTATGCCACACACACTAATTCAGACATTAATTAGGGCCTATGATGAGTTTCCTTAATGAACTTCAGTATGTGTGGGGGGAAAAAACAGATGGTGGCTTGCAAATTTTGACACGTTTCAGTGGTGACAGTAGTGATGGTGATCATTACCTTATACTTTCACGTGTGCATTTTGTCAAATATGTTTGATTCACTTTGAGGGCTCTGTATTCACTGTGATTGTCATAAGGTGATTTTATCTCTAGAAGCACATGTGTTTGGCTTAAGGGAAAACTGGACCCGTTTCTGGGTTTATCTTTAAAACGTCTGATTATCAGTGCTAATATCTGGGATTAGCAGGAATTCGTTTAGCTGATTGACATGGGTTAAAAAAAGGTGTTTCCAGAGCTGATTATAGCTTCAGGTCAAATTGTCAAAGACAAATCTGTGAACATCCTTGTGAAATTTACTAGACCAAGGGTTTCAACATTTCAGGAACACTCTTAAAGAAGTTCCATAAATTCACGCGGCTCTCTGGAATGCTTGATTCTGATTGGTCAGTTGAGACATTTGCAGGTTCG
>JAUMHP010000076.1:13680506-13712722 GCA_032361065.1 Enteromius trimaculatus
TTTTAAAAAAAGCTTATTTTTTCCTAATTGGTTTCATTAAGAATATTACTCAATTAGATTATTATTATTCAGTGCATTCAAATAATTAGAAAATGTATGAAAATGTTATTTTTAATGTCTTATGACAAATTATTATGGATTTATTTGATAAAATATACAGATAAAAACAGTAATATTGTTAATTGTTATTAATAAATTATTTTAATATATATATATATAAATATTTTAAAATGCAAATTATTTAATTTAAAACTTGCTGAAAATATATATTATTATTTCTTTTTAAAAAACTGCCTGTAAATTTACATACAGCAAAAATCTCTTTAGAGTATTCTCCTTGGCTGAAAAACCTGGCACTGAGCTGTAAAATGAGTTTAAGAACTAGGCATGATGAAGCCAAGGGGCAAAATTGAATCAAATTAGATTCCCTGATGTAGCTAAATTGCCTTACCATATTCCATTAGAGTTTTAAGTTTTTCATATTTTTTTCTGAACGTCTTGCCACTTAAAATTTGCTCTGTTTCTTTATGAAACTACACTATCTCAGCCACTATTACATTCTAAGCATCTGGAGAGCCATTTATTTATTCTCCCTTATTCTGAAAAAAAGTGTTATAAACTGAAAATTGAAGAAGAATTTCCAGTGAAACATCCCACCCCTCTACTCTTCTCTTTCTTTCATCAGATATCCCATTGGCTACTCTGACTGTGTTCCTGCTTCGTTTGTTTGTTCCGTGAAGAAATCATGAAGATCCCATTTTGGACCCTGCTGCTCTTATGCTTGTGCTCCTCGGGTCACAGTGACTGCCAAGGGGACTGTTTAACCTGTGGACTCATCCTACCTGAACACCAAGCATTTAACACATTGGTAAGCACCACAAACTCCCTATTAATGTTTGTGGTTTGTGCAACCAAATTGTAATAAGTTAAAGATGTGTGTTATCTTACAGCAGGAGTGGAGGAGAAAACTGTGATACAAATTAACTTTGTTAAAAGTTGATCATTGTCGCGATAGTGGCTGTAATCAAGTTGCTAATGACTGTTCAGACACACAGCTGTGACTAGGGTGATTGGGGTAATGGCTACCCATAATTGGCTGCTGTGGTGCCGTCAGCTGCTGATGTTGTGGGTAGGAGTGATTGACACTTGGTAGAGGCGCTCTTGCCATGACCAGATGGGTCCCTGTGGGCATGCTTCTGCTCTGTGACACCATAGTGGTGACAGACGTTAAAAATGTCATCAACAGAAGAAGATAGTGTATTCACACTCGAATTCAAAAAGAGGGTTTCACAGAAGAACCATTTTTAGTTCCCCCAAAAATATTGTATTGCATATTATACTTTCATTTTAAAAATACAAAGAACATTTTTGCAATATAACAACGTTTTGTGCAATGAAAAGGATGGAAGCATCAATGCCAATAAAGACCTTCATTTTTAAGAATATGTATGTGTTATACACATCTGTATTTGGTAACTATCCCTATATATGAGAATCTTTTTCATTTGCCATCATCATTAAATTTCACTGTGGCCTATTACTTTCCATGCATTTAAATTCTAGTTTCACTCCACTGCTGTAAGCCCCTATACAATTTATGGCTTTCTCCTTATAAATGTTTGAGTTAAAAAAAAAAAAAGCTCACTTGCAGCATACGCGTCCTTAAAAAGAGCATCACATGAACATTTCATGGAAATAAACTGCATGTGTCTACAGCTGATCATATACAAAGTAATGATTTTTATCCCATTCTAGTCACTCAATTATCGTATCATTTCTTGCACTGATGCCACATATCATTTCACACCTCGTTGCAGAATTGTGCTCTTAGGAATCTTTTATACTCTGCTTTTTTATTAGAAAGGGCAAATCCAAATCATTAATAAAAACATGATGAATTTGCAACAAAGGAAAAATGTATTATTTTTATAATGAACTAAAATGATACAGAAAATACAATTTCTTTTACAAATAAATGCTTCAGCATTAATAATAAGAAATGAGCACCAATAGGCATATTGTAATTTCTGAAGGATCATATGACACTGAAAACTGACATAAAGACTGCTGGAAATTCAGCTTTTTAAAATGTGAAATATTTCTCAATATTACTGTTTTTACTATATTCTACATTATTTAAAGGCAGAGCATGTTCGGTACAATTTAACTAATATTTGTCAATATTAAATTCTCTACTCTAAAATTATTTTTCCATGTACAAAAACTGTTTTTCAGGTATGTATCCTGGAATGTGAGTCACAGGCATCTCCTGCACTGACCTGGGATTTGTGTTACCAGGCAGCAGGTCTGAACCAGCTTCCACTACCATTACAGGAGGAGAAAACATCAAAGCGCTCTGATGATGAAGCGGAGCCTCTGGCTACAGTGAGCATAGAAAATGACAATGGGGTTGAGTATACTGAGGCTTTGGAGCGGTTTCGACACGCCGCGCAAGCGCTCCGCAGCCAGCAGCCTTCAGAGGAGGAGGAAAAACTAGAAATTTCCTATGACCCAGACCTTGACCCGAGGACAGAGGAGGACCAGGATGGCGGAGGAGAAGAGAAGAGCGGTGAAGCAGCCGTAAGCATATCCAAGCGATTCGGAGGCTTTATGAAAGGTCGTCACGGTTTCCGGAAGTTGGTGAGCTCCGGAAGGCCTTTGCAGAAACGCTACGGTGGCTTCATAGGGATAAGGAAATCTGCCCGCAAGTGGAACAACCAGAAGCGCGTGAGTCAGCTACTGAGGCAGTACCTGAGCTTGACGGGTCGCTCAGGGCGTTCGGGTCACATCAGCAACCTCTCCACCAGAATCCGAAGACAGAATGAAGTTTAGCCGGCCTTAGAGCACAGGCCCTGGTCTTTTCACATACCACAGCTCAACTGCTCATTAGCCATCAGTAACTGTGAACATCTGTCATGCACCAAAGCCCAGAACTAGCTAAATCTGTGTTTAATCAAAGAAGAGGAATATTTTGTATAGCATTGGTTTTTATCATTGACATTTTCATGGTGCCGTTCCTGACATCAAAAACATCTCGATCAAGTCGTTAGGACAAATGTTGTTGAAGAGACATGATTTTTCATTGCAGAATCAAAACTCCTAGAATTAACCTTGAAGCATTGTGAAAAAAATAAAAGGCAAAGCAGTGAAACTTGAATTGAGCACGTGAATCAGTTACAAATGAGAGCAGTGGCTTGTAGTGGAGTATGGGGCTTTCTTGTTCTGTTTGAGAGAAAAGCACTTTATATTTTAACCTCGCACACTGTGTTGTGCTAAGATTCGTTGTTTTGCACGCATCCTTGCTGTATAGAACTGTCTTAAAAAATAACTTCCTAGTTATCGAAATCAGTGGGAGATTATATGTAGCACAATATACAAAGAACGATCTTTTTTTTTATCAATGCTGCCCTCTAGAGTGTACACTCGAAATGACGCTCCCAATTTTTGTGCAATACCACGCAAAAAGAGATCCTTACAATATCGCTGAAAATAGCCAACTTTAGGTTTTGCAATCAAAACCTCAGCACGTGGATGTTAGCCAATCAGAAAACGCTGGGCTGGCTTTCTGCCAATGGAGTGAGTCTAGGGGCGGGATTACCCATTTGTCCTAACAATAAAAGATTTGATGTGGTCAGAATACAATTCATAGTCATTATTATTGCAAATTAGTTTGGTGCAAAAAAAATTGTTTGGTTCAATCTGATGGTAATGGAATATGGGTTTAGCATGTGTTCCAGCTTTATTTGTTTGTGCATGAATATATACAACTGAGGTCGTCTTTAGTGCTCGACAGACTCACATTATAAGTTTTAAAAACCCCACCTGTAAAGAAAGAACTAGCAGATAGGCTTTCAGTGTACTTTACAGTATTTTTCATATAAATGTACCGTTTTGTGTGTGTAGACATCTTGGATTTGTGAGTATTTTTCATTTCAAACACATTCTGCAAGCATTTTCGTAAAGGTTTTTTTCCCCTCTTTTAATCCTTTCCACTTGTACATGAAATGCACACAAAAGGCCAATAAAATAATTTTACGATTGTTCTTGTTATTTGTCATGCACAAATGACAAGCTTTTGAAATTTGCATATTTTATCTTGTGTCTTTTAATCATACATAATTTTTTTTTCAGTATGATGTTACACTTTCAAATCCTTTAGATGGTCCCAAGGGGATGATTCCAGTATTGTACAAGACCTTAACACTTTTTGGAAGGATGACAAAAAACGCATAAAAGGAAACAAGCCGGATCTATTCTCCGGGCAATATTCAGTCAAGCTCCCTTTAAGTCTTTGCAATAGCACTTTGGTATTCAATCAAAAGGTTATAGCTGCACTTTTATCTCCATCAGACAACATACTATGACCAGCAATGTGGCCAGCATCATTCACAACTTTCACTCAACACCACTTTAGCTTTATATCTGGCAGTTTAGATTGATTAGGAAGCGCTATGGCATACGACCTTGGTCAAACCTTGCGAAACTCAAATTCAGAGTAAATACTTAGAAAAAAAAAAGACAATACATGACAGCACACACTGTTACACCTTTCAGGCTAACAAAACGCCAATAGAAAAACATCATGAAAATGCTCAAAGCAATACATTGTCCACAGTATACTAAAAATCAACACTCACTTCAATATCTCAGGTATGGATGAAGTGCAGGAGTGGGGTAGAAAGACACCTTGATCAGATACAGGATTATACTTTAGTCTCGTGAGAGGGCAGAATTCACCTTTGAAGGGTTGGGATCCTACTACTCCACACTCTCAACAGCTAGTACCAGCGTTCACTTTGTGGGAAAACAAACACTTTTAACTCGGGTAGGAAAACAAAAAAAGGTACAAAAGTGAAAAGACAAGTCCTCTACAGTGCAGGAAAGAGTTGGAGGAAAATGGAGATTCTTCCTTGTCTCCTAAAGTCTTTTTTTTTGTTTAGTCTGGGAACCGCTGACAGGCTTTCTTCCAGCGGCAAGCAGTGCACCATTGGTCCCTACACTCCACGCCGTACACTTTTCGGCACTTTTTGGCCTCACCTCGGCCCTTCCTAAGGACACAACAAGAAAAAATACAAATGAATAAATACAGTCATTATCTTGCATAATTCGGAATGATCAGTCTTTTTTTTTTTTCCTACAGAGGGCAGCATATAACCAAACTGCATGATCTCGTACCTGAAAGAACAGTGCCCTCTGGAGGGAGATGCACTCATTGTCTGTGATCTGGTGGGGGCACTGTTTCTCTGTAGCCACTGTTCTCCAACGCTCACTGACCGGCTGCGAGATGCTGGAGTCTACAGATCAACATAGTATTAAAAGGGACAGATGGAATAAAGTGTTTTAAAACGCACCATCTATTACGTTAAACTGCTTTTGGAGAGACAGACCAACCTGGGGTTTCTGCTGGACATCACCAGATGGGGTCCAGCTACAAAAGGTGGGAGAGCCCGGAGAGACCGTCACCTGAATTGGTGCACAAGCCTGCAGAAAACAACACAGTGATGAAAAAAAACAAAAAAACAAAACACTTTAACATTAGAATGTTTTTTGTTGTTTCAATAGTGAGTAATAAAGGTATAGCTCACCCACTAAATGAAATATGTTCATTAAACTAGTTCATAAACTGCTCAGTTCATGTAGATTTGTTTTAGAATGCCTTTTTAACCTTTTTGGATCTTCTAAGTTTAAGTTACAAAGACTTTCAATGGAGGAACAGAAAGGCTTCATTAAAAATATCTTAATTTGTCTTGTGGGTTTAAGAGTGAGTAAACAATGACAGAATTTGTCATTTTTGGTGAGTTATACCTTTAATTTCAGAACTGAGCCATATAATCTGTTTTAGCTATTGACCTGTACCTGATAGAGATGTTCAGTGTGTATCTGCCACACGCTGCTTGGAGCTGATTGGCTGAGTGGGCTTGATTGGACTGGAGCATCATGGGGTCCTGGGGTGGATTGGCTTTGTGTGGAGCTACAGGAGGTCCAGGCCCCACTGGAAAAGGATGGAGCAGGAGATGGAGGTGCAGTTTCCTCATCTTCAGAGGAGACCTCTGTGTAGTAAAAGTCTTCTTCCCTATGAGACTGCTCTGAGCCCCCACTGTTTAAGAGAACACTATTAATTTACATTATTTATAGGTTATCTTCAGGCCTGGTAAACATAGAATTGCAAAGATGCTTCATAATTTTCCTGTGTAATCTCAGTTGTTGAGGACAAACTCACCCCAGGTGAAGAATGCGAATGTGCCGTTTCATTCCAACCCGTGATGTCAGCACTTTTCCGCAGCCAGGCCACAGACACCTGTATGCTCCCCTGCTCAAGCTCTGTGAAAACAGAGTGACTCACACTTATTTTTAAAACATCAGCTAAAAACTCGGTCTATTCACCCTCAGGTTCTGCAGTCTGACAGTCTTCTCATTCTCACCTTGCACCTCCTGGCCTCCAGCTCCTCACATGCTGCTTGGTCCAGCTCCATGTTCAGTCCTTCGTCTGTCGCTTGGCCCAGGCTCCTGTCCATCTCGGTGACCGATGGAGAAGGGGCTGGGCTGACATTGCCATGGTCCCAGCTCCAGTAACCACTGCTGCCACTGTCAGACAGCTCACCCCCACAACACTCCATGTCCCCTGTAGTCACAGATGAAAAATGGAAAGTGTGAATAACACGTATAACCATTCAGCTGCTAAATTAATTGGTGGGGTGTGTTAAAAAGTGATTGAGACATCACAGAATTGGTAAATTGCATATTGTTTGTAAGTTGGACCGTTTAATGAAATTGTAATATCATATCATAATAACATGTTTATATAATTAAGTGTGTAATAAATGAGAAATTAATAGACCTTTTTTTTTAAATATATGTGTGACAAGTTGCAGGTTGTTGTTTTTTTCTATGTTGGACTGCATAATATATGTATAAAATGTTATATAATAATTTGTATATAATAAGTGTACGCTTAAAGTAAAAAAAAAAAAAGCTAATTACTAAATTAATTATTGGGCTGCATTTTACACTGTAAAATTATAATCTAAAAATCCAGTAAATGTGTATTTACTAAAGAAATATTAATAAAACAAAATAATAATGAGTGATAAAAACATAACTCATAAAATAATTATTATACTAAATAAATATATAACTAACTGAGTGCATAATTAGAAAAAGCTAAATAATCAAACATACAAAGGCTGGCAAATCCCCCCAAAATTAATTGTTGGGTTGTGTGTTATACTATATCATGGAAAATATATGTTGCATTTAATTAAAATGTAAAATGAAGGACATGATAAAAACATCCGAAAGACCAAAAATATAAACAAAAAGTCTACCAAAATCTAAAAATATACTAGATGAGAATCTGATGAGACTTGCATTGGTTTGTCAAGTATACATTGCAAAGTGCCCTATGTTTGGCAAGGTGTGGTTTACAAAAGAAACCAGTTCACCTGGTAGTAGGTCCCTCTGCGGGGGGCTTTGGACCACTGGAATGCAGGACAGACTGGTGAGCACCATTGCAGCCATGATCTCATCCATCTCCACCGACTCAGGACTTCTGATATAAGGCAGAGATAAAAAAAACTCTTCACACAACTGCATTACAGGTATATGAAGTAAAATTGCCCACAATAATGTTTCACCTTTATCTGTACAGTAATTCTGCTCTAATAGAGTCAGTGTTATTCTAAGGTCTGGTTTTACATTCTATTTAAATGATTATGGACAAGATGGGTGAAATGGATCTGTATGATAACCTGTAAGGTAAGTCCACTCCGGAAGACCGTGGGAAGGACTGATGATTTGTTTGCTGTGCGTTTACATCGGCCGGCCACTCTGTTCCTGCATTCAGCTTCTTCTGCACACCCACCCCCTCTCCCTGGCCACAACACTGCATGTAGACCTACAGGATTGGAAACAATCAATTACTTTCCCTTTAAGTTACAGGGGCTATATCTCATCATTTATTATCACACATACCAATCCGTCCTGCCCCTCTGTGCACATCGCTATCGTGTCTAGTCCAGCTCTGGATCCCACCGCTGCCATGCTGTGCCCTCTCAGCTTAACAGTCGGCTTTGGCTCTCACCTCAAAAAGCTAGGAAGCAGGAAAAAGCATGTTAAAACACTGTGCATGTTTTCATCTAAACGCCAGGCTGGCTTATAACAACTCCCAAGCTCTGCGACAGCGCCACGAGGCCATGAAAGCGTGGAAAATAATAAATAAATAATTACATCTACAAACAGCACCCGAAAATTAAAAACTAAAGCCCTCATACGAGACCTTTACGATACATGAATTACTCATATGAGAGTTGCATAAGAAAGACAACAAAAAATACCTTATACCGAATGCACGAGATAGATTTTTGCAAATAGACAAGCAGCGCAGTCGGATATTGCTCAGTGCCTTTACTTTTTTTTTTAGGGCAACACACCCCCTGACTGTGAGCCTCTCAGATACTGTAACTCCGGATTTAGGGAGTGAAATCATCGAGAGATGTAAATCCCGCTTCGGAATTCGGACTCGATTGTTTTGAATCCATTCTCTAAAAAGATTCGACCACTGATTCGTTTTAGCGCCCCATCCCATTGACTGCATACGTTGTAAACGAGTCTTTTATTTAAATGACTCAATGAATCATTTGCTCAACCGATTCGTTAAAAACCACCAATTCGTATTTTCATCTATTTTGACAAAATACCATTTATATGTATCTTTGCTTTTTTGTCTTTTGAACGTATTTACCAGCTCATATCCACATTTTCCCGGATCTGTTGATTTTCGCCTCCATCAAAGCCAACAGGAAACAAGACGCTTCACGAGAGCGTATTATTTACACACAGCTAAAGTCGACATCAAAGGCTTGGCAGAAAACCGTTGCCTTGCAAATACTTGCCAATTTCTTCAGGAAATGCTATTCTAGTTTAAATATTATTATAACAACTAAATTAAACTGTGCCATTGGTTTAATCCAGATCCATATTTTAGCTGTGACTCTAGTAATGGGCGTTTACGTCCAGCAAAAAACAACCTTCCCACTGGAGGCGGAAGCTGCGTTCTGATTGGCTGACTCGGCTCCCCGAAGGACACACCTTCGCCCAACAACGTGTGCGTACACGAGTTTCTGCTCAACCCCCGTTAATGTACACAATCCAATACCCAAAACAACAGACAGTTGCTATAGAATAAATCATATATGTGCACATTATTCGTGTAAATGCGGCTATAAAATCATATTAAGCCACATGCATTTGATTGTCACTCTAAAACTGATAATTTTAAACAGCGTTTCTTCTCGACACGACCGCGGTAGGATTAAAATCAGAGCAGTTCACATAAACACCGGCTATATGATTTTAGTTGGAAAAGTCAGTAGACATGCAGTAAAATTAACACCCTTAATATATGCTATAATGTCACTGCTAAAGCGGCCTGTTTAGTGATTTTACCTTGATTGTTTTCGTTGGGAGAGATGCCGCTGCCTGCTGCTCACCCGCGCTTCTCTGCCGTCAGTCAGTCAGGAGGGGGGTCTGTGCGTCGCGCTCGCGCAGCTTACGTGACCTCATATTACTCACTTATACCGAATGACTGCTGTTTACTGCAACATTTCACAGCGCACAGGCTTGTTTATATTGCTTCAATAGCCGTAGTATTATTCCACTATTTTTGCACCGTGCGGGGTTTATTTATAGCATTTTACTGTTGTGGTGCTGCTTGTGCTTTGGTTTTTGTAAATGGCATCCTCAGTATATTTAAAATAAATTACTTGTGACTAGTTTAGTGATACAGAGCCACACACATATCCTATATATACCAGTCATAAGGGTAAAAAATAATTAAGATTTGAAATATGAAAAAATAAGCCTTTCATTCACGTAGTATGGTTTTATTTGATATAGATCTATTGATATAGATATTACAATTTGAAAATCTGGAATCTGAGGGTGCAAAAAAATTAAAAATATTGAGAAAATAACTTTTAAAGGTGCCCAAATTAGTTTCTTAGTAATGGATCTTATTAATTTGTGTGGTGGGAACAAAATGTCTGCATGATCTTTACTTAATATTGTAGTGTTTTTGGGATATAATAAAAATATATTTTGACCCATATAATTATATATAATTCTGCCCCATAAAATGTATTGTTGGTTATTGCTACAAATATATCCGTAAAAGAGACTTATGACTAATTTTGTGGTCCAGGTCACATGTATATAGCTACTCTATCATGTTATTCTTGTCAATAATTAGTTATTCATATTAAATCATTTATTTTGTGGTACTATCATATGGCGTAAGCTATTAGAAAATAATACTGGTATGCTAAAAGTATTCCACAATAGTTATTAGTTTGTATAAATAGTTTGTGCATTTGTATTAATACAAACGTGTGTGAATAGACAGACAGATTATTTGAAGTCATTCTAAGGTAACTGTCCAGTTTAGACATCATTCTGCATTTTCCAGGACGGTCCACTGACGTGTCACCTTTCACCTACATCATTTGGTCTATTTCCTAAATATTCAGCATTGTGTATTTGCAAACAGACATTTAGAAGAAAGGATTCATCATGTAATGATGTCTGGGGATTATAAGCTTTCTTCTGTCGGCGGCCGTGCCCGACGGACTTCATCCTCCAAAGGGGATTTTAGGTCTGGACAGCACAAGCAGTTGGGTTTCAGTCTCTGAATTCAGTCTGGGTAGTGGCTCGAGGCAGTGTGTCATGTGACTCACGCTGACCTACAATAACCCAGACACAGTTTGCTTTCTTTACAGTTTTTTTTATGAAGTAACATATTTAGCTCACATGATTAAAAAGCAAGTAAATAAAAAATACAACATTTATATGGCTTGCAAAATGGGAATAAATACAAATAATGCATTTTTAATGACATACTAGAAATGTTTGTCTGGAATAGGAGGGACAGCCTCTTTAGCAATATCACTCATATCAACCACAGTCTCCGTATCAAACAGAGGTGCTGTGTTCTTCTGACTCTTGGTTTTCCAGTTGACTGCAGCATAGACAGCAGTCGGTTCTGAGTCGGTCAGATGTTGAGGTAAAGCATCAGGCTGCTCCTCTGGTTGCTTGTTTACTTTGAGGGCTGGGATAGAGTCATTATCATCAGGCTTTGTCATTGCTGGGGAAGGACTCCCATCCTCCCCTTTAGCTTTGTCAGATGGAGGCTGTAATGGAGGGTCACTAATGCACTCATAAGGATTTTCTTCATTCAGTTGAACCTCCACGAGTGAGTATATATGATCACTTAGATCCTTGGCATCTGCTGTATACTCAACACTCTGGGACTCGGGTAGTCTCTGCAATAAGTACATTAGTTTGTGAGAATTGGAAAATAATAAAAAAAATAAAATGTATACTCAACCATTCTTCTCCTATGACTTAAGTCTTTTAGAGAACATTATTGCGCAAACATACGCTTTTTTCTGGTTGCAAACAGCCACAGATTACGCACACGCGCATGCTTTCACCCGGATGTAAACAAGGCTGGTTACATCAAATAGGATAAAGCTTGTGTATACGGTGTGTTAAGCATGGCAGAAGACTTAAGTCATAGGAGAAGAGTAAATTATGTCATTTTTGTTTTATTTTATAAAAGTATTCTATATCTTAGCAAACGTGAGGCTGATGCACTGATGTCACATGGTCTTTTTTGCCAGTGTTTCTGGATCTGGGATCATTCAGTTGTATTGCTGGCTTTATATTCAGCATAAGTTAATGATCAAATAACATCTAACTCTTAAAGGTTTTTTGTTGTTGTTGCTGTAACCTAATCTGGTCATTAAAAAAACATTTCATGCTTACCCATTTGTTCACTAGTAAATTAAGCGAAAGGGTGCCATCAGAATCAGAGTTTAAACAGGAAAGAAATATGCACGGATAAAGCATTAATTACAGGCGAAAAAAAGACCAAAAAAGTCACTGGTCCAAACATTATCATGGAATATGGACTGCTATTGTAAACGCTTTATTGAAGGACTGAAGTCATATGAGATACTTGTGGATTTTTTTTTTATTGTGATGTTTTTATCAGGTTTTTGGATTCTGATGGCACCCATTCACTGCAGAGGATCCAATGGTGATGCAGTGATGTAACACTAAATTAAATAAATTAGCCAGATCTGTTCTGATGAAGAAACAAACTCAACTCATCTATCAACTTTCATTTTTGGGGTGAATTATTCCTTTTAATAATACTTTGACTTAAAATCAAGAAATTTAGATGCTGTAAAGTGAAACACATTTTTAAGAAACCTGGCAATTCTTTACAGTATATTTCAACAGTGAACAACCAAGAGTAATACTCATTTGTATATTATATTTTAAATAAGAGTACTGCCTCCTACGTTTTGTTGAGGTGCAGATGGAATATTTGTTTTCTCTCGTCTGCGCAAATGCCTGGGTGAAACACTGTCAGATATACTGGAGACAAAAAAAGAAGAAGAAATTTCACAGATCCACCTTGCATCCTGTTTATTTTCCCGATATTTTTTGCATAGTCTCTGCATGCAAACATGATGTTATCAGTCCATCTTTGTGGTTTACATAAACACAAATGTAACAGAGTTGACAAACAGGTCTCTAGTTTTCTTACAATAACACAAACATTAATGTTAACATGCACTTGGTAACCAGTGCTTCTGAACCTGTCATTGCACATTCCACCCATTTACTCACGGCATTCTGTTACAATCACTCCCTTCTCCTGGGTGTGTTTTGAATCAGCACAAAATGTGATAATGACCAAATTCCTAAATATGCATGTAAATATATAAAAAAGAACAAATGAAAAAGACAAAATAAAACACTTACCTGAAACAGCTTGTACAAAGGCTGTAGACTGTGACGTATATGATTATGAAGAGGGCTGACACAATGCTAATCTGAAGGGAGTAAGAACAACCTGATAACCAGCTGACCAGACCCTCTTCAACATGAGCCATCACTCTTCATTCGGTTTCTGTAAGAAATGAAACGTAAGAACCGAAAAAAAGTCAAATCAATAATCTGTAACAGCTGCTGTTCTCAGTGAGATGAGTAAAAGTATGAAAGCAAATATAATGTAAGCAGTTATCACTGTTCTCACAAACACGATGACTACACAGGTGAGTACTTGTACAAGTCACACCTCTCTTTCCTGTTAACACAGACAGGTGTTACTGCAATGTTAATTGTATTACGAATTTAAAAATAAAGGTAGTGAATGAAAAATAATGCCAAAAAAATAGAAATATTAGAGTATTACAATAAGCAGCTCACATATAATCTCACATATCTTCCAAATGAATACTCATATACTGATATTGTACATCATCTGTGTGATCATCCGTTTTCATGAACTAATATCTATAATATCCTCCTTCTCTCAGTTTGCTAAAAGGAGAAAAGGGAATGTCCAATTACCTTTGACCTCAGTTATAAGCTCCTAGATCACCCGTCATCATCGTGTCTTTACTGGCAGCAGGAACACCGATCTAACAGTGATTTGACGAAGTCACACTTCCTTATTCTGGAGTTACTCATACATCCCTCAAAACAGTTCATTTGCATTGTCTATTCAATTAGCTTAGATGTTTACTTTTAATAATAAAAATATAGTTTCTATTATTAATTAGGGTTAGTTCTGTTTTGAATGACATCTATAGTAGTCAACATTGAAGTGGTTCAAAAAAAGTTATTGAAAGTTGTCCTAAGAGAAGAGCGCATTTTGGTTTTAGGCCAACTTTGATGAAAGGTTTTGATCCACTTTAAATGTTGACTGGTATGTAGCTGATTAAAACAAACATTGTCTCAGTTCATTTATGGAACACCGCTGCCTTCTGTTGGACAAAGCATGTATGATATGCATTTCAAGATGCACTAAAATAATAACTATATACAATTGTAACTTTTTTGCTTACAAATGCTTAACTAAAAATGACCAAAAAAACTAAAAAATGACCAAAGATTTACTACATGGATTTTAAAGTAAACATTTATTAAAATACAAAGCAATACCTAAGGCACATTTTTGTTTAAACACCAGGGTTAAACTGAGGTAGAAATGATTTTTTATGAAATAAGTACAGTACATCATAGGGTGGTATTTAAATTTTGCACATGGTATTTACATTTTATAAACAGAGTATGTTTAAGATAAAGATAAACTAGAAGCAAACAAGAGTTGATCCGTTCCTCCACCACAAACCCGTTGCCTGACAACGCTGGGTGCAAAATAAAAGTAGCCTCTTTGTTTCCCTCAGCCCTCCAACTCTCCCTCATTCTAATTTGGGCCAAATCCAGCTTCACTCCTTAATTTAAATGTTTTTGCCTTCTAAAAATCTCATTCCCAGACTCCAAACAGACCCATGTAAACAGGCCAGTTATGCAAAGCCATACAGTACTGGATCTCAGAGGAATATCGGCTAAATGGTAGATTATCCTCAGCAGTGAATCCATTTGTGGGAAAACCCATTTAGTATTTGCGTTTGATTTAATTTGTAAAGGTATTTGATAGTTCAACTATAAACTGCCTCCCTGAGACTGATATCTGGGATTTCAAACTGTGATTGTGGGCCTTTTAATATAAAATAAAATAAAGAAATGAAAGCAAAAGACTTGCAACTCCATTGCAATTCTCATAATAAATGCACTAAAATAAAATGATTTTAATTTGACAACTTATATTAACAAATACCTCTTGGTACTACAGTATGTAATGATAAATGCTTAGTAAAATTTTTCAGAATAGTTTTCAGTCTTTTTTCTTCAGCTGCCTTTGCACAGCTCCTCTAATAATAACTGCAGTCAGAACACTGCACAGCACCAACAAGAAGAACGATCCTCCTGCCAACATAATGAAATGTTCTCCATGCACATCTACAACAGACTGACGATGCACCAGGAAGTCTCTAAACATTGCCTCCAGCTGGCACATAGTGCACAAGGCCAGGAAGATATGGAAGATCTGATGTCCATGGCCCACAATGTCACATCTCCCTGGAAAGAAGCGCTCAGGAACAGGACAAGAGAAAAACAGAGCCGCTAACATAAAAAACACCACTTGCATGGCATGAAACACCATCACTGGCTCGTCCCAAGACCTGGTGGAAAGACGGTATGCTACAGGGCTGATGTCGAGCATGTAAGCCAGGCTGGTGGGAATGATCTGGCAGATCTTCCGGCGGAGCGGGTACGGTCGGCGGTAACGGAATTTGGCGTAACAACAGCTGGTGCAGGACAACCAGGCCAGACCCGCGGCGCCAGGCAGAAACACAACACCCACTAGACTGTGCCTCCATACTGGCTCTGAACAATAAAAATAGTGGCCTAGTGAGCAGCCATACTGGTAAATAGCTACACCAACGTAGTCTACGAAAAATAGCGAGTAATGGGCCAGTTCAGAGTGTGACTGTAGCAAATGGGCGGCCACGCTGAAACTGAGGTAGGTTAGTGACGACAACCCGTACAAAAACAGAGGCAAAGATGCCAGATTAAGCGCCAGCCCCCATGTGCCTGCAAATAAAGAAAACTGGAGTAGAATGGCAGGGATCGCCAGCAGGTGTGTCCATACATTGAGTGACTCATTGTGGCATTGAAAGAGGCTACAAAAGTAGCTCCGCCATTCCTGGTGCACTGGACGATAGCCCGCTAAGATATAGGGCTCGCGAAACAGGCTCGGCACATCAGAGGAGCGAACAGTAGCTTGAGGTAAAGGTAGACGGGGCAACCAGTTGGACAAGTGTGGTAACTGACCCAGCTGCTGCACACTCAAAGTCAGCGTACTCAGACGGGCCAAAACTCCGCTTGACATGGTGAAACCCTGGATCAGTGTCAAAAAATTAGCTGCAACGAGAAAACAGCACAAGGATAAATTATATTGACAAATCAGAATGCCGTGATTCATAAGTCTGCTGGACAAAGAGCCAATTCTTACTGAACTAAACCTCTTACTCTTAATAAGTTAATAACTGGCCTGGCTGAATTGATCATTGTATTCTCACATTGTGCTCCAAACCAGCATTCTATATTCTAAAACACTAAAAATTGTAGTCTAGGTAGGGAGCTTACTATGTTTGAGATATAGACATAATTTTCATACTTTGATTATAGTAGCATGACACCCTTAGTATTATCTAATTCATTCCTTCCTTCACTATATATTGCATTTTCAGCAGATACGGCTTTTAACCAGTTTGCAAAACTTGTTTAGATGCATTATTGATGTAAATATACACGTAAAATCAAATAATATACTTTTAAACGTGCCTGGTCTGTTAACGATAGAGCAAGAATATGTGGCATTTCATGCACCAGAAAACACACGTGGAACATCAACCATCTTTAAACGTGGAACAGAAAGAGAAGAGAATGCTTGCTTCCTATATTTGAATTAAAGAGAGTAAATAGGTACCGTTTCTAATAAATTAGCAGCCCCTCACCTGTGCGGAATCGGATCAGTCACTCTTCGTTCTTCTTAGTTACTTTTTTAAAAAATATAGGGGGCCATATCGACCCAGAGATTAAATCCGTTCCTCAGACTTTTTGCATTTTAACCTTGGCAACTGCTCTGTGCCTGTCAAAGTCTCCACAGAGGGACCTGTTGTGCCAGCTCTGTGAATCTAGGCGGGGTTACTAGTAAATCAAATGACTCACGGAGACATCACTCAGTTCACTGTTCCGATGAGGAAAATGACCAAGGTCAAGAAAAACATCAAAAACATTACAATCTACAGTAGCAAGATTTAAAAAAGACAAGTTTGATGAACATTGGTTTCTGAAATTATAATTGTCCTGAACAGAACCCATGCTTGAAATGAAAAGCTATTACAGTACAAACGTTACAGTACACATATTCGCCGCTAGATGGCATTAAAACATTGTTTATAGACAAATAGCCTACGTTTACCTTTAAATACTTACCTTAGATTTTCTCAAATTAATAAAATATTGCACGTGTTCTGGAAATCTACACAATCTCAAGCATTTTGGAATAATATTGTACTATTATCAGCTATCAGAAAAAATATTGAGGGACCCTTGAAGTACTACCATAGATTTACATGACAAAAAATGCTAGGTAGAATCTTATCTAAAGTCACCGTTCACTTCATTGCATCTTTTATACAGTGCAATTGAATGGTGATTGATGCTGTCGTTCTGTCTAGCATCTGCTTTGAAGTAAGAAAACTTTATACTGCTAATGATGGTGGCAACTATGAAACGCTAATTAGCCTTAAACAAAACGAATGCCTCTACTGAAACATACTGTCTGAATGAGAGGGTTTTAACTTCTTGTCGGCTACGACCATTATTACAAATGACAAAAAAAGCTCCACAGCAAACGCTGTGTTTGTTTTGAGCGCATGCGCAGCCTCGCCACTCTTTTCGCGCGAAATGCTCAAGCGGGCCGGGCGAATCTTCCTTTTGTGGATTTGATTGGACGCCGCAACCGAGGAGACAGAATATGTTAATGAGTTACCGGTGTGTCGTCCAATCAGCACTCGGATTCCAGAGCGAGAGAAGTCTGGTGGCGCGAAAAGACACACAACTGTGCTGAATCCGACACGAGCTGTTCTGCACCGACCATTTTTCAACACTTTTAAAATCTATAAAGTAAGAAATGGCTGCTGAAGTTGTGGACGATCAGGAAATGAGGGAGGCGCAAAGGGATTATCTGGATTTTCTTGACGATGATGTAATTATAACGCCTTTATTATATGTTTATTACCTGTTAAACTACAGAAGTGCGAGTGAGTTACAGGAACAAAGGCCCACTCGTATGTAGCATGATGTAAATTACTTAAATAATGTTTCTGTTTTCAACTTTTTTGCGTTTTACATTTTCCAGCAAGACCAGGGCGTTTATCAGAGCAAAGTACGACAGATGATCAGCGAAAACAAATCCAGGCTCATTGTGAACCTCAACGACCTCCGCCGCCGCAACGAACAGCGAGCAGCCAAGTACGTTTAGCCTGTTTTCTCTCTTAAACTTTACAGTGCAGTGTACACATGCATAAACTGTGAGTATGTTTTCTTTGAATTAAACAATCTTTTGTCCCCAGGCTGCTGAATAACGCATTTGAGGAACTCCTGGCTTTCCAGCGTGCTCTGAAAGATCTGGTGGCTTCGATAGATGCTACTTATGCCAAACAACACGAAGAGTTCTTCATCGGTCTCGAGGGCAGCTTCGGCAGCAAACACGTCTCCCCGCGAACCCTCACCTCTCGCCTGTTGGGTAGCATGGTGTGTTTGGAGGGCATCGTCACCAAATGTAGGTCAAACGTTTTTTATGTACGTAAAGAGTTTGTAAGTTGTATGGATGGTGCATTGATCAAATATTCTCTTTTTCTTTTCATAGGCTCTCTGGTGCGTCCCAAAGTAGTACGCAGTGTGCACTACTGTCCAGCCACCAAGAAGACCATGGAGCGCAAATACACTGATATGACCTCACTGGATGCCTTTCCTTCAAGTGCCATTTACCCCACCAAGGTACTTGACCACTTAGATTGGTGGAATACCACATAGATATTGAGGACAAGAAGATTTCAAACATATTGATGCCCAAATTTGATGATGACCTTGCTAGGGGGCCCCTTTGTAAAATACTTAGTCACCTGTGTATTTAAAGAAGATATAGGTATTTAGAGTCTGTGGGAGAAATAGTGAGTATGATATTTTACATCTAAACTTTACTGTAGCAACCTTCTAAACCACTTTTTGTTAAAACCTGCTCTAAATGGTTCATAAATGTTTTTTTTATGTTTTCACTCTGTGTTTGATCCATTTAGGATGAAGAGAACAATCCACTGGAGACTGAGTTCGGTCTGTCCATCTATAAGGACCACCAGACCATCACAGTGCAGGAGATGCCGGAGAAAGCCCCTGCCGGTCAGCTGCCCCGCTCTGTGGACATCATCCTGGACAATGACTTGGTGGATGCTGTAAAGCCAGGGGACCGTACTCAGGTGATTGGCACCTACCGCTGCCTGCCTGGAAAGAAGGGCGGATTCACCTCAGGCACCTTCAGGTAAAGCTGGAATATCATAAGTGTAAATTTAGTTCTATTGCAGAATTGTTATTTAAAACGTAGAGATGTTATTTGCTGCAGCTTTGATAGTTTTTTTTTTTTGCTTTGTGCGTTTGTTCAGGACCATCATGATCGCCTGTCACGTCAAACAGATGAGCAAAGAAGTCTCCCACTACTTCTCTGCAGATGATGTGGCCAAGATCAAGAGCTTCTGCAGAACTCGCTCTAAGGTAAGAGGATGGACCATGTCTAGGACTTGGACATGTGCAAATGCCTAGTGCATCACTAATTTGGAATTAAAGTTATGTTTTGTTAATAGGAATGCTTTATTTGGCTTTCTTACTCCTGTAGAACGTCTTTGATCAGTTGGCTCGCTCCCTGGCCCCCAGTATTCATGGTCATGAGTACATAAAGAAGGCGATCCTGTGTATGCTCCTGGGAGGGGTAGAGAAGGTTTTGGAGAATGGCTCACGCATTAGAGGAGACATCAATGTGCTTCTCATAGGTATTTATTTGCTTAGATTTGCACAGGCAGTGTTCTAATATAATGAGAAACATTTAGGGTAAAATGAATAGATCCTGTTTACAAATTACTTTCTGTGCTGGACATTTTTTGTAAATATAAAATTAGGCCTAGAAGAAACCTGATTTGTTGTTATTTTATGTACATATATATTAAAATTACTTTATGTTTTATATGACACCAAAATTAATAAGCAAGCTTTAGATTGTAATGACTTTGAGGATCTAAACCAGGTTTGATGCCCCAGATTTTATTATCATCTATTATTATCACCCCCTTCATAAAATATTAAAGCACTATTCATAAAACTGGTAATAGTGATATAATGATGTTAAATTTTTGTTGTTATTTAGATAGTAATACTAGTAATAATAAATAATTTTGGATAATTATTAAAAAGTATTTTTAAATAGAATTATAACAGAATTTAAATTTACTGTTTGAAACCCCTGGGCTTCTCTGTAGAGACTGACTTTTATGCTTTTATAATGTTTTTGGGGTCTGTTTTTCACATACCCAGAAGATGGCGGTGTTTATCCATTTACTGGGTTTTAAAATGATAACGATTAAGACAAGTGTAAATATCAGTTTGTTTGTAAATGTATGTACTGTTTATCAGGGAATTCTGTGGTATGGATTTGAACAAAAATACATTAGTTTGATCATATATTGAGGATATTATTCTCTATCTGGTAGCTTCAAACATAATCAATTTACATACATATCTTTGTGTTTTTGTTTCTCAGGTGACCCTTCAGTGGCCAAGTCTCAGCTGCTCCGGTATGTTCTGCACACTGCTCCTCGTGCTATTCCCACCACAGGCCGTGGCTCATCAGGTGTAGGTCTGACCGCAGCCGTCACCACTGACCAAGAGACAGGTACTGCGTTTCACATGCTCCGTCAAGAAAGCACAGGAAAACAGAGGTCCATTAATAACAGCTTTGCGTATTTTAGTTATTCTATTAATACTAAATTGTGTCTGTCTCTCAGGTGAGCGGCGTCTTGAAGCTGGTGCCATGGTTTTGGGGGATCGCGGTGTGGTCTGCATTGATGAGTTTGACAAGATGTCAGATATGGATCGCACTGCTATCCATGAGGTCATGGAACAGGGCCGCGTCACCATCGCCAAGGCTGGCATCCACGCTCGACTGAACGCGCGCTGCAGCGTCCTGGCAGCTGCAAACCCTGTCTATGGCCGAGTAAGAGCTTCATTAGGTTTTGGTTAGATCTGGAATCTCTCCAGATGTGTTAAATGGCTTGCATCATTTCATAATATAATTCTTAATAAATATCCAGTTGAGTTCAGGCAATCAGACTTGACACAACAAGGGCCTGGAGTACAGTTCATGCAAATAAAAGCTAGTCTTTGTTTAGTAATTCACATTCTGTTTAGGAATTAGCCTGTTTCTTTTCATCACTGCTCTCTCTTTGTCTGCAGTACGATCAGTATAAGACCCCCATGGAGAACATCGGTCTGCAGGACTCCCTGCTGTCTCGTTTTGATTTGCTCTTCATCATGCTGGATCAGATGGACCCAGAGCAGGACCGTGAGATCTCTGACCACGTCTTGCGCATGCACCGCTACAGAGATCCCCATGAGCAGGATGGAGCAGGTACAATCTGATACAGAGAACATTTTATACTATTAGGTGTGCCATTTCTGTGCAATTAATGTCAGCAAATTGGATTGCTGAACGATTGAATAACAAAGTATTTTAATGTTTGTGTGTTTTAGCTCTTGCTCTTGGTGGTACAATCGATGCACTAGCCACTGAAGACCCTGATGTAGCTCAGGAAGAAGAGGAGGAGCTACAAGTATACGAGAAACACAATCCACTTCTCCATGGCAGCAAAAAACTCAAGTAAGTAGAAGTGCCTACTTCGTTGCCTCTATCTGTGCTTTCTTCTCTAATACTCATGAACTTAGATCATATTACATCTGCTTTATGGTGTTGCCATAAAAATAGAAGTCTTTTGTAATCATAAAGATATACTCGTGGTCTTTTTAGGGACAGAGTTGTGAGTAAAGCGTTCATGAGAAAGTACATCCACGTCGCCAAGGCTATTTCTCCTGTTCTGACTCAAGATGCAGCCAATCACATTGCAGAGGAGTACTCACGACTGCGTAACCAGGAGCAGCTCGGCTCTGACGTTGCACGGGTAAATACTGACGCATTTACAAGCGTGCGAGTTGCTTTGCCGGTCCGGTGTTGGTAAAAACTCTTATGATGTCAGGGAACCAATTTGATGGATCTGTGCTGTGTTTTGCTCTCAGACATCACCGGTCACTGCTAGAACCCTGGAGACTTTGATCCGTCTGTCTACGGCTCACGCCAAAGCTCGCATGAGCAAAGCTGTGGAAATGTTGGACACAGAAGTTGCTGTGGAGCTTGTGCAGTTTGCTTATTTCAAGAAGGTATGCATGTTTGTTTGTATTATAGCTCATTTGTCACACTTGTTTACTACTTCCGTAATATGGGATTTATGCTTGAGGTGTTTTTTGAGAGATATAGATAGCTTATAGATATTCTTAATTTTATGTTGCACTTAAGGTAACTCCATATCTTTTTAAATGAGTATAGTCAATCCTTATTTACCATTCCTTAGGTTTTGGAGAAGGAACGTAAACGCTCTAGAAATGGAGAACAAAATGAAGCCTCAGAGGAGGAGGAGGAGGAGGAAGATGAAGTACAAGACACACCTCGAACACAGAGAAAAAGGTCTAGTTGTTATTCCATAATAAGTTGGCAAAAAATGATGTTTATGAATTTTAGAAAATAGACTGCTGTTCAAAACTCACCAAGGCTGAATTTTTAAAAAAATGTATCTTTCTGTGATATAAAAGCAGAATTTTCTGAGTGGCTTTTCTCCTCTTTGTCCTGTAGGAGGCGTCATTCAGAGCGCAGAGCATCTCAGGGCAGTGAGGCTTATGACCCATATGACTTCAATACCGAGACTGATGTACCACAAAGTAAGCTAAACCAATAAAACATTTCATATCAGTGGGTTAAATTCATTCTTAATGGTTCATTCTTAAAGTGCATACAAATTGCTTTAAACATGCTTTAAACTATAAACTGTATTGATACAGATGATTGATGCACTTAAATTAATTTGAAAAGTTTTTTTTTAAAGAAATACTTTTTAAGTAATTTGAATAAATTGAAATAACTAATTAAAAATTGAATAAATTACATTGTATTTTGTCATAATTCCCATAAAATGCACATTCAATTGATTTAGTAATTTATTTTGTTCTCAGTTCAGTCCCCCGCTCCTGCGAGGCAGGATGAGGAGCCGATGGACACTCCTGATCAGAACGGTCACACAGAGTTGTCTGATGACAGGTAAGCATTCAGGGTTTGTCTGCTGAGATTTTCAGTATCTCTACACTCAGCATTTCGTCGTCGTCGCATTCTTTTGAAGTACTGTTTCTGATTAAGTTCTGAACAGAAACTGCGTCGCTTGCGGGAGGGCTGATTGTTTCGGATGCTGTATGTCTGACACACCATCTGTGTTTTTGCTTTAGGTTGAAGGAGTTCAAAACCGCACTGCTGGAGGTGTTCCGCTCTTCTCATGCTCAGTCAGTAGGCATGATCGCTCTGATGGAAGGCATCAACAAGGGCTGCCCATCTCCGTTTAAAGAACCTGAAGTCCGTGCCGCTCTCAACCGCATGCAGGACGACAACCAGGTTATGGTTGCCGACGACATCATCTTCCTTATATAAATACATTTTTTGGAGATTAAGAGAAATGGGAAAGTTCAAGTGTATGTCTATTTTGTGTGCAATGTTTTATTCCATGTTTTTTTTACATGCAAACATATGCATGCATTTCTTAACATTTTCATTCACTCAAGTCATTTCCATTAGATTTTTCCTACTGTATTTTTTTGGGATTTGCATTCTTACACTTGGTTAATAATCTTCAGAAAGTTACCTTTTCTTTTGGTTTTACATTTTTCTTAAGAACAGCTTGGACCGGTGTTTGCAGATTATTTTCATTTTCATTTTACAACTTGTAAATACTGATTTGTTTTAAAAAATGTTAAACATAAAAAAAATAAAAATATTAAACTGGTGTCAGAATAATGTTCAGAAATATACTTCAGAATACAGTTGTTCAGTTAGAGTTGTGGCCTTGCGCTCCACACACGCAGGACATGCAATCTCCCCCATGTCTATCCTAACTGTCCTGCCTCTTTCAATAAAATTGGCCAAAGGCTCACTGACTTTTTCTATACTCCAGGTAATATACAAAAAGTCTAATGATCAAAATCTAGCTTTAAATAAATCTCTGCTCTTTTACGTAACACCAAAAAGCCACATAACCTCAAACTAGTCATGCATTAGACGTACCCAGTCATTACAGTTACCGTTTGCCCTCATTGCCCTTTCAGTCTAGTGTGGGTAGAGTCTGTCTGTATTATTCTGACTGGATTGTCTCATAGATGTTGCGCAAATGATAAACATGCAAAGTGCTGCTCCTCATTTATGTACTTCTGCTCGAGCTGCTTCAGCTACTGTCCAGCTTCCTGGTTCTTTAAAACTAGTGCCTGTAACTGTGGGAGCAGGAGAAACCCTAGTAGGGAGCAAAACCTACAATCCTGTGATCATTTACTTTATGTCGTTCCAAATTAATGTCACTTATATTCTTTTGTGGACAACAAAAACATATGTCGCCGTGCCACCCATGAAGCTATTAGCAATGAAGAAAAATAAATATATATATATATATATATATATATATATATATAGAAAATAAGTTTTGGGAACCAAACAAACAAACAGACTGCTATTATACAGTATACAGTTATAAAGTTTCAGGTTTGACATGACGTGTGGGAACTGGTTCTTATGCCGTACAACATTAAACATACCATTGTTATTTTTCTCATCTGCTTGTACTGTTCTAAGAATGACTCGGGAGATGTTATCATATGCCTGTGGTCTTGCTAGTGTTGGCTGCTCGAGCGCACTGTTTCAGGAACCAAGTCAGCACTTCTGTGACCTAAATTGAAATTAGTGGGGGAGTATAAGAGCACTGAGAAGGGCTACAAGTGTCAGTTAGTGTATCTGGTGCAAATTTAACTCTGGATCTCTCGATAAGTGCTAACACTTTACAGGTAACGCTTTAAGGCGGTGTTAAAATCAATAAAGCAGTTCACAAGAAGTTACAACAGAAAAGTAACAAATTCTAACGTAGTTTATATATATGTTCAAATGCAGTTTGTTCCTGAAGTAAAGATGTCACATAATCCTTTAGAAATCAGCCTGATTTGCTGCTCAAGAAATCTTTGTTTATTATCAGTGCTTAAAATAGTTAAGTTTTACATGTATGATTCATTTTTCTGATTTGTACTGATTCATATTTATGAATATATTACTGAATAAATGCAGCTATTGTAAACTTGCAAAAACAAATTGTACTCACCCACATTTTGAAAAGTTTTTAAAATTCAAAGTTGTATAAATAGTTAAATAGTTTAGTTAAAATACTGTACTACAAAGACTGCAATAATAAATCAACATTAATTAATAAAATTAAAAAATTAATAAATTAAAAATGTAGCTCATGGTAACTAATTCATCAACGTTAATAAATAAGTAAAAAAAACAAACTGAACATTAACCTTAAAGAGTTAATAAGTTAATTTGACTGTTACTGATAAAATTGCTCTAAACACATAGAAGAGTCATTGTTTTCCCAATTATTTTGTGAAGGTCTCCCTACAGTGGTCAGAAAGATTATCCATTGAGAAACGTTTAAATCTCAAGCTAGACACACTTAGATTAGACATCTTAGTAAAGCCACATTCACCATGATGGACCTGTATTAAATCACATGTATATGGGTCACTTTGTCTCACATTATCAGCAAAAACCCCATCCTTCAGAACCCAATCAACCTATTCTGTCACCCCCACTGCAAAAAGACATGCATTGCAGGTTGGTCTTCACTGTCAGCGAGTTCAGTGATCTCAAGATGACTATCTATATTACTCTAGATTTCTCACTATATGTCAATATCAGGAAGTTTGAGGCTTTCTCACCAGCCCATATAAACAGAGGAAGATTAGATGCAGGGCTCAGACACTCGCCGGACCAGCTCTGAAGAACCATCAGGGAACTTACGTTTTTATTCTGAAGATGCAGCTCTCATCGGTGAGTTTCTCACACGAGTTAATTGAACTTTAATGATGTTGTTTTTGTTTTTTTACCTTAAGCAAGAAATGATCTACTTGTATGTGAAATATGACGAGCAGGAAAAAAGTTTGCTAAGGCTTGTTTGTTGACTCTTTGAATATTTTGATGAACTTTTGATTCATTTTTTCTGGATGACGTTTCACTTTAACCGGCATTGAATTCAGCAGCCCAGTATATCTGAGCTCAGAAATGTCTAAAGTGACCTAAAAAATGAAGCTTATCATTAAAAATGAAGAGCTTTTATGCTTCTTTTTATGAAAACGAACCATTCAAGCAAACACACTGCGCTTCTCTCGGTCTCCGTCTCCTCAGGTTTTCAGATCTGTGCTGCTGTTATATCTGCTTGCCCTGTTATTAAACGATGCTTCTTCTGAGAAAAAGTGTAAAAGAAAAAGAAAACCGAAGTGTCAAAAGAAAGGAAAGTGGGTCATCTTGGATCCATCTCTGAGCCTCTCAATGATTGTCCCCCCGTCTCCAAACAGGTCTTTGTCACCGTGGACTCACAAGTGAGTCTGTGATCTGATAAATCATTACAGTTGTTCACTTTAATCTCACATGTGTGATATGCAGAGGATCTTGTGCATAAAATACATCAATTGTAACAATCTGGAGTACTTTGGCTAATTAGAATTGTTTATAATATCTCTCAATTTAGAGACTCCTATGACGATTCACGAATCCCATCCATGATCTCTGAGGCAAAATGTGAAAAAACAGGCTGTTTAACCAAAGATGGTGAGGAAGACATGGGACTGGAATCTAAACCCATCTACTATCAGATCAACATCTTAAAGAGAGTGAAGAAAAGAAATGCTACGAACTACACCCTTCAGCTGGAGACTAAAGTAGTTAGTTTGGGCTGTACATGCGTTCTACCCGTCGTTGTGCCTCACAATTAGTTCTGTACTCTTACTGTAATATATATTGTGCATATCTAATCTGCTTATACTGTACGTGCAGTACTTCTGTGGCACTCTTTTGAACAGCTTTATATTTATTATCACGATCAATAAAATATATCATTTTCTTTTCAGTTTTGCTACATAATGGTCTGTATCAGTGCAATAACTATGGATAAGACAAGATCGAATGCAAAAGATCATTGGTTTAGTTAAGAGAAGCATTTATTTAACTTGAACTGGAGAATTTAGTCATCTGGAAATTACAAAGACAGGGAGCATTTACATTCCATTTTCTCATCAAATCTGGACGGTTAACAACAATTCTCATCATTGCACACACAACGGCTCTTTTTTGATGCTGCAGACACCAACGTCATACTTCTATTTCTTCGTATAGAATGAGTAAAATAAATGACTAGAATAAAGCTCAGTGACATGCCAAAGCAAAGTGCACCATTCATATCTAAAACTATTTCCCAAGTCCAAAGAGGATCTTTTTCTCACACCTGAGTGATATCATTCTTCATTTCTGAGACGCCACTATGCGTTTTCCTACTGATGATCATCCTAATACAAATATAATGATTGGAAAAAAGCTAAATGTGCTTCTGAGTTGTGCTTAAAGTGTCACTGTGCTCCACTTTTAATGCATCTGAGAGGGTTATGAGCTTTTGGATTCATAGGCATCTAAAACTAATATTCATTTGATCATATTTTTACCTCACATCGTCATAACTGGAAATGTAAACCTCTGATAAACCTCTAGCCACCTGATTACAGATGCTTGATATATTGGATAAGCGTGCATGAGGTTCTATGAAACCCTATTGATTATTGAATATTAATATCAAATGATAATTAAAAAAGCTTGAGCCTCATTAGATGGCACATGTGTAAAAAGATGCTTTTGTGATACTGTCGTTAGTGAAGAGTGATTTCAAGATGTAGTTTATGTTAACATATTCATCTGTATTGATTATGGAGGTTATAAAAAGCATCTCTTCATCAGTTTTTCTTTCTGTCCTCTTCATGCCATTACTAAAGATGTAAAGTAACCTTCCGGGCTACCAAGCAACGTTCCCTTAGTGCACCTTGCATTGTCATCTAGACAATATCTTTCTGTTTTTAATAATATTAAGTAGTTTTGATGTTGTTACACCCCACAAAGGCTTGGTGTGTTGCAAATTGTCATTATCAATGTCCAATATGTCCCCTTTTTTGAGATGCATTGGCTACAGTTTGCTTTATATTCTCTTCATCTCCCTTGACTATAGTCAAAGCAGTCCTGCGCAGCAGTTGCTCCTCTACCGGCAGGCCTCCTCTTTCAGCTCTTTGTTCTTCCTCACCTCCTCTGCGTGTTTGTCCTAAATAGACACACAAAAGAAAACTTGCTCGACCTGTGTTCATGCATGTATAAGTGGGCCTGAGGGAAGCTAAATACAGTGGCATAAACAAACTGGAGAAACAATCCACCCCTTTCTAATGCAATATTCATACTGATTCTATAATTAGACTGGGAAGGGACTCAGATGCACAAAGGCCAGGAACCCATTGAATGTGTAATTGTCACAAAAATACACTTTTGTTACCTTCTAATTCATAAATAATTTTAATTATGTTCAAATATATTTTACAAAATATAATATTTTATATTGTGTTCCATATATTATAAAAACTTCTCAGAATTCTTTTAAAGAAATTATTACTTTTATTATAAATGTCTTACTTTTACATTATGTCTTACTTACATTTATATTGTTACAAAGAAAATAACAGATAATGCTAAACATACTAAAAATATTACTATTTTTACTATTACTGGTTTTTATATTTTTACTATTTTAAATTATATTATTAAATTATAAATGACATTTTCAAAAATTCTGAAACAGAAGTTATTTAAAATAATAATAATGACAATATTTCAAAATATTACAATATCCTATATTTTTTAAATATATTTTTACTACTTTTAGGCAGCCTTGGTAAGCATAAGACACTTTTTTTGGTTACTACTTAAATCATACAAACATTTAACTTTTAATTGGTTTTGAATTTATATGCAAAATTATATGTAAGAAGGTGAATGAAGGCGAGTAAAAAAACTCCATATTTGACTGATTTTTTAAAGTAAAAACATACATAACTTAGTAAATTTGAATGTTTTAGCTATGCATAGTCATATGATATACACTCTCATCAGAATCTTTAAATTATTTATTTTTATTGTTTAAAAAATAAAGCAATTCGTATTGATAAAGTGCTGTATTTAAGTACTTTACAGCCCTGTACAGGTAGTTCGTACCTTTTCCTGTAGTCTCTCCAGCATGGCGGCAAGCAAAGCCTCGCGGTTCTCTTTGTTGGCCTCCATCTTCTGCTCCAACTTTTCTTTAGCATTCTTAATAAAGTTGTTGTTCTCCTCAAAGGCCTTCTGGATAACCTCTCTCTCATGCTCCCTCTTCTCTGCAAGATGCTTTAACATCTCAGCCTCCTGAAACTGGAGAGAAATCTAATGTTTCAGTATCAAAATCAGACCAGAGAGGGGGAAGGTATGAGTGTTTTTTGGGGAGTAAATTCCAACCTTTCGCCTCTCCTCAGCAGCTTCCAATTTCTTCTGGATCTCCTCCAGCGAGGGGTCCTTACGCTGGGGCATGGATGTGTTAAGCTCAGGCACGCCATCAAAAGAGGGGGGTTTCAGGATCACCTCAAATGCCTGGCCCGAGGCCCGTTTGTTTAGCTCAATGACCTCCATATCTTTAATCACACACCAGCTGAGATCCACTACATCTTCAAGAATGATCACACATAGCGTACTGTGAGAATAATATATTTCTGTTCATTGTATTAGGGTAGTAGAGATGTGTCTGAATACCAGCGAGAAGCGTTTTATTATTTACCCTCAGCCTTGTATGTGGGACTTTCTGCAGGTTTTGAGTTGATGCAGGAGCACAACAGTGACACTAGAGGGAGCTCCTTCACCTTGTTTCGATATGCTGGGAGACGAAGAGAAATGTCAGATAAGTAAAAAATGTATTGTATTATATCTATGAAATCCTTAAATAAAAAAACAGAACAACAGAATTTCTTTAAAATCGCTTTTGCCATTAGCCAGTAGAATAATTTAAGGCAGCTCTCTCACAAAATCAACCAATGATGTGATTCTTGGGGCTGAATATATGCTTGCTTGACCAATAAGGGAGTGGGGGAGTGTTTTGAAAACCTGTTTGGAAACCAGTTTAATACACGAATAAATTTCGTGTATTTAAAATGTATGTAATTATAAAAAATGTTACAATATATGGGTCAGCCACACCACACATCTCTCTACTCTCCGAAATGGTGCTATGGTATCACAGAGGAGACAAGTTGTTGAATAAAGTATTTATTTTAGTTTTCTTTAAGTACAAAAAAGCATTTGCGTATCTTTGTGCAACATTACTGTTGAACCACTGATGGACAATTTTGACAATGTCTTTCATACTTTTCTGGGCCTTGACAGGGTTTATCACTTGGCAGTCAGTGGCAGTCATTTTGGGGTGGAGTAAACCTTTAACATTTCAGCTGAAGTACAAGAAGAAAAATCATAGCCTGCAGGGAAACCCTTCAGATATTGAATTTGATTATAGAGGCTTTGGAATTTGAAGATCGGAGAGGACTTTTGTAACTTACCTGCCAAGGTCATGTTTATGCAGTATTGTGCGTAGTTTACAACCTTTCACTCTGTCCTGTTTAGAGAGAGAAAGAGAGGGTTAGGAAAGTGTTGGACAAGGATAAAACAATCTGGTCTGAAGTAAATGTTTTGAAACATATGAATTACAAACAAATTAATTAAAATAATACAGTATTTAGAAAAAAAAAAAAAAAAGTAAAATGCTGATCCATTGTGCATGAGATGTCTGAAAGGAGCTTGTTGTGTTGTGGTGGGACACTTGGCGAGAGAGGAGCATGAATTCAGATGAGGAGCAGCAGGGAGTGTCACGCACAATCTCTGTATTGTTACTCTGCATCAAAGCTGCCACTTATCAGAATACGAAACAATTTTAGAATACCATAAACATCTGACATTACAGAAATCCTAAAACCACGAGTAAAACCGACATATAACCTTGACAGGTTATATGGAGACACGTCACAAAGAGAAAAGCACTGCCCTGCCCTGTTCATACATAAACACACACTACTTTTAAACCTTTTTTTGTATAGGTGTTTTGCACCACTTTTCAGTTACTGTGTTTGTCACTATATTCTCACATATCTGTTACGAAACAAACTGATACGACAGCTTTATATAATTATTGCCCCAAATGGCAAATACCCATAGCGTCAGGCTAAACGCATGTAAAAATCCACTCTCAAATGACTACATTCATGCAAAACATAATAATAAGTAATAAAGTCCAACCCTAATCACTGCAGTCAGTGCTTATGTGTGCAAAATGTTGTCTCTTGCCTTGGAATGACATAATCTAGTGCAATTATGTCATCTTTTAACACATCGCTGCGTTTACACACAGATTCGGCTACATTTGCAAAACGTTCCCATTTTAATGCAGATAAAGTTGCTTCGCATACATTATAGATGGCAGACAGAGCATGCTATAAGAACACTGAGTTCCCTTCTAGACCTCTGGTGTGGCACATTTAGTCTCAACTCAAAGGTAAGCTTTTTCATTTTAATAAACAATGCAAGTCAAATCACTAAAACATGAGAGCAAAGCAAGTCTCGTCTTATCTGATTTTGTGATGCTCACACTTACCTTTTCTCCTTGATGAGGTGTTGTCACTATCTCCCCCTTCTCTTTCTTTCTGTCTCTTTCTCTCTCCCTGGTATCCTCTTTTTCACCTCCCTCTCTTTTGCTCTGTGCCTGCTGCTCCTCGGATACAAGAGCTCAGCAGCATCAGCAGCAGCACCCCTCCCACTGCATGACGTCATCTTCCAGCGCTGCTATTGGACGAGGTGAGTGGCAGAGCACGGTGGGCCAGCGTTTCTCCATCACTGTGAAGGACGTCGGGCGTTAACTCTTTGTGCTTTACTGCAGGTGTCCATGCAGAATAGAGGACGGGTGTTTTCCAACAAATAGATGACAAAAAGAATTACAAAAGACAGGGATAAGAATTTACTTTAATGTAATATCAAAAATAGGTTAAATGTAGAATAATATTAAGAAATATGAGTAATAATAATGCAAAACAAACTGTACTATATGCTATACTAAAGCTAAATGATCTTTTAAAACTATATATTATATTTGTTTTGTATAAGTGGTGTGGAAAATGTAATCATATTTTATTGTACTATGAGAAATAATAAAACTGGAAAAAATATTTTACAATTTATTTAGGACAGATGTTGGTTTACTTTACTTTCTACAGTACTGTATTTTTCTAAAATAAATTATATCTTCACCTATGGTTATATTATATTATTTTACATACATATACATTAATTATAAGTGGCTTGGATAATGTATTATATTATATTATATTATTACAAGTAAAAAAAATAGTGAACAAATATATTGCAGACATTGCCCCACCTGTAATGTGTGTGTATATATATA
>JAUMHP010000076.1:13728739-13759612 GCA_032361065.1 Enteromius trimaculatus
AATCGTTACCTGGTGAATCGTAATTGAATCGAATCGTGAGGGCAGTGCCAATGCACACCACTACTGTTTTTTCTCACTAAAACTGTATTCGCCAGCTCCCCCGAGTTTAAAACTCTGAGATAGAACAAAACTAATGGAGCTGTGAGAATGTCCATCTGTCTGTGTTGTCCTTTGGCAAACGGAGAGCATTTCTTACAGTGGGGGTCTTGTCCTGCCTCAGTAAAGTAGTTGGTTATTTAGTCAAGATGAATTATAAGTTTCTCTGTTTTCCAAAGAATGTCTGTGTTATCTTATGATGTTGTGGGATGAACAGATTTCTGAGAAACAAGGATGCATGTTTTCTCTAAATGTGAGGAGAAATATTTTATAAATGAAGGCAGTTTGAAATTTAAAAAAAAAAAAAAGTCTTTTGTCTAATGTTGCTAACGGAATTGCTACAGGCTCCCATGTTCCCATGTGACAATAAGACTGTAGCATCACTCTGCAATGAATTCAGCCCAGGACACATGTTACCTTTAGTGCTTCTATATAAATTGTGGCAAGTGGAAGTGGGAAGGTCAAGGGCCATATTCCTATTTCTCAAGGGAGCAACAAAGAGATTAAAGCTTAGAAACTAAAAGCAGGAGCTCTAAGTCACGTGTTGACCTTTGAAGAATGAACAAAAATGCAAGTCCAAACACTAGATTAAGTCTACATAGAAATTTAAGAACCATATTTAAAAACAAACTTAAATGCATGTGTCTATTAGATTTTTAAACATTGATTACTCGAGTCTTCAGTATCACATGATCCTTTAGAAATCATTCTAATATGCTGAATTGGAGCTTTTTTTTTTAATCAGCATTCAAACACTTCTAAAGAACAGTTTGATTAATTACTTTGTCTTAATTTAGAAAACAGTTTTTTTTACAAAAAAACCTACTGTAGATATACAATGTTCAAATTTGTCAAACATACTACATGTCTGGATCTGTATGACATATATTTAAATATAATATCTTAAATATTTATCAACTAAGACACCAGCATGCAAGTTTGCAGTTTTGTTAGAATTAAGAGTCAAACAAACCTTCAGTCTTGTAAAAACAGATGGAATGAGATTCTGTATTTCATTTTTGGGAGAAACTAGTAACTTTAAAACTCTCTTCCAACAATAATATTTTCCTTCAAATAAAGTCTGTGCTCCTTTACATTATTAATGTAGGATGTCTGACCGCAAGGCTGTTTGTGTTGAATTAGAAAAAAAAATGGCAGAGCTGTTAGACAGAAGTAATTGGTCTTTAATGAATAATAAAATACACAAAGGTTATTAGCAAAACATATGCATGCTGCCAAAAGTGTCCATCAAGAAATGAGATGCAAATGTTAACATGGAGCAAAGGAATAGGCTCTCATGCTTGACAGCGCATTACAACCAACATGGCACAAGGCTAATACTTTAACCTCTTGCCCCCATATCG
Source organism: Enteromius trimaculatus (assembly GCA_032361065.1). NCBI lineage: Eukaryota > Metazoa > Chordata > Actinopteri > Cypriniformes > Cyprinidae > Enteromius > Enteromius trimaculatus. The sequence continues at coordinate 13,730,200 of JAUMHP010000076.1, forward strand.
TGTCATAAAAAAGGCAGATGGTAACAAGCTCAACTGATTAAAGTCAATTAGTTTTGGTCATTCATAAAAAAGAGGCCTAACTCCTAAGATTATTGATTCAGTTCCGGACTCCTGTGCCAGATTTCACCACCCCAACTTCCATTAAATTAATCCAGCCAAGATAATGTCTTTGATCTTTCCTTTACGATAAATCACAGCCAATTTATCACCCCAGTAATGTTTTAAGCCTAGTTTAGCCCTGTTTTATGATAAAAGTAGAAGAAGGACAGCCAGTGGTTCACTGCAGCATTCCATGCACAAGTCATCAATTTACATCAGCCCACAGGGACCTACAAGAGGTGCAGGGAACCTATAAATCAACTGAAGTGTGACACTTGCAAAAGATTGGGGAAACGCAGCTTACTGCTAGTTAGACTCTATAGGGAAAGTCATGAGTTTTGGGGGAGAGCAATGAATCTGGAAGCGTGCCTTATAGAATTAACCCCACTGCCTTGATGCTAACCAAAGGGACAAATGTCAGGATGATCTAAAGGGGTTAACTCTAACTACAAAAGCAGCCAGTACGATTACAAAGAAAGTATCAGAAGATAAGAGTCATTCACTTGACAGACATTTATAAGGCTTCTCAGTTAGCTATTTCCACTGCTGAAGATTTAAAAGCAAACAAAACTGAGTGGGTGCTCTCAAACAGGAGCCAAAGCAATAAGACCGTAAGCACCCAGTGAGTGCCAAAACCAACAAAGGTGAGTGGCCTGGCTAAAATGCACTGAGGTATTAAAATTTCTGGTTCTTCAAACTAAGTGGGAGGAAAGAATGCTCCTAAATAAACATTAAAAGCATTACATATGACTGCACATTATTTCATAAATATTTGCATTAAAAAAAAAAAAAAAAACTACTGACAGACAATATGGTTTAAACAACTTTTGCCAAAGTAAAATCATCTACAGTAAGTGTAGCATTTTAGCGGTTTGCTTCGTAACCAAAATGTATAACCCAAATCTGTCATTTTGGACTAGTTTAACTTTTGGGAAAGCAGTCACATTAAATATATTGTGGTTTGAAATGTTTTGGTTCCAAATCTAACTCCTGCCAGCTAAAAATCCAGATTTATATGGTTGCTGAGCACCATTTGTGCTTCAAATGCTACAAGATGGAGGGTGTTATATGACTGTGTCTTTGTTCTTAATCTGACATTCGTCACAGTGATTGGTGTGATGGGAGTGAGAACATATGAGTCTCTCACTAAATGAGAAAGGCACAACAGATACATTTTTGTTTTTGTGAAGTGCAGTGTTTGTCTGCCTTGAGAAATCAGGCACTTGAGACCATTTGAGTAGATCTGAGGCCAACTTCGATTATTTCTATTTCAAAGAACATTGTTGGCATTGCTAGAATAGGAGAAGCAAGTAAAATCATTCAGCAGTCATAACTGTCTTCAGTTGTAAACTGTGCTGTTGGCAACATTATGAATTGTGACAACAGCAGTCAGAATTTGGAGATTAAAAGGTAGCAATTTTATTAACATTCAATTAAAAAATGACAAATTTAAGCATTTAACACTCTTTAATCACAAACTTAAAACAACACTGTAACAACAACACCCCACAAGTACAACCTACACTATTCGTAAATCAAAGCAATTTTCTTGTAGTCCTTCAGAAGACAGTCTGTGCCATACATGTGGCCCGCCATGCTGCTGTATTCAAGCACTCATAATCAAAAAATAAGCTAATATTGTGTTTGTCGTTTTAATTAACAAATATTTAATGCAACAAAACAAAATAATATACTTGTAAGTAAATTTATACGGCATTTCAGACAATTATCTAGAAAGCTATGGAAAATAACTAAGGAAACTTATGAGGGGAAGATGCATTTGCTTTCATAAGAGGTGCTTTTATAGCTTTCAGCTTACTTACAGGAAAGGCCAGCTGTAAATAGCACTCAGGTTGGAAAGACACAGATCATGCAGGGCTCTGGTTATCTGCTGATAAGCAGGAAGGCTGCTGGTCTACATTCTTACCTGTTTCCCACTGTCACTGCTCTCTAGAAAGATCCTCATCCTGACTTTGACACAGAACATGACAAGACCTGTGACCTGCTGGAGACAGTGCTGTTTAGCTATTACAAAAAGGAAACATACTTTAAACCCAGCATCATAATGTGTTCATAATGTTAAATATTTCTGAGTGTTTCATGTAAAATCATTAACTGTGCAACATGCCACATAAGCCTCAGCGATTTCTCATGCCCTACAGCCAAATTATTGATTTGTTCCTGGAATGCTGTCAGGAATATATCAAAAATGAAGGTGCACAACTCCTCCAGTTTGTAATGCTGGATGTGCCATTCCTTGGCAGAATGCCCAAACTAGGCTGATAAGACAAGATAAATCCAGGCTAGAAAGCTGCACACTCCTCTCCCTTCACGGAAAGGTGATAAATATTTGGGATAGACACTACTAATGCACTATTAGTTTTGATTTAGTGTGAAACTCTTAAATAGAAAATACAAATTCCAAAACAAAGTTCATAGTATTTATTATATCACAAATTATATTAGATGTAACTAAAAACACATTAAATTTAAAGTTATATTTAACCTAAAAATTAATAATTTGCCCTTTCCACACCTTTCTAAATGAAGGCTTTTTTAATATTAGTTTTAAAATCCTTTTTAGTCTTGAAACACAAGGGCTACAGTTACTTGTCATAAAATAGGGCGCACTTCTCGCTTTCACACCCAGTATTATGCCTTTTCTTGAGGATGTTTACACTCCTCAACAATCTGTGTGTGTGAGCTTATGAATACTGGCCTTTATACCAGCCATGCAGTGGAGTACTGCCAACTCCCACCTTTTAATTTAAGGTGGAGGGGAAAGGAAAACAAAGTATCACATGGCCGTTGTGACTTCAGCGTCCTGTTGCAGTTAAAGGCTATTCAAGTCTTTCTAATATAAGGCCCTTTACTCATAAACATCTTAAAGGGTTAGTTCACCAAAAAAATGGAAATTCTGTCATTAATTACTTACCCTCATGTCATTCAAAACCCATAAGACCATCGTTCATCTACGGAACACAAATTAAGATATTTTTGATGCCATCAGAGAGCCATCTGTGCCTCCATAGACAGCAATACAACTGAAATTAACCAGAAACATAATAAAAACACAGGTAAAACAGTCCATGTGACATCAGTGGATCAACTTCAGTTTTGCGATGCTAGGAGAATACTTTATTTGTGTACATAATCTCAGGTTGTTTACGCCTAGAGGAAAGCGTATGCATATGTAGTGATACTCTCTAAATTGGTAAAAGATGTAAGTTAAAGTAGAGTTAGTAAGTAGAGTTAAATGATGTTCTTTTTGTTTTCAATGGGCAAACTTCTAGCGTCACATGGACTGTTTTACTGACGTTTTTACTATGTTTCTGGACCTGGGATCATTTTACTTGTATTGTCTATGAAAGGTCAGATGCCTCTCTGATTTCATCAAAAATATCTTAATCTGTGTTGATGAACGATGGACGAAGGTCTTAAGGGTTTGGAAAGACATGATGGTGAGTAATTAATGACATAATTTTTGGGTGAACTAACCCTTTAAGGGACTTACATTTGTGTTTGAGATGGGGTTATTTTCATGTACTTAAAATAATACATATTTGGGGTTTTAGTGCTTGTTCCTCCATTTACTTTGAAGTTGGTTGTGCTAGTCCAAAACACTAGTAAAGCAAGAGCTGGTGTTGGGGCGGGGGTGGAAGTAGAAGGTCATGGATGGACTCTCCCCTCATCCACTTGCACAAAGGAGGGCTTTCTTTCCTCATCCCTTGCTTTCTTAACTCATACCACCATTAAACCCCCAACCTTCCACGGTTCATTGAGAACACAGTGAACACCAGTGGAGCACCACTGCTCTGGTTGGTTTAAAAACACAGCAGGGCATTGCGGAGCACCAAACCCTTTCACAGACTTGATTTCCTTGGGCAGGCTAACAAGAGTATTTCACCTCTGTGCCATGTTAAAGAAAAAAAAGTCTGATCAAAATCATTCTGGCATTTATTTTCAATCATAATATTTAAATAATTACTGTTACTCTCATGTTCTGTTAAGACCCCCCATGATGTATGTTTAAAAATATTCATAGTAATTTTGAAACCTTAATATTCTTTTAATGTGTTCCTCTGACTTAATTTTTATATTTTACCACGAATTAAAAAAATGAACTTTTCATAAATGTGTAATTCTAGTGTTGGGGGTAAGTTTGACCCTGCTAAAACACGTGGAGGGAAAATAAAATGAAAGCGCCCAAACACAACACATTTGGGCTTATCGGTTATCAAGATCGTCGCAACATGCTTTTCATTTTTATTTAGTTCCAGAATCAACAGTCGTACTGTGTATTTCTTCTCACAGGATCATTAGAAGGTCATAAGCATAAGCCACAAAATATTGTGTAAATGTTTCGCTTTACATTTCCAAAATTAACAGCAAACCATATGCAAAAACACTGTAATGGTTTACTTTTCACATGAGAACAATGGCAACAACCAACATTTGTGACCACTAACTGCGTGACTGCTCCTGAGTGCAGATGGTAAACATTAAAAGCAATGTAGCGTTCTCATAAATGAAATGAGTTGTTTTTCTCACAGCGGTTTTCTATTAAGTCTTCACATGTAAACCATGCGGCGTATGTAATTGGCAATTAAACAGGTTAACGTGATCCTGGTGCATGTGTGTGGTTGGATACAGCACGCATGTGTTACAGGTGGAGTTTTTTTTTATTAATCACTCACCCTCATGTCGTTCCAAACCAAAAAGACCTTAATTCGTCTTTGGAACACAAATTAAGATATATTTGGTGAAATACAAGAACTTTCGGACCCTGCATTGACGGCAACTGACTACCTTTCTGGTGCAGGTCCATCAGTGGTTCAACCATAATTTGAAGCTATGAGAATACTTTTCGATTGCAAATGAAACAACAATAACAACTTTATTCAACAATTTCACCACACCATGATGATGAATGATGTAGATGATTCATGGCCAGTCATGAAAGGCTTTTTTTTAACAGAAGTATATCCTACATGTTACATGTGATTAAGAAACACTTAAATCATGAGTCAAGGATTATCCTGTGTCTGAGGAAGCAAACAGCAATGTCATGACAGTGAAAATCCAGTGAAAGGACAGACACAGTGACATAGCGCAAATCTTAGAAGCAACGAATCAAATCCCAGAGACTGGTTTTAATAGGTCTTTTTGCAGGAGTGCAACCGTCATTGAGCTTGATTGAATGTATTTATGTTAACTTTTGGAATGTGTGTTTGGATTAAAGCAGCATGCTGGAAGGAGAACACAGAGCAGTGCACTGGGGTTTAATGCCTCTCGATGACTCCCATTAGATTCACCAGCCACAAACTTGGGGTTTTGTTAAAAAGTGAAACTCCTGTGATCTTGTAAAATATATACTGAAGGTGGGTGGCAACCACTGGCATTCTTGGGGTGCTTCTAAGTGTAAAATAACAACATACAGAGAACACACACAACTAAACCAAACAAAACACCATGACCCACTGGTATTAGGATGGCAGGTCAAGATAGAAAGAATGTAAACACACTTGAACTTCAGAAAAAGCAGATGCAGGGAAAGGAGGCTGCTGTGTAGAATTTGCACCCATTTAATTAATGAGTTTTTGAAAGTACATTTTAAGGGATAGTAAAATGTAAAAAATAAAATGGTGTCATTATTTATTTACCTATATGTTGTGCCATCCTTTGCCCATTCTTTTGAGTTAGACGTTTGTTCATTAATTTAGACTTTTTGGATTCATTCATTTGTCATCTCCAGTTTGAACCCCATTGACTTCCATACTTTAAAAGTCAGTGTGACCTACAGTAAAATGGTTTTCAACATTTTACAAAATACTTTCTTTTGTGTTCCACAAAAAGTCATTCATGTTTTGATTAATCTGAGGGGGAGTAATTTTTTTATTTTTGTGAGGACTATCCTTGTAACATTATTAAAGTCTCTAAATGTACCATATATTCCATCTCTTCAGCACTTCTTAGAAACATCTGTGAATCCATGAGAAGAATGTGTCTACCACAACACCAGTTTGTTACATATTGTGTACCACAGCTTTTGTTCACTGATTGCAAATAAACTGTCCCCTCAGGAATTTTAATCTGTTGTACAAAGTCCAGGGACTTAACAGTGGTTTCAGTTTCAAAATGAAAGTTGGGAAGACACAGAGTTGGCTAAAACAAGTTTAAAGGGAAATTAGATCTTAAAATGCAGACTACAGTCAAATAGAAACTGGAAATGCTGTCTTGAGGATGAATGGCATTGAAATGTAAAAAATAACAAAATGATTTAGAAAAAGATGACGTTTCTCTAGTTTCCTGTGGTAGACAGACATGGATAAAGTGAGATTTAAATCTTTCTGACGCAACAGCTTGGTATAAAATGAAATTCTTTTACAAAGTACAGAGATCAAACCGTGGAAGGGAGTTCAAAAACAAACCATGCATGCATTCACACACTTTTTCCTCAAGTCTGGCCAAGAAGAAAGATCTCACTCAAACTAACCTTGAAATGCTGTCTGCCTGGGTTCTTACATTAGCTCCGACATGACTAAAACACCTACAATTGGTCATAGTCTTTAACACTCTAGCGTTACTCTCCAGAAGAACCCTGACTTGCACTGATGCCAAAGACGAAAATTTGCTGAGGCTGTTATTCTGGTCCAGTAGACCGAAACCTTAGGTTAGGTTAGGTCATGTCTCTTACAGCAGCCTGGATCCTCCCTTCTGCATTGCTTTGATATCACAGCAATTATATGTGATGCTATCTCAGCAACCTTGAGATATGAGGTAACTGTTCAGTGAAGTTCAGACCAGTTCAAAGATATCTTTTCCTTTGTGTATTTGACAGGGATTTCAAAAACACTGCCCTCCAAAAGTTTGGAAAAAGTTTGGATGATATCAGCATAAATCCTTATAATTTTTGGTGCAAATACATTAAAGTAACTTTATCATTGAAAAGAATCATTTTCATTTTGATTACACAATTATGCCAATATATGAAAAAAGTCAGAATATGCCCCTTTGCCAGCTGTTGTGTTGGCTGTGATGATTGGTTCCTGGTTTAAACTTGGCACAGGTTTTTAAAAGATTTTTGGGTGAGCACACCTTAATAGCTTTAACAGATCAAGTCCATGTTTGAATAAACTGACAGCTCGGTTGCCCAGATTATGCAGAGATGTAATAGCTGCTAATGGTGGATATTTTGATGAATAGAAAATGTAAGTATTTTCTATGTATACACTGTTTATGTAGTAAAATATGTTTTCATAGTTTGTGTTGTCCCTTATCAGTGCAAAATTATTTCAAATTAAAAAGGATTCATGGTAATATTGTCTAAACCCCACTTGTATATGCTACAGGACGGGTAGAATTATGTTTGGGGGATAGAAGCATATCGCGAAAACTGCGTATTATACGCACGCCACCAATTTCGTATCATATGCACGCGAAAACTAAGTATTAGCTTATACGCACGCCAAACACGTTTTTTTTTTTTTTTTTTTGCAATTTATACACATTTTCATTAGTCCTGACTCACAAAAACACATAGGTTTCTGCTGTATGTATATTTTAGTCTCTTGGGGATCATCAATGATGAATGATAGGCTATTATAGGCGGGGCTTATGCATCAACACGTTCAGAAAAACCTAAAGATTACATTTACAACAAAATACATGAAATAACACATATAACTGCGTAATGACTCTTCCACTACCCCCACCCCCAAATGGGTCAAATTTCAATGCCTGAAGGCAACAAAACACTTCTAACTTTCAATTTTAAATACATGATTTTTATTGCGTTTGCATATACTGTAAAACCTTGATAATACCATGGATGTCATAAATTCTGGCTACAAAAACAGTATAATATTTATAGCTTTATTTTACTGAAAAGACAAAAGAAAATAACTATAGTCAAATTGTTAATATTCGTGACGAATTAATACTACGAGTAAAAATCCAGGAGGGAACTAAAATGTAAAGCAGAGCATGGGAAGAGAGAAAGAGAGAGAGAGCGAGAGCGAGAGAGAGAGAGCGCATGAGTTTGGGATCCACATCATTTCAAGGCAGTTTTCACATTATGACTGCGCAGGCGATGAAGAAAAAAACCGGACACTTCTCATTAGTGTTTGACTGCGGACCGTGTGTCCTGGGTGAACTGACGGCATCTTTGAAGATTAATGGACACTTTGCGAAATGATGACTAAGGAGCATAAACTTAGACAACACTTACACAGAACTTTATGAAACACATCGGTGGAGAGTTAGTGGGACTGTCGGACTGCACTCGATGCACACAAGGCGCATTTTCTAAGTTGAAGCTGTTGGATGTACTTTTTTAACGATCGTTTTTTAAAATCTGTTTTACTTCTAAGTCATGGCACTATATTTTGTTTACTTATTGACTCTATTGGCGCTGATTTTGCCCCGAAATATTTGGGGAGCAGGAACGTACGCATCACGATACCCTCAACATGTGGATGAGAGTCAGTCTATATCAGCCGCACAGAGTGGATCTAAGGTGACCAGCAGACATAGGTAAGTTTTCATTTCAGCAACATACCTCAGAGTTGTCCATTTAATAACTGAACATTATACAGTGAAAAAATTTGTCATGTAAAATTGGAATGTCTACACAATCTGTATTTTTTAATTATTTCTTTATTATTCTTAATTACCATTTGTTTTGTCATCAAAATGAATAGAATTATGTCTAGGGTGGCTGGGTGGTTATTATGTAGAGACTTATTAACTTTGTGGTAGAAGTCGATGAGAAGTGTGAAATATTGGTAGTCAGAGCTGAAGCATTTTCATGGTGTTCAAAATGACTTGCTTATCATATGTTCTACTGTCACAGCACTTCATTTAGTCATACAGTATACTCTTGCTTACAAACATTCAAGCTGAGTTTTTATGTGGCGTGTGTCACGCCTGGCTGTGCTGATATTGCAAATATAAAGTCATACTGTACCGAGTTTATTAGTTTCTAGTCACTAAATATAGTATGAAATTGCAGACTCTGTGTGAGTGAGCTACTGTTGGACAGGTCTGCCCTTTTTTGGCTTTACCGAGCAGACATCAATGCATGCGCAATGGGATGGAGCCCAAAACGGTGAAGACCTTAAGTGCACTTAATCCTGGCACTAGCACAGCCCAGTGGAGTAAAGAGGTTCTGCACTGCACTACTTTGAGAAAGAATGTGTTGGCCCCTGCTGACACCAATGCTTAAGACTGTCTGTTTGAACTCTGCTTTGTTTTTACAGATGTGTGAAATATTAGACAACTTGTGGTAGCCGAAATCCTCCTTCACAGCGTGTCCCCTGTTTCCTGTCTGTTCTGCATTTTGTATGATATCAGCTGCTCTTCAACTTTTTGATTGAGTTGTACTATGACTTGCAGTCCAGATTATGCCTTATAAACAGCTGGTAGGCACAGATGCTTTCAATCCAACAGAAAAAAAATGTGCCAGCTGCCAATATAAGGAATCTTTTTTGCTGACGTATATTTTGTGAAGCTATTTCTCGGAAACAGATGTGAGAAGACTCAAAGAGACATTAACTGTATTCCTTAACATTCATTTCACTAATATACTTTTCTATATAGAACATAGTCTGAAATATGTAGTTTAATACATATAGCTTACCTTTTAACAAATATGTTGTTCCAAATGCTTATCTTTAACTGTGATGCATTGCGTGGAGTCATAAACAAGTAGTTCCTGCTATGACGAATCAAATGATGTTCCAGAAACTTTGTTAGTTTCATCCTTGATGTAAAGTGTATACTTGTATGTAAGTGTTCTCATCAAACGTGCGTACTATGTTTGCTTGTCGGGGGTATGTGTAAGCATCTCGCAAACAGTTTGCTGAGCTCAGCTTTTATCTAAATCATTTAGGAAATACACACTTTCTTACATCTAAACCATAATTGCAAACATTTGTGAAATTGGATATAACAAGTAAATATAATACGGAAGCAGTGTAATAACACTGACCTGCTTGAGATGCTGAAGTGATACTTCATTCCTTGCCAAAATGGGTTCTGTGGATTGCATCCTGTCAAGGGAAAGTGTTTATACTCAGCCGCCTTAAGCTGGATGCTCTTGAGTTGGAGTGGCACAGGCTTGAAACTTGCATCTAGGTCTTCTTGTTTATATAACAAAGCAGGGAATTTTATTCTTGTAGAAAATGAAATGCTGACGGTTGCAGTGTTGTAAAAAATATATTGGAAGTGACTGGAAGTGTTTATAGAAAGAGTTAATCAAAATACTGATTCAATCCTGAAAAAAACATTGTGTGGTAATTAAACCGAGAGCAAAAAACATGGTACAAGAATGCTGGACATTGGAGCCCATTCTTAGGAGTGATCTTGTACAAAATCAAAATGGATTTGTATACATATAAGACAAAGAGGCCATTGTGACTCCGAAGTTTTTGTTTGCTTTTCCCCTTTCAAATTTGATAAAGCTGAGAACCCATGTTTCCTTTTTTCCCGTTGGTATACATGGACCCAAGCCTTTGTCCTTAATTTTTACCTCCCCCGCAAAATAAAGCTGAAACAATGGCGCAGTGTTCTATTCACCATCACACTTTTGGTTGTATACTCCAAAGCACAATTCATACGTCCTGCATTCAACATTTAAGCAGATACAAATAGATTCCCTTAATCAAAAGAATTTGAAAAGCATGGTCGTCTGTGGAGAAGTTGTCCGTGTTGAACTTGTGTACTCTCTGTGGCCCCATTTGTTTGTATGTGTGAGAACACTTGCAGCTGATGCATCGAGACATTCCTGTCTCAGCAGTGCTCATGATAACGAATGATTAACCAGGCTCAATGAGTTATTGTGATGAACCAGAAGCATTGGATTTCAGCCTGGTTTCGATCCCATCTAAACAAGCTCCCTGAGAAAACAGCATCGTTTATCACTTTAATCAGAAAATGAGTTTTTAAATCATACAGCACTCCAAGGTGTTGGGGAAACTACATTAAACTCGCTAAACTTTCTAATGTGAAGACACATTGGAATTCCACTTGGAAAAAAAGGATCTTTCTGTTTTTATTTTATATTGTCCATTTTTTTTTATGAATGTATTTAGTCAACTGTGTGCCCAGAGTAGATCTATATCACTGAGCAGGATGGGGATATCCCTTCCCACTTTCACACACAGGATGGGCGGACGTTCAAGATATAAACATCAAATAAACCCAACTAACATAAAAAAACTTTTATGCTAAATTTCATTTACAAACCTGTAAGACTTCGGAACAAACATTAAGATATTTTTAATAAAATACGAGAGCTTTCTGACCTTGCCATAGACAGTAATGCAAATGAAATTTTTCCAGGCCTATAAGGACATTGTCACAATAGCTCATGTGACATCAGTGATTCAACTGTAATTTTATGAAGCTATGAGAATACTTTTTGTGTGCAAAGAAAACAAAAATAACAAGTTTATTCAAAAATTCTTCTCCTCCATGTCTGTCACGCTGGCTGTGGCTGATGGATCACACAATGCAACAGTCAATACCTTTAGCCGTAAAACAGAGAACATGCAGGTTGACACTTGATGACTGACAAAGAGGGTTGAAACACAGATGCTTAAATATACATATTAATGAGGACAGAACTAAGGACACCCGGGGAAGACAGCTGGGAGTAAATCAACCAATAATCACATAGACACAGGAAATACCAAATATGGGCAAGGGCGGACACATGGGGAGCAAAACACAAGGAAACTAAACACAAACTCTGGCAATGTCATCATTTTATTATAATTTAATTAAAAAAAAAAAAAAAGATAATATTGCTATTTTAAATGCATGTCAACAATAGCCCAACAGCATTATTTTTTTAGTAGGGTATTTCGGCCAAATCAACGGAAGAATGCGCATGCTCTGACAGAACAGAAAGACAATTTTGTTCCAAGCCTAACATGGCAATGACCTAGCTTGCTTGCTTATGTGACGCTTTGTGGGTGTCATTGGTGGAAAGTTTTGGTTTTGTGGGTGTCACTAGAAGAAAGTTTTGGTTTTGAAGGGCAGTCAGTTGTACTCTAATCACAGGGTACGTTTTTAATTTAGCTCTGTCTAAAATGAAGATGGCAGTCTTCAACCATTTGAATTGAAGCCTTAATAAGTATAATTTGTCTATGCTTTGTACACAAACAGGAACTGGTGTGCCTATGTAGTAACAAAGACTGTAAGCTGTGTAATGGAAGATGGAGTGGAGACGTTTGTGAAACCTGAATACCAGCGATGTGCTTGGGGCCAATGTTCCCGTGTGGTTTTGTAAGTATTCATGAGAAAAAACACAGCCAAATTGCATTTCATTTAATCTTGGTTACCACTTGCTGTTATGACAGTGTCAAATGGGAAAGGTTTGGAACATGTCCCTCACTCAACTAGACGCATGTCCACCAGAACTATGCATGGAATGAGATGGGAGAGACATAAATTTGTCTTAGATGAAACTGCTAATGTACCAGAAAGTTACTTGTAATGTTGTTGTTTTACTCATTTTTTAGAGAACACATTCAGTCATAAGTCCAAGATGAAGTTGACCATTTTCTTAGGTCTCAATAAACCTTGGATTTATCCAAGATCTTCAAAGAAAGCCATAATACCAGTCCCCTATAACATACAGAAGCCACATCACAAGTATGAACAGAGTATAAACAATGTTCTAATAATAGCAACAACTGCACTTGAAAGTTCAGGAGACACACAAGAGGCTTGCCAGAGCAAAGCAAACACTTTCAAAGATTTTAATGATGTATTGAAAGCTTCGACTGAATAAAATAACAAAAACATGCCCAGAAACAACAGCTCAAAGAAAAAGAAGAACAGGCCTTTATTGTACTGTTGCCTAGCAGAGTAGTGATACGTAGCCAAGGACATGAACGGAAAAGGAATATTTTCTATCTGCCTACTTGAGAAGTTCCATTAGGGACTGAGGTTAAAGTCTTGAAAGATGATTAAATTAAACTTGACAAGTTGCAAGTTTTAGAAATGTCACAGAAGTACACGTATGGAAAAGCTTAAATTTTACAACAGAAACACTAAATATAGAGATCAAGATTCTGCTAGAACCGTGTATGATGAAATATCTCACACCGCAGGTATCGGACCTATAGAAAACCACGGTACAAGGTTGCCTATAAAATGGTTACAGAGATGGAATGGAAGTGCTGTCATGGCTACTCAGGAGATGACTGCAATGATGGAAGCGGCAGAACTGGTGAAGAAGGTATGTTACAGCACTTTAACCCTACAACTCATAAAGTGGGTCAAGTCGATCTGATAGGGTGTGATTTTAAGATTCTGCAGTAAACCTTTGTATCAATACATTTTTTGCATAAGTTCCTTTTTAAATATGCTTCCAGTAAAAGGTTTGCACATGCTTGAATGATTAAAATAGATGTCCACACTGTTGTACTGGTCTCAGTTTGAATGAGTAAATGCCAAATAACGTCAGTGTTAATTACTTTATTAAATATTCAATGTCCCTTAATAGGGAGAAGTGACAGCGAAAAGATCATACAACTTGAGGAACAAATTAAAAATCTCCAGGTAACCTTATACAACATGAATAAGAAGTTACATGAGGAATCACAAAGAGAAGGAATCAGTAGCAGTAATCTGGCTGATGCAGCCCAGCCAGGGATGAAGGAGACCATTCACAGCATCCAGACCAAGCTGGACAAGCTAGACAACATGACACAGGTCCATGACAGAACCCTCACCAACATAAACAACCACCTTGTGAGTGGCAATGGAATTGGAAACGAGTTGGACAGTCGCTATGGCTTACTCAAAGAAGAGATTCTCAGGGAGCTGGAAAGGCGGGTGACACTGTCTTGCTCGTCATGCCAAACCGGAGTGGAGAGCATTCAAAGGCAACAGCAGGAAGACAGAGAGAGGATCCGAGCTCTGGAGAAGCACATCAGTGTGATGGAGCAGCACCACCAACAAAGTGTAGATTTGCTCAAGAGGGACCTATCACACTATCAGAGTTGCTGTGATTCCGTGAGCGATCTGGACAGGAGGCTTGGTGCCATTGAGAGGAAGGTCAGTTCGACTGCAGAGACGTATGATATCCTTAGAGGACGTCTTGAGAAAGAGTTGAGGGGATCAGGCAATAGCAATGGCGGTCGGGGAAAAGCACTTGATGAAAAACTGAACAGCCGTCTTAGAGAACTGGAGAGAAGACTGAATGGGACTGTAAGAAAAACCGAGCAAAAATGCTCCCATACTGAGACAAGCATGAAGGAGTTTGTCAACCGAGAGATCGGCCGGATAAAGAACTCTGTCCTCAGTCGAAACGATGATCATGGTTATAGAATATCTACCGTAGAGATTGATGTTCAAGACTTGAAGCGTTTCATTAACGACCACAAAAATGATCTGGAAAGGTTAGGGAACAAAACAACTAATCTCGACAGTGGGCTTAAGTCAGCGATTCATTTGTGCACGGAGACGTGCGTTTCAAAAGGGAGTGAGACAGCAGATACTGTGAAAAGCCTGGAATGGAAAATTGTTGCCAATGAGGAGGACATTAAGAAGTTTGACACCAAGCTAAAGGATTTAAGTGTGTCTGGTGACTCCTTATTTGACCGTGTTGAAGATCTCAGCCAAGACGTTGAAAAGATTAAGGATCTGACAGGACATAATGGAGAGCACTTTAACCAAATCATCACAGATGTTGAGAGTATGTTACGTGACTGTGACATATGCAATACGATAAAGGACGAACTTAGTACCATAAGAAACACAACCAGCCATAATTTTAAAACACTCAAGGGAGATCTTAAAGATTTACGCAGAAAAGTAGACTCAGATGAGTATGCTTGCTCACTGGTATGCTCAAACCTCCAGGAGGAAGTGGGCAATCTGAAAGAAGAGGTTGAGAAATGCACAGGCCAATGCGTGATCAGCATGACTGACCATCAGAGGAACATGGATAATCAAAGTAACATAAATCGCAAGCTTGGCAAAGACCTCAAGTCTATTCAGGGTGAGCTCACAGGGGTAATCCAAACATTCAGCTCCATCAATGACACTCTGAAAGGCCTCAGGAACACCATACAGGGGCATGAAACCTCTATTTCTGATCTGGACTCGTCTAAGGAAAGAATTTACTCTGGAATAGATCAGATACAGGATGATTTTAATAAGCACAAAGAAGACACTAAAGTGCGTTTTGATGGCATCAGTAGATTTAACAGCAATTTGATGATTGAAATGGGAGAATGCAAACTTTCTCGAGAAGGGCTGGATAAGAGGCTCTTGAAGATGGAGGATGTCTGCAGTAGAATGGATTCCTTGTCAGTAAACCTTAAAACAATCAAAGATGGCCTGAGCAAACACGTTTCTGGGCTTTGGACATGTGTTAATGACCTGAACTCCACAGTTATCTCTCATGGTGAGGCCATCAACAGAATTCACAATGTCCACATAGAGAACATTCATGGCAAAATGAACAACCTCAACTCTTCCATACTGCATGTTCTCAAGGAGTTCCAGAGCTTTTCTGAAGAGGACTTCACTGGTATGTTATATATGTCAAGTATTATATGATAATATATAAGAATTATATGAGAACTAAAAAGCAATTGGAGATATTATACCTCATCATTCTGTTGTTTAGTTGTTTTCGAATATGAAAAACCACATAATTTATTTTGGGTCAATGTCAGGACCTCCTGGACCACCTGGTCCTCAGGGAGAGAAAGGATCCAAAGGACCACCTGGGGCTCTAGGACCTCCGGGCAGGGAAGGACCACAAGGGAAAGTAGGGCCAATAGGACCCCCAGGTAAATAAATGAGATGAGATATAATATATATATATGTTTATATATTTCACAAAATCACCAGAACAGGATTTTATATGGTCAAATCACTTATATGTTTCTATATATCTTCTATTTTTTTTCCTCTTATGAAGGCCTCAGAGGTGAACAAGGTCAGTGTATTCTTACTGTTACTACTACTACTAAAATGTTTAAATCATTTGATATTTTTAAAAATAAATATTTTTTCTAAATAATGTTTTTAAATAATTATTTTCCTGCTTACCAGGACCTCCTGGAGAGGATGCAAATGTCCCAAGACTGTCATTCTCAGCAGCACTCACACGACCGCAATCCAATGCAGGCACTATTGTCTTCAACAAGGTCTTTGTCAATGAAAGAAAGGCCTACAATACAAAGACAGGTGTGTATGTTAAAAACAAGCATATAGTGTGTAAATATAGGTCTGTCATAATCATAAATTCTCTTACAACATGTATTTTGACAGGTATGTTCACTGCACCTGTGAAGGGGCGATACTTCTTCAGTGCAGTCCTGACGGGTCACAAGAATGTCAAGATCGAGGCAGTCTTGTCTAAATCCAATTATGGAATTGCCCGTGGAGATTCAGCAGGCTATCAGCCTGAGGGTCTTGAGAAACCCATGGCAGAGGCAAGGCACACTCCTGGCTCTTTGGTCATCTTCAACATCATACTTCCTCTGGAAAAGGAAGATACTGTCTACATAGACCTGGTCACAGGTAAACTTGCCCACTCTGTGGAGCCCCTTACGATCTTCAGTGGGATGTTGCTCTATGAGGAAGACGGCAGATTGTAAGACCCATCTGAGACTTAGTGAGGACAATATCAGATGTAAAAATTTGTATCTGGACATAACGTTTTTTGTAGTGTTCAGTGTTGAATAAGGTTTATAATACAAATTACATGCAGGTTTCATTTGTAACAGGCCATAAGAAAACACAAGATGGATATATTTTTTCTCTATTATCAAAAAAATGGACTGAGATTTTTTTATATTGTTATGTTTTTTTTTTTTTTTACATTTATTCTTGAATGACAAATCATATATTTTCATATACTGTATTGTGAGCAGCCATGTTTGCTTATATTAAAATGCAAGTGAGAACAAAGATCTTTCTGTTGCTAGACCCTTGAAATACTCGAATGTTGAAATAATATTACTGATAATTAAATGGATATTGACAAGAGAAGGTTAGGTCTGTATCAGTGGTTTTGGCTATGTGCAGTTTGGCAGTAATGCAGTCATTACTTTTCTTTCAAAATATACTGTATGTGAAAAAAACATAAATGTAATTAATTTTTTAAAGCATAACATCGCTTTGTATACCATAAGCCCCCTTTAACTTTCAAGCTTCACTATAATACACCTCAAGAAGAAATCCAGAGACCATGAGAAAATATGGATCTGTGTGTACTGTTGTGTGGTTTCAGTTTAAAATGAGGAAAGATGTTTTTCCCTCAAAGGCTCAATTCAGGTTTTTTACAATAAATATTACACATAATATTTTCTATTAGTTCCCATTCCCTTACTGTGTTATTCTTTCATGTTTGCGGCACATTTCTTCACTTAATCTCCAAAATTGGAAAAGTAACTATAAAAGGATGAATTCAAATAAAGCAGGCTGCGCAGAGAGGGACATTTTTAGACATGCCAGAGGCTACACATCAGGAAACTGCTGTAACCCATTCTCTGGTGACTCTTCCAAAGAAAACTATCAAAGCTGTTTGTGCTAGATGCAGGAAAAAAAATCGTCCTTGCTATCTTTTTGTCAATGGATTCTAATTTTGTCTCTTTGGACTGCAGATGTTCTCTAAACACACCAAATCTAACAGCTCAGAATCTGTACCTTTGCCAGACATACATTTGTGCGACCTTAGCTGTCTTGGTGGTCTATGCCTAATGTTTTCTTTAATACAAAGGGATTTAAAAGGACTTTGCACTGAGTACTGTGAGATCAAACCTTGACCATTAAGTCCAGAACAGAGGAATTCCTTAAAAGGTCTTCATAAATATTACTTCAGAATGCTTCACTGTGCAGCAAGACCAGATTTACTCAATTTGCAATCGGGACCAGGTTATATCAGCTGTCCAGGCATAACCTGTTCCATATGCTCAAATATGACAACTTTAAGATTCGTCTCACTACAGGCATTACAAAACAGTATTATAAGTATGCTAATAAAGTGTATCTGACTGCTGTGCACTGCAATCCAAACAGTCCTCAGATTATTTTCAGCAGAATATGTTTTCATAACTTCTTTCAAAGCTGAATGTTATATATTGTATATATCATATATTTGCAATGCTAGGTGTTAATTAAAATATTTTTCACATACTTATTGTTGTAAGTTTTTTATGTTTTTTAGTGTGTTGTTATGCAGTTGCTACCCTTCCCCTCTGACCACATACTCAGTCTAACTCTAAAGCCCCGCCCTTCAAAGACACACTTGCCAATCCCTAAAATGTAGATTGTGTACTTTCATTGGCTAAAAAATTCGCGGGCCACCGTACTTCGTTATAGTGAATTCGTGCCCTCTAGTGGACAATCTTGAAATCTTCGCCACATTTTCTTAACCTTGCCGAGAATGATTGACCACGATCTAAAGTAATAACATATTAAATTATGCATTCGACTTGCATAAGACTTCGACTTAATGATATGAGAACCTTATCCAATATGAGCATAGAGCGAGGAAGCCTCTCTTTGTGATATATGTCACTTACTGTCACTCACACAAAATGTTACGCTGCCTTGAAAACTGATACGCCGTTTCCGTCAGGCTACTCAACCCAGTCAAGTGATCACGTAAAACAGCAGTAATTCTATCTTGGGCCGCCCGCCCAAGGCGTCATTTTACTTCTTGAAGAAGCTTTTTGAAAGTTCACGGCGTGCTGTTGCTATAGAGACACGGCGAGCACAGAGGGTGAGAGACGCGCGCTTGGAAACAATGTAACATTTACTAAACATTCTGTTGGATTTCAGAACCCGAAGGCAGGTAAGAGAATCTGTTTGTTGTTTGACTATAAAGCAGTGGCGTAGCTACGGACCTACCCAATCAGAAGTTTGTTAATTTAACAAATTAATGCAATTTATTGAACGACCAATAATAAATAAATTGTAGCTTTATATATTTATTTAAAAATATATATTTATCACTTGTTTTCATGGTCAATTACGGGCAATGTTCTAATTTCCTATAGGTGCAAATCAGGTTCTTGTCAAACTGATTATTCGTCAGTTTCTGTTAATCCAACCCACAATGATAAATTTACTATCTAAGGACATGAGCACATTTGGGGAAAAAAACCCCATCAAACGCTTGGGTTTGTCGTTACTACATTTAATAACAATCAGATTACAGCTACTTTATATTGATTACATTATTATATACTCATGAAATGGATGTAAATTATTCATAATTTACTGTTTCAGATACTTTTTTTCCTATCTAAAGTAATCTACTTTCAGCCATGTGGTGCCCTATTGAACATTGATTAAAATCTGAAGTGAAATGCATTTAAATCAAAAAGACAAGGGAGAAAAAACGTAGAAATGCTAGGGTAGTTTATGTTTTTTTTTTAGATTTTCAGGTTCACGATGTCACGCACCCTGGCCAAGGGAAGGCTGGAAGTTTTGCAGATCTATCGGCTACTGCAGTGCGTCCAGGATGGAGATAAGCTGTACATAGAGAAATTAATCAGCATGGGTGTTCCTGACCTCATAAATCTCACTGAGCCACGCGAGGGGAACGGTGTCCTGCACCTGGCCTCGGTGGGCAACAAACCCGACATGCTGGAGTTCCTCATAGCTCAAGGTGCCAATCCAGACGTGCAGGACAGGAGAGGGAGGACACCCCTGATGCTGGCTGCAGAGCTCGGATATGACAGTATCGTGTCTCTGCTGGCCAAAAACAACGCAGACATGAAACTTGTAGACAAAGAGGGCAAAGGTCATTTTTTATTATTTTAATGTACAATATAGTTTAACTGCCACTTTTTATCCATTGCTGCCCATGTGAATATGCATGCATCTAATAAGCTTCTGTCAGTGCCAGGTTCGATATCAATGTACAGTATAGACTTTTATCTGTGAATACTTATTTTATTTATCAACATACAATATTTCTTTTTCTCTATAGGGTTAGATATTACAGTTTTTCTCGATTGCTAAAACACATTTCTTGAAACTATGTAACAGTAAACACAAATCCATAACTTCTCACCCAATTTCCCAAACATCCTATTTTCAGGTCAAAATAAAGCTCTTCACTCAAAACCATTAACTTTTGCTGAAAAACCAAATTTTGCCCTCAGACATCAAACACAAGCCCTCAAAAACAGTTCAAAACAATATATCCAAAACAGTTGTTGCTTATGGTTCTCTTCCTTGAAAAACGTTTTACATGAACACGAAAGACACAACTAATGTACACTGGCACATTTTCATTCATTCATGTACTACACAGTAGAACAGTTTAAACGATATATACATTTTCTGCTTCAGCATCCCGTCTTTGCTCTCTGTCAGACCAAAAAATCTGATCCACGTCCCAGGTTATACTGTCTCTGGACAAACAGCGGGGTAAAATCCTCTTGCATGCCTGATGTCCTTGTGTCATTGTTCACAAACAAGATAGGCTAAATGATTAGTTACTGTATGTTGTCAATATAACAGGTCACTGTGCTAGTAGCCTAGTTCTATGAACTACGGCATCAGTTTGGCAGTTACTGTACTGAAATGCAGAAGACTTTTCTTATGCTTTTTTTATGTATGCCATACATTCATTTCAAAAGTACAAATGTACACATTACTGTATGTGGGATGTTGATTGAAAAAGACTATATGAAAAGAAATGTGTAAAAAATTTGGTTGACAGTTTATGACAGATCAACTAATTTGTGTTTATCGTAATGACTTACAGTAAACAATGTATTACAGTAATGATTAGATGTCATAATGTACTTAATCCGATCAAAATCAAATATACGTAATCAACTGCATGATTGTACCAGAGCAATGGCAACTTGTTCAAAAGAATGAGAAACATTTTATGATCTGCACAAGAGACTAAATCATGTTGAACAAGTAGTTTTGAAAATTTATTTTCTGATCTGAGAAATGGACTAAAGCCACTGAGAAAAACAGTAAGCTGACTTTGCACCTTTTATCTCCATCAAAGTTTCTGATTGGTGTGTGATGAATGTTGACTCCTAGTGTTTCCACCTGGGTAATTGTGTGCTTACTGAGCTCAAGCTCTGCATAACTAAGTTAACAAAATTTAATGCTAGTGTTTTCTAAATGAGCTTGTAGTGTAAGCACTGAGAAATGTAGGGATTTGTGTGTAGAGTTTTGCACTAACAGTTCACCAAATTTGACTCATGTGTCAAAGCAGGGAATAGTGTTTATAGTTCAGGGAAATGGGTGTGCTTTCAGAAAAATAGCGTTATGGTTTTGAAATTTTAGTTTAAAAGCTTGGTTATAGTGTTTTAGCAATCGAGAAAAACTGTAATAAGGCTTCCAGTATTTGATACCTCACCAACAACTATTCTTCATAAGACAACATCTGACAACAACCACATAGTCAACAGGGATCATTAAATGACTGGCAGCATCCTGCCATTTTGGAGATTTACTGTATGCAGATCTAATTACAGATCAGGGCACGTCCAGTAAAACTAGTGTGTAAACTGATCTGAGTAATCCGTACTTTGGCTTCTCTCCCAGGCTTGCTCTTCTACTGCCTCCACCCTACCAAAAGGCACATGCGCTGCCTCCAGGTGGCCCTTAACGGCAGCGCAGATGTCAACAGTGTTTCAGAAACCGGGATGCCAGTGTTCCTGCTTGCCTGCGAACAAGCTCAGGACTGTGAGGGAATGTGTCTCAGTATCCTAGAGAGAGGAGCAGACCCCAATGCTACAAATCAGGTGCGAAAACATTGTTTCATTGATTAATGGACTCCAAAATTAATTGTATACTTGTGGAGTAGTAAAGATCCTGTGCATTTGGGTTACACTTTATTTTAAGGTGTCCCTGTTACAGTGTAATTATGCATTTGAGGAACGAGTAATAGTAATTAACGACATGTACTAACTATATGGTTAGGGTTAGGATTAGGGTTTGGCTTAGGCTAACTTGCATGCAATTATGCATAATTTATTGTTATAATAGTAAGTACATGTAACATGTGTAACATTGACACGTTAAAAAAGTGTTATTGTTAGTATAATAGTTGTACACACACCCACATGTTTTACTTTAAAGTGTCCACCTTTTTCCTCAATGCGGAAGGTTCGGGAAAAAGGTTCATTGGACACTGTAGGTAAATAATGAGGAGAATAACAAAGTGCAGTAAACTTTAAAACAGTTTACACTAAAAACCAGTGTGTTCACAATTAAGCTAATACATTAAAATTACATTATAAGACAGACCAATTTTCCAAACCAAGCAGCAGAACGATTTGCACAGCTAAAAAATAGCTGACTAAGCTGACTAAGCTCAAGACTCCTGATGGGTTGGGTGTTTTCTATATTGATTTTGTGTGTATGATATCCCAGGAAACTGGTCGGACAGCTCTGATGGAGGCCACCAGAGCAGGAGCGATAGATCTTGTGAGAGCCATTCTCAAGAAAGGAGGAAACGTCAATGCCATAGATAAGAAGCAATTCCATGCAGCTCACTTTGCGGCTGAAAGAGGCCTCTTTGAAGTGAGCATTACTTCTGATGTTGTTTAACAAGTATATAAAGAGTGATAAAAATGCACTCTTATTGAATGAAACTTTCCTAGCATTTGGCTATAAGCCGATGTATTTCTCCAAGTGATTATCATTACTGCTTTTTCCCAAGATCATTACGGTGTTGTCTGCATATTCAGCAGACTTTGGAGTGGTAACGTCAGAGGGGGATACACCACTGCACGTCGCTGCTGCTGGTGGCTACACAGATTGCTGCAGGTTTCTAGCTCAAAGAGGTGAGTACATTGCTGCAGGTTTCTAGCTCAAAGAGGTGAGTACATTTTTTTGTATCATTAAACTGACGGAGAATGGCTGCTTGTTACTATTTTTTGAGCAGACTGCTAAAAAAAAGGATATCAATAGTACAACAACTGCTTATACCTGAAAACAAAAAAATAAGGTATAATTATCTGTACTTTTTGTACATTTACTTTAGTTAATCATTTTATTAGGAAAGTTTATTTTCGTTTTATTACAAGCACCAAATTTATTTACATACTAGTATTGAGAAGTGCTTATAAACTGGCTGTTGTCAGTAAAAGAGCAGCTTTAAGGTCCCACTTTAGTTTTCTTCTGTAAATAAAGTTATTAAGTCATTATACTTTAGTTATTGTATTAATCTTCTTAAATGTATATATTTTTAATTGTGTTTAAAATTATTTAATTTAATAATAATAAATGTGCAACCCTACAACTAATTAGGAGAGCAATATTTATTAGAAAAATCACAATTAGATTTTTCCCCAAATCCTGCAGCCCTACAACAAAAGCAGTCATGCTTTGGAACAGTATGGAACGAGCTGAATTTGATTTGAATGCCTTTATATTTGATGCCTTGAAGATTCAATTTCCTACTTTAGGATGCAATCCCAAACTGAAGAACCAAGAAGGTCTGCTTCCTCGTCAGATCGCTAAGGACTGTGGTCACAAAGCCACGGTTAAAGAACTTAAGAAGGCTGAACGACTGCATGGAAAGTTCTCAAAAGGAGCGGGTGGCACAAATGAACCATGGGCTCTGGTGCTTCATGATTGGTCTCATGAAAATGAGACTGCACTGAGAAGTGCTTTTGAATCAACATCAGACGGCTACGTGGGAATAGAGATGGTGCCCAGAACGACATTTCTGTCTGTTCTTCAGGACCTTCACACTCCTCTAGATGATAAACAAATTCATGCTCTTCTGCTTGCTCTCGATAAGAGAAGAGAGGGCTTTATAAATATAAGTGATTTTCTAAAAGGTCTCAAATATCTTCCAAAGACATATGTTATGGCTTCTTATGGGCCTAAGAAGAAGAAGGCAACTAAGGCAGGAAAGACCAAAAAGACTAAGTTCAGTGCACCTATGCCCATCTGCATTGTCCCATCTGATTTTATTCATCGACGTGACGATGGTGGACCACCGCATTTTATGATCGAAAGTTACCAGCATGCTACAGACACCCACAGATATGACCGAGACCATCGACCACAACATCCTATCGAAGATGATACGGCATGGTACATCGAAGAGCCCGGAAAGATATACATAAATATGAACTACTGTGTTAAAACAGGAGATATTGAGTCTCTCAGGTTGGCACTCAGGCAAAAGATTCCTGTAGATGTGAAAGATCGCTTCTACAAGACACCACTCATGGCTGCATGCGCGAGTGGGAACTATGAAGTGGCAAAGTTCCTTCTTGATAATGGGTAAGTTTAATTTGCTTATAATTACTATTGTCATTCCAAATCTGTATGATGTCTTTCTTGTGCAGAACATTCGAAAATTATTTTGAAGAGTAGACAGTTTTGGTTTCCTCTGACTTGGAAATTAATGGGAAATACAATGGAAGTCAGTGGAAATCAAAACTGCTTGGTAACCAGCATTCTTTAGGTTATCTTCTTTATTGTTCTACAGAGAATCATAGAACAATCGTGCAGGTTTTGAATGACATGAGAGTGAGTAAATAATGAAAGAATAACTATCCTTCGAAATTAGTCAATTATACTATATTTACATTGGCATATGTATATTTTTAAAAATGATATCCAAATGATAATCTCACTGCAGGGCTGATGTGAACGCATGCGATCAGTTCAGCTGGACACCTCTACACCATGCCTGTCATGCAGGACAGCTGGACATCATACAGTTGCTCTTGGAGGCGGGAGCTTCTGTGGACCCGCCTGCACTTAATGGAGCCACTCCCCTAATGAGAGCCATTGAGAGCTGTAGGCCGTCCTGTGTGGAGTACCTCATCAAAGCTGGGGCCAAGGTCAATGCATTAAATAAGACAGGTACAGTTCCCGTTCTAGGGAAGAACTATTATAATGCCGCTTCAACATCTTTATAGAGGATAAACATTTTCAAGTGTGCAAACCATGAAGACCTTTTCTGTTTCTTACCTATCTCAGTGCATACTGTTTTTACGGCATTGCCACAATGCCACCTCGTCTTTGCTGGAGGACTCTTATGAACACCCTGATTTACAGTGCATTAAATCTATGAGATTGATCAACTTTGGCTCTGCTGTCATTTGAGTCAGGGACTTTTAATCTTTTAATTGCAGAGCAAAACTGCTTGGACATTGCCCACGCTTATGCAGACTTCAGGGTGGTGGATTTGATCCAGGCTAAGATTAATACGTTACCCAGACCTAAGGAGAATAAGAAGCCACAGCCTGTCAGAGTCCACCGCAAACTAACGCCAGTTTCAACCCCTGGCTCTACAAAAGAAAAGGTAGAATAAGTGTACTGTATGTGACTCAATATTTAATTCAACATATTGATGAGCCAAATAATTCCTGACCCTTTATTTTTTTTTCATTGCAAAGATATTTTACTCAACTATACATTATAGCATTGAATAAAAACATAAAACTTAATATGAGACCATGGATAAATATTATTTCCCCTTTAATATAATTTAAAGATTCATGTTTTTTGGTTTGATTCAGTACGATTTTTACAATTCATCCTTATGT
The DNA here is from genome assembly GCA_032361065.1 of Enteromius trimaculatus. Taxonomy (NCBI): domain Eukaryota; kingdom Metazoa; phylum Chordata; class Actinopteri; order Cypriniformes; family Cyprinidae; genus Enteromius; species Enteromius trimaculatus. Next base: position 13,755,828 of record JAUMHP010000076.1, read on the forward strand.
AGAATCATCTTTATTATATTTGATGTTTTTTCCTTGTTCCCTACATCTGTAACGTGACCTTAAGCTATATATTATAATATATATATTATCATTGTTCTGTACATATTTGTCAAGTACTATTTACCATAATTCTCATTTTAAAATGCTGTGTCATTTCAAATATAAAATTGATACCTCATAAGAGCTGTGATCAAAACCATCTGGTGTGGAAAATGAAATGACACAGCAAATAAAAACCCAAGCTAAGACTAAGTAAATGAGCCCAGACATGTCACATTACCTCCCAACAAGGCCTTGGCGGCTTCGTGACTCGTTAGTGTGCTCAGGGAAACCCTTCTGAACCTTTGTTGAAAGTCACACCATTGTCAATGTGTCATCACGTCCACTGTGTCTTGATTATGGTGTTGGTGCTTTATCTTCTCAGCAGGGCACCGTTCCCACTCCTACAGCCTCCTCGAACTCAGCAGTCAAGAAAGCAATGAAGAAAGACAGTGTTATCGTGCACAGCACTCAGATCACTACCGGCAAGCTCAACAAATTGGACATCAGTTTTGTGCCAAGAACGGTAAGCTGGACACCATTTATAGGTATACACACAGAGAAATGTGAGCTAGGTGTGTGTGAGCACAGTGGGCCTTGTGAACTAATAATAAATGGTGTTTTCATGCAAAAACATACAGTGTGCACATACATTTCTTACTCTTTTTCTACTGATCGTTAATCTACCCATCTATGCAGATAAGCAAATTTATGATATCAGTTTTTCTTGCTCTTTGTTGTAGTCATGGCAAAATCAGCTGACCACCATCGAGCTGATGGATAGAAAAGAAAGGAGGCGGCAGCGCTTCAGTTTTGAGGTGGACTTTGATGACTTCAAAATGCCATTCAATAAAAACATTCAGAAGAAGTCAGTGGAGTTTGAGCTCACTGACTAAAAGGTAAAAAACCCTGTCTTGTTTGAGATCCAAATGTGGAAATATCATTGCTATGGCAAATGCTGTTATTATTATTGCACATTTTTGGATTACAGATGTGCAGACCACACAGATCAGAAGTAATAAACTTTGGCATGTCCTCTTACTTTTTGTTAAGTGATCACACAAACAACTTCCACCTGGCAGATAATAAAATGGACAGGAAATCCCATACAAACGAAGTCCTGAGCCATATAGACACCAGGGGTCCGATTTTTGGCAGTTTTCTTAAGGAAGTCCAGAAATTTAAGTTAAATTGTAAAACCTTTGTAAGTGAATTTCTTGAAAAATTGGTAAGAAGTTCTTAAATATCTTTTTAAGATTTTAGATGAGCACTTTTAAAAACGTCAGTGCACACATAATAATACCTGATCATTGTTTACATTACCAATCATTTTGGTCACTAGTTATTGTTGTGCTTTATTTAAACAAGCCAATAAAAACCTTTAGGGATTTAAGACATTTCCTTTTAAGTTGAGTGTTACATAAAGAGGTTATTTACATTTAAAGTATATATTTTTTCAAGAATTCTAATTCTTCTTAAAACGGTCTTTAGAACAAGCACGATTAAAACATTGTTTAAAACGTTAATGGGGATGCAAAACGTATTCCGAATTTTAAAAAATAAGAAGAAAATAATGGTTACAAGATTTCATTTATAAAAATGTTTTGTGAATCCTGCCCCAGATTATAAAACAGTTTTGAGGTCAGCTAGCAACCACTCAGAACATCTTGGCAACCTGATGGCAACACCCTGGCAACCTTCCAGAATGCCTTAAAATCATCTCTTCAAAATTTTCCATGGGCATCAGCACTTCAGTTTAGGCACCATTTTAGCATACAGTTATGTTGTAGTTACTCAGGGATTAATACTGCATGTCTCACGGCTGTTTCTCTGTCATCTCGGAGAGGGAGGTACGTTAAGTAAGATTGATTATGCGTTTAGGAGAGGCAGAGATGAGAGCTGCTGCCTACGTGCTGGCATGCAGTTTGTCTCCTCCGTGTCTCAGCGTCTGTCGGGCGTGCTGAGTACAGGCCTTTCACCACAGGCAGCGCTGCGCAAAACCCCTCATGTTGTTTATCTCAGAGAACCCAGCGATTCTATCCACATGCTTCAACAAGAAGCGGATACATTAACTGCTGATTAACAATGTTTGGTATAGTTATAGTAGAAATGTGTGATTGAAATTGACTAGTAGAAAGACTTGCAGTAAAAAGCTGTGTTTTTATGCTTCACAGACTGAAGCAACGTGCACCAGTTATTGCTGGCCTCGGAGCACATTCTAGATTCTTTCTGCTATAAGGAAATGCACCACTTGGCTGTCCTTTTTATTCCACGGTTCTCTGTTTGGCCATCAGATGGCGCAACAGTGTTTACATACGAACAGTGTCTGTTTTGGATGGCTGGTCTAGGATCTTCAGGGACTCTTGTGTTACTGCTCAGCACAGCACTGCAAAATGGCAGCCAAAACAATTGTGATTGTTTGAGCTTGCTTAAAATATAACGTGGTTGAAGTTTCAATGCAACATTTACAGGTATAGATTGTATGTGTTATGAGTCGTAGCTGCCATCGTAAGTCTTTTTTCTGATTTATTCCCTGATGTATTCTGTTGTAAAAATCAATAGAATGTACTACTAATGAGTGAAAAAGGATTCTCACATCAAACCAATGTGAAGTCAGTAAGCTCTGGGTAAAATGTCAACAGTGGTGTCTGAAAAACAGAGATAAGGTGTTTTGTATTCGTGCAACGTGGATCTGATTAAAATGCCCATGTCTGCTGATACCAGCGTTTACCACCGAATTGGATCATTAGATTGCTATGCCTTCAAGGTCTGTTGGGCATGTTACATAACAAAATAAATGGTCAAAACCAACAGCTATAAATCAAGGCTACTGAAACTACCGGGTTTACACATATCCATTTGGTATCCAATCAGATTATAGAATTTATGTCGATTTTCAGAGACTGTAACTAGCAACTGTGAGATATTTATGGATTTTTGTAACTGCACGTTTGACCAAAAAAAAAAAATAATTGACTGTTTGTTATAGAGGCTTAGAAAGAGACAACAAAAGAGCAAGCATGAGAGTGGTAGAGAGAGAGAGAGAGAGAGAGACCTGGGGGGCGGCTTGGAGAGTTAGTACGTCAGAGAGCAAGAAGGACAGGGCAAATGAAAGCGATAGTGTGAGTGTGAACACATTGATGACATTCATCCCTGTAGATGTGGGTAACGAGCAGTGTGGGGTGAGTCAGGGATGGAAATGGAGGAGTGAATTTTTAATAAAATCAATGCTCGCGGCTTCAGTGTAAACAAGATCTTTCAAGAGTGATGAGCACGCACATGCAAATTGTGTTTTCATGTGCAGAAGTGTCTGCATTTATGCATGAATGTCGATTCATCTCCATTGATGTTGTTTTTCAGAATAATACTCGTGTACATTGTTGAACTTAATAGGACCTGTCATGAACACAATTAATACACGCTGCCGGTCAACAAGTTTCTATAAAAAAAAGTTAGACATATACTTACATACAATTTTTCATTTTAAAACAATTTTCAGCAGCCATTTAATATGGCCAATATGATTTGGACCTCAAGAAACATTTTGTACTATTATCAATTTTAAAAATAAAAATTTATACTTTTTTTTATCAAATATTCCTGGGACAAAAATAGCAAAATATTAAGCAGCAAAAACTTTTATTGATCACCAAATCAGCATATTGGAATGATTCTGAAAGATCACATGAAACTGAAAATCCAGTTTTCAGGAATTAATAAAAAATGTAAATATGTGCATATATATA
>JAUMHP010000076.1:13759712-13790093 GCA_032361065.1 Enteromius trimaculatus
ATATAATCTATAATACACAGCATGTAACGTTAATACACAGTCCATATATTAACTTAAACAGAAAGATAACGGTGATAGCCTACATAGATTATTTATGCAAGGATAAACAAAAGTCTTAAGCTATAGGTTCAGGTTTATTATATGTATTTTTGAAAAGCACATGTTCACAGATTGCATTTTTAAAAAAATGTCTGAGCTCAGTCAGGAGTGATTCACTGAAATAAATCCTACAAACCAATTAATATGTCATTTGGAAATTGTTTAATCAAATCTCAGCACTGAGACAGCAAAGTGCTTTATTATGGTTTCTCAAAAAGTCTTAATTAATCACTTCCTCAATGAAGTGTTGTGAATGAAAAAAGAGAACCAGAATCTTTACCAGTGACCTGTTACGGGAAATTGCAATGTTATTGTTGTTTTAACAAAAAATAGCTTTAGAGCACCAGCTGAGTCAAAAATAAGATTTGCTATTCCCTAAATTAAAACCAACAGCCAGTCTTGGGGGGTGGGGGGGTGGGGTGGGGTGGGGGGCACTGAACAGTATCTAGCAACCAATAACATGGGCCGAAGTACAAAATGGCTTCCGGATATCTCTGCGACAGTCCTGCACAAGTGCACTTGGTTGAACACTCACAGATTGGAAATATGGTCAAATGCGTCACAAGAGCATAAAAGGCAGAAGACAGAAATGGATGAAAAGATGAGCAATGGGAAGAGGGGGGATAATGTTGGTAGAGAAGAAAAATAGGCAGATAAGGGACGTCAGAAGAGGGCGGCTGAAAATGAGAGGAGAAAAGACAAGATACCCCGAACAGTTAGCTTGTATGATGCATAATGACTGCAGAAAGAAGCCCCCTCATGGCAAACATCTCAGCCTGTAAGCTCTGCCCACACATGTGGGTTTCCCCTCCACCATCTGCAAATATCAATAGTGCTGGAGGTTTCTGAAGGAGGAAGCATCATAAATCAGCATAAGGAATGATGCTGTCCTCTCTCTGTGAACAAAATTTTCAAGAGGTCGCAGTGGTTAATAAGTGCAGTCTTAAACTTACTGAATAAAAGTAAGATTAAGGAAAGGATTAAGAGCTGGCTGATATAACTTACTGTAGTATGTACTTGCCACGTAATACTTAAAGTACTGAAGAGATGTGTGTACTGCATTTGACATCTAGTTTATGAAAATGTTTATAAAAGACCTTATATATGTGCTTGTTGAAATGGTATGCTATCATTGTTAATGCATCTGGATTAATGCATGATGAAATGACTTTTCTTACCTGTGCTGTTTGACTTTGCTAGGCATATTAATGTTTGTACCTTATCAGATGGACATTTTATGCATTTGGCTTCTTTTGCAAGCTGTTAGTGTGAGCAGTTTGGACAAATGTTATGGCATCTGTTCATTTGCTCATAGCTGCAGTCTGAAGCCATTTTGGAATTGTAGCTCTCTCAGAGTACTGAAAGTACTTGTAATGAAGTTTTCGACAGCATGGCGCATATGTATAGTGTATATGAAGGCACAGGGAGATGAGATCATGCAGATGATTCATTCTTTCTCAGTTTACATGTAAAGATTAGGCAGTCTGATTCCATTAAAGTGGAATCCTGTTTCAGTATTAAGTAGCATGCTATAGTAAACACTACTTGGAAATTCAATATTAGCCTTTGCTTCATGTTTGCATATTTCTTTTCAGTATTATTTGACTGTTGACCCATGTTTGAGATGCCAAACTGTCATTTGATAACAATACACACTGGCTCATTTAAGTCATTCAATAGGATGGAGAAAGACAAATTTGCTATAGTTGTAGTATTAACGCTTGTATTTTCTCAATCACTGATGTTTCTCATTCAGAAAAAAATCATTTCTATTGTCTACACTTCAGGTGAGTGTAGCAGAGCAATACGAAATTGTTTTGTGGCATTCACTGTTTTTGATTATACATATCTAAAAATAGAAAATGGATAATTTAGATCTAGCTCTAATTTAGCTCTTCAGTAAATATCTATTTTATTTATTTATTTTGAGCATATGTGTAACAAAATTGACATTTTATCTATTAGAATAGTTATCGTATATCAGTTTGAAATTTTAAAACACATCATATAATTCAATTGTTTATTTAATACAGCTTTATTTCCTTTAGCTAAATGGGCTTCTATAAAATAAATCTGTTAATCGTGTTTCTGTGGAGCAAAAGCTTTTGTCTGCTTCCTGGATCTTGGGCTTCCTAATTGCTTTTTAATGTCTGTTGTTTATGACTCCTCAAATATTTAACACCTGCTGATGCTATCATTCAGGTGCCATTTTTTCCTGTGCTTTCTTCATTCATCCCATCCCTCCTGTCTGATCAACAAAACAAATGTCACAACCACATGATACCATCAGTGCGGTTTATGAGATTTTCATTTAAATGACTTTTGTTGGCACACAGTTCGCATTTGATGCATTTTGTCGCGTTGTTGAAAGGGAAATATTATAGAAAAACAATATGAGAATGCTAGGATGCCATTCAAAAAAGAAAGCCAATGGAATGCAGATAAAAACAAATCTTCGACATTTGTGAAGACGTCTGAGAGTTGTTGTTTTTAGTGAGTCTGTTTCTATAGATAATAAAAAAATGATAGCTGATAGCTTCCTCTGCTGATTTCCAATCCTCATTTCTATAAAGTTGCAATAAAAACGGGAAGGTCACACACGAACAGAACGCATAGCCAGCCCTCCGATCCTTGCCCTGTCAAACTCAACACTTCATCACTCGTCATTTCGCCAAGAACCTTGAAACCAGATGGGGAGGCGAAAGGGAACAGGGTGTCGGGTGGGGAACACAGTGTCTGCTTTAATGGTTGTGTTGTTCATAAATCCATCCTGGGGCTTCCCCATGAGAGGGAGTCTGACTCTGAGGTTTACAGGCGGGCGAGGAGGGAGGGCTCTCTGCAGTAGGACCTGATGCCGTTGCTGCAGAGCTGAACACAAATGGGCTTGTGAAATGGACTCTGTCAAATCAATTGCATTGGCTGTTGGATCCCCGCTAAATCACAAGACCCTTCAACCCAGAGTAAAAGGGGGATATAGATGAGGTTCTAAGGCTGCTGCAGTTGTTCTAGTTTATGGCGCAGCAACATGAGTGCGTAGTGCAGAATCTTCTAGGAAAAATACTCAGTATGCAGCTGCATGCACACTAGAATGTATAATTCAGATCAGTACTAATGACCGTCACAGATCACAAGCTTAATGATTTTCTGTTAGAGTACATGGTCTGATGATTATTTTGCAGCATTTACTACTGTATTAAAAAATTGGCTTTTATTTGGTCCTGCTGCAAATATCTATTTTATTTGTTTGATTTTGTATATATATTTTTTAAATAGCGCTTTTCACTATACTTAGTCTCACAGCTGAATTAAAACAATCAGTGTCTTTTTTAAGCATAAATATAACAGAATTTAATACAATTTATGCATAAGCCATATAGATGTGAGATAAAACTAAATCAAGACATGTTTTTTATCTTAATAATTTTATACGTCAATGATCAGATGCAAAAGCCTCTAAAATTTTCATCCAAATCGAGCATTTTTATCAGGCTCCCATGTTTAGATCATTTTACTCTGTCTAATTAAAGAGAAATAACTCAACGTAAATATAAGAAAGAGACTTAAAAATGCTTATTTTAGAAGAAAATTTCAAACGGCATCTGAACTCTTCAAACAGTTTTTTCATTGTAGATGAGACGGAAAGCATGGGGAAACCTACCTTCAGACATCCTGTGGAGTATAGCTAATTTACTGCAGTATAATCATATTTGAACTATACTGTGTTGAGGTCTTTTTATCTCATACTGAATCTTTCACATGGTTTATATGATTATACATTTCTATTTCCATATATATTATACACATAATTTGTACAAGGAGTGTGAACAGTACCAGCTCTGGAATCTCTCCACACAATCCTCTACTCAGGAGGAAGGGGATTGAAGTTATTAATCACTGCTCATGAGAGGAGGGGGGCGGTATTGCTCAGGCCTGTCCTCATCTGGTTGTGTTGCCTTGTGAATAATAAGCCATTGCTATAGTTTACAGGTGGCCGGCTTCATCTGTTACTCACTGGTTTTCAATCAAGGACAAGGCATGGTTGGAGACAAATGTGAGCATTAATGAACTCAGGGACCTCCCTAAATAATGCATCACCTGCTACAGTTTATATTAGACATTTGTTCAAGTAAACATAACTGCAACTGTTGACGTATATTTATTAGAACGAAAAAAAAATGTGTAGGAACAGTTTTCACTGTTACAAATAATCACAAAAAAATAAGTAACATTGATTTAAATGTGAAATTATTTAAGTAGAAATACTGAAATAATATTTTCTTGTTACAGTCTACATTTTAGATTAATGTGCATAAAAGGCATGAATAACATGGATAACATATGACAAAAATCCAGTATTTGAGCATTCTGACTTTGCATTGGTAAAATGGGATTCTTATAGAGACTCTGATTTTGAAATATGTCAAGCTCGATAACGCGCTCTACGAGAGTCAATCTGTTGCAACATACATAACACTGTAAAGGGGAAATACCATAACCCGATTTCAAAGGTAATCTCGTAAAACACGTCTGTTTCGCCTGACTCAGAGATTTAGAGGTCAGGCATGATAAGTTCATTCCATTTCAGGGGATATAAGGCGAAGTTGGCGCTTGGCAAAGCGTGTGAGAGCGACAACAGAGTGGTTGCAGTATTTAAGTTTTAAGTTTTGGAGGAGGACAGTTTTTTGTGTGGTAACTGAAGTGCTGCAGTGAAGGGAGAGGCTGCATGTTTGAAAAGAGAAAACAAAATGGCAGCCAGCTCAGAGTCGGAGGATGAGTGAGCACATACACACACACACACAGCTACTCTAAAAGAGCATGTGTTTGAACCATTGAGGTTCTTGTTGTTTTGGTAAACAAACATACAGCTACATGCAATTTCCAAAATGACACAGTAACCTATTGGTCAATAAGTAATACTCTGAAGCCTAGTTCAGTAAAACTTTTATTCCAGGACAGTAATTAAGTCCAATTATCATTTTAAAAGCAAACAATACTTTATTATCTCTGTAAAAATTATAATTCTCTCTAAATATATTAAGTAATATGCAAGGATTGTTTTAATGGCTTGACAACATAAAGAATGAAAATACATTAGTATTGTACTCTTGGCACAAGGCCAAGCTTTAAATTTCAAGGATTCCTGCTTTACATTTGTCTCTGTTTCATAATTTTCTCGTAATCCCTGTCCAGTCTTGTTTAATAAATAAATATGTTTATGTAGTAAAATTCTCACAATCACACAGGTCTCACTGTCTACATTTGAGTGCCTCTGCCATTATTCAACAAGAAAAAAATAATAAGAGTCATCAATTAAGCACAAGAGAGAGCATTTTCATATTAGCATTAATTTCCTTCTATATTTAATGACTGGTAGTGCACTGGAAAAAATAATATGAATAGTAACCACTACCTAATGCATTATTAATAATCCTGGGATATAGGCAAGAGCTACAATTATTTTAACCTGAAAGCAGAAGTGAGCTGCTAAATTAATAAACTAAAAATACAAATAAAATAAAAGCCTAACCTTTCGACCTTTTGTTTACAGAACATCTGTTAACAGGTCAATAATTGAAGGTCCCATCTGCTCAGTTCTCTGGCTTGCACTGATGTTAGCTTTTTGCATTGTTGCAGGTTTAGCTCACCGACAATGAAAAAGCCTGCTAACGGTGTCATTCATATTCATAATACTGAAATAAATAAATTAATTAATTAAAAGACCCAAAAAGTGGGAAGTGACCAAAGAAAGTAAATTAGCCCCGAGTTTTTGCTGGCGTAGTTAAGACAATTTTCCAAAGTTGTTTTGCTTTTCCACATGAAAGTTGTTTTGGCCCGTCGTATTTCTCTGATCTCTCAAATTGTGCCAAACTTTTAGGTTATTTGAAAATACTGCTACAGGGAAATCACCATGACATTCACTGACCTGACATTTTTATGCGCTCATCAAAATCTGAATGAGTTCATTCATCAGAGGTTAAGCGAGGACATGCGAGAGGCGTTTCTGTAGTGGTGTGTTTCGCTGGCACCAGCTAGGGCACCATACTGCAAATTCATCACAAACATGTTTCTATTACCCTGAACGAGCCTGCATGAATACACAGCTTGGATGAAGGGTCAATCAATTTTAGATGGGTGCTCCCTGATCTTTAACCAAAGCAGAAGATGACATTCATTTCACTGGTGGAGATGGGAGTGTAATATTTGCAGCCTTTAGAGTATTTCACAGTAAAAGGTCAGGCAGGCGTGTTAAATTTAATCGCTGGAGTACAATTATGCAATTAATGGAGGCTCTTTAATACCTGCTTGGAATTCATTGGATATTTCACTGATAGTGTTGTGTATAGTTGAATTGGATGATAAATTAATTAAAATTAAGTGATGTTTTTTATCACAGAAAATGCCTGTTCTTGTATAAGAACATGCGTTTGTACAATCATGTTAAATCGTGTTATACATTTAACTTTGAATCAGGACGGCATCATTGCCCACATGCTTGTACAGTTTAACACACACTTCCAATTATTCAGTAAGCTGTGCTTTCTAGACCCCTTGGGATATCTTGCTAGCTGTCAAGCCAGTCTTTTCAGGAATATATCTGTCAAGCTCACAGTTTCCATGACAGAGCAGGGACAAATTTCTCCTGGTACACCCAGAACCTCAGGGAAGAATTTAATCAGCTAAACACAGCAGCCAGCACCCCGGCATGAAGAGGAGAGGCGATGGGCTCCTTAAGAGCAGACAATGTCCTACTGTCCCTTTCATGACATTCAATTAGCCTGTGTAAATGAAATGAGTTTATTAGCTGTATGAGCCGATGAATTTAACGTCCGTGGTGGTTACTCTGAGGATTATGGTTTTGGTTTAGTATGGATATATCGTCTTTCTTCATTCTGGATGACTGGATTCACTATTTGAGTGAGTCTCATCATTTAATGTCTATGCCTTTTTCTTTTAGCTTCCCCCAGACTTCCAATAAGACCCACTCTTCCCAGTTGGAGACCAACTCCACCCAACACACCCAGCAGCCATGGCAGATGATGCGGATATGCGCAATGAGCTCTCTGACATGCAGCAACGTGCAGACCAGCTGGCCGATGAGGTAAGGTCATTCACTTCCTCTCTTTATGCTACACTTAGAGGAACAACAACCTTCAAACTTTAACTGGTTGCAATCATAAGGCAAACGTAGTGCTAAATAAGGGACCAAAATGGAGCTTTGTGAAGCACAAATGTGTTTTTGACCACCAAACCAAGTGATAATGAAGAATATTAACAGTAAATAAACATAATCTCACTTTTTTTGGTTTAAAGATTCATTCATCAATAACAAAGAAATATTTAAAATCATGTATCAGATCAAAGTCATTGCACACTGAGTCAGAAATTTTGAATGCATTTAAAAAAAAAAGTAAATGCTGATGAGTGTTACTGATGCAAAAAGTCAGAAAATCGAACCCGATCTGAACTTTTTTATGACGGACGAAAGTTTCAGAGACAGTGTGTAAACATGACTGACTCAACATGAGGTTGTATTTATATTTTTGATAAAAATTTCTGAATCATTGCGCAATGACCCTTAGAAGAGTAATAAAAACAGTGGCCTAAACTGATGGAGCAGGTCAATATTAAATAGCTGAATTCTTTCATCTCTGCAACTTCCTGTTATTGGCCACTTCATATAGTTATTAATTGAAAAATATTACATGAACATAAAATAATCATTAGATATTTAGCTAAATATTTATGATTATAATTTTAGATTAATCATGACTTACTAATGCATTATTATTTAAGTTATTAATACCTGTAATAATTATTATTACTATAATAATAGAATTAAAACTGGCAATTATTTTAATATATTTTATTCGTTATTTGAAATGATTAAAATTTAAGATTAATAAATGAATCATGGCTGACTCTGAATAGTACAACTGAAAACATTACATGATGCTGCATCAATGCCACGATTTTTTCTTTTTGTCATCTGTTTAGATGAAGCAGACATTAAAGGTGCTCTATGTGATGTTGCAGGATTTTAGCTCGATTTCGTTTTTATCTGCACCAAAACCAAAACAAACTTCGGCCAAACCCCGGCGCGTTAAACCCCACCTCTTCTTGCCGATTGGTTGGCCGAAGTTTTTTGTTGTGGTGCACATCCTGTTTGTTTTGGTATTGCAGTCTTTGTGTTGTCTTTCGAGACTGGGTTTTTGCCCAATTTATTCAGAGGGCAGACAGCAAGACGATCAAGTTGTGACGCATACAGTTTGAGATAAAAATGAATTCGAGCCAAAATCCTGCAACATCACATAGAGCACCTTTAAGTTAGTTTTGCTCTCATCCAGGTCACTGACATAGGATAATTATTTCACATTTTCATCCTTTGTTGATTGAAGCTTGGATAAATTGCTGTAATTTATTCCACAGATTTATTTATTTGTTCACAGCTTGTTCTGTGGGCTGCAACTGTGAGATGTCAGAGTCCATATGTGAATGTGTGTGTGTGTGTGTGTGTGATGTGGCGGGAGGGTTCACCTGCACTCTGCCTTACATAACGCTGCAGCATTTGCTGTGTGTGTGTATATCTGTGTGTGTGTGAGAGAGAGAGAGCTGGGGGTGGCGTCTGTGAGTTTGCAGCCTGATGAAGCTCCTCATTGCCACCCCACGCTATGATTCTCACAGCTGAGCAGAATATTAAAACACAAACAGCACACCACATTGCAAAAATGGCCTCCAGCCTTCTGATCCACAGAGATAGGAATTCATAATATCCAGATTTTCAAGTCCATGATATTTGTGTGAAAATGCTGTAGATCTACTTATATAAATGGCATGCTGTTGAAATATGTTCGGTATTCGTAATGCTAAGTAAGAAGGAAAATATTCAGCTCTAATGTTTTCAGAATTTCACATAAGTGAGAGATATAATGGCTGATGTCCTGAGATCTAAATTTGGGAAGGAGTGGGGAATGATGTTTTGATGCTTAATGCATACTGATTTTTTTTATACATTTAGACTTAAATGTTCTGCTATGTTAGGGCTGTAAAGAACATCCGTTGATTATTTATCTATTATAGTGTGTGTTAAAAATCCTCCCACACACTTCAGCTTGTGGAGGTTTTTTATCTCTGTCGGTTCTTACTGAATTCTGGTTTTAACATCTTTTTCTCCCCCCCACCAACAGTCACTGGAGAGCACCCGTCGTATGCTGCAGCTTGTGGAAGAGGTAAAGATAAATTTTTTTTATATTTATATTCAAATTATTTCTCAGTGTATGCATATGCTCTTTCTTCCTGATCACAAATGTTTAATATATGAGCTGTCATAAGATATTTTTTAAAAGGAAGGAACATATTCCTTATTCAGCAAGGATGCACTAAACTGATCAGATCTGACAAGACTATAAAATATTTCTGTTTCCAATAAATTATGTTCTTTTGAAAATTATATTCATCACAGAATCCTGAAAAAAGTGGTTTAAATTTTCTTAAATATTAAGCTAATTAAATATTTAATCAGATTAATAAATAAATATTAAGCAGCTGTTTATTGTTCAACACTGAAGTAGAAGACTGGCTGCTTAAAATGTAGCTTTGCCATTACAGGAATAAATTACATTTTAAAATGTAATAAAAAAGATAACAGTTATTTTAAATGGGGATAATATTGCACAATATGACAGTTAATTAAATAAACGTATCCTCGGTGAGTGTGAAAAAAGAAATCTAAAACAAGAAAATGTTATTGTTAAATTGACAGCCCTAGAAAAATAGATCAAATTAATAAATGGATCAATACTTGAATTTTATTCTATCTTGAGAGCTTTAGTCTGCAGACAGAGCTCAGCACAAGCTGGGCTTGACTCTAGGCGAGATGGGTTTAGGGTGTTAAAGAGAGAAAGAGAAGAGAAGTGTGTATATCTGAGGGGAAGAACTGTGATAAAGTCTCCACAACATATCTCAAGGTCATATCACAGATAATCACAGTCCATATCTCTGCAAAGAGCACCTCCCCATGTCCATTGCTGGCAGATCAGGGAAGTGATAAGTCGCCTCTGAGTTGACAAATAGACAAGTCGCCAGAGGCCTCTAAGACTGTCAGACTGATAGACAGAAGAAAACTGGAAAGGGAGGGTGAACATAGATCAAGAATTATTTGTCACTGCTGACAGTCGATCTGAGATACTACTTATGTCAGTCCACACCAGCCTTTTCATGTTTTAGTTAGACTTTAGTTAGCACTTATAGGCCCGGTTTCAAACAGGGCTTAGCTTAAGCCAGGACTAGGTGTTAGTTAAATTAAGATATATATAAGCAACTTTTACAAAAATGCCTTTTAAGAAAAATTACAGGTGCACATCTTAACACAGAACAATGACACTCACATTTTCTAAGATATGTCAGAGCAAGATATTTTCATCTGAGACAGCTCAAACATGCAATTTAGTCTGGGACTAGCTTAAGCCTTGTCTGTGGAACTGGGAGATAGACTATCAGCAGTATTCCTGCTTTAGGCCAAAACAGAGGTAAATCACATTCATTATTTATACCAGTAGAAGCATTGAGTTTGTTCCAGGCTTTTACTGCTGCGTGGAAATTCAGCAGTTTATGGCACAAACAAATTAATCCCCAAGGATCCATTTAGGGCACATTGTGATCCCATCCAGAATGAGGGGGGTGCTGCTTCATGTCCTGCTGATTTATGCGCCACCGAGCCTTACGATTATCCCGAATATCGATATCCAGTTCCCCTCAAAGCGCTGAAGCTGCACTTCCTGAAATATGTCATAGCTGCCTGTTATTTTCCAAACTCCAAGAAAAGCAGCACAGCAAACTGACCTTGCTGATCATTAGGTTTACAGGAAAAGTCTGTAGAAGATGTAGGATGCCAGTGACCAAATAGTAATGGACATTAGTTGCTCAAAGACATTTCTTATTGAAGATTAGAAGTGTAATAACTGATTTATAATGCAGACCTTTTCAGGGTGCTATTAAGTAATAAACATGTCATGGATGACATCTATAGCAAAGTATGAATTGGATTCTCTGGCCTTTACATCCTTGTGCTAATGTCCCCTAATAAATTTTTCCAGAGGTTTGGGAGTAAATGTCCTCTGTATGAGTGTAACTCATTTCACAAGCTTTAATGAGATGACAGATTTGTTGTGATATTAATGGGCAAACCAAATAGTGTGTCCTCCATATCTGAGAAACAAAAAAGGCAAGGCTTGTTCTGTGTAGCACCAATGAGATGAGATCCCACTCTATTTCTTTCATTGCCTAATTATTTGGTTGTACTCCAACACTCATTTATTCTTCTTTACAAAAAAGTGGATTCATTCATTGCTGCCATTTTTCCCGCAGAATTTCATTGATGGATTTTTGTGCTGTTTCAGGGTGAATTGTCTCGAGCCGTGAAAGCTCAGAAAAGGCTCCCGATAGATTCTGTCTCACATTAGCACAGAGAGTGCATTTACAAACGATATTGATCAGAGCTGTATGCTCCACAGTAATTAGCGTCTGCTTATTTAGTCTAAGAAAAAGGAGAAGAACATTATGCAATTTAAAATGTCACCGGTACAGCCTGAAGGTGCTTTGTGTTGTGCGTCTGAACCTCACCTCTTTTTCTTTGTCCCTCTTTATTCTCCACTTATTTCAACCTCTTTTCCACGCTTCTTTTCCACGGCTCTCGATGCATAGAGTAAAGATGCTGGTATCAGGACTTTGGTTATGCTGGATGAGCAGGGAGGTAAGTCTGGATGTATTTTAGATGACATTTTTCATGCATTCTTGGCACACAAATAATATGATATTGTATATGTTAGTTTTTCATATAAAATTAAAAATGTTTTTTTTTTATAAATTTACATTAATAAGCAACTATAATATGTCTTTAACTTCATCTCTGATTTTTTTTTTTTTCAATTAATTCCACTGATTAATCCATAAAGCAATTAAATTCATTTAATGTAATTATGGTTTCCTCTGCTGTTTCTGAAGTAACTCTTAAGTCTTTCACCTTTTGCTGACACGTTTCCTCTTTTATTTAATAATTTTTTCGATATGATCTTACTAAAAACAGGACTGGCCACGGTAACTGTCCATTTAATGCTTGCTTTAAAACAAGTTTATTGTTCAGGTTAAAAAGTAGTTGCCATCACATTAGTGTTTTTAGGACAGCACCTTGTAACAATAAACTTTCAAGAAAACAAATAAAGCAACGATCGATTTAGCTGGTAAAGACAAATGACACTCTTTCCCATAAACTGCACTAATACTCTTTTGTATAATCCCTGGCACAGTCCTAATATATAAGATATTACCTGCTTCAACAGTGTCATTTCAATATGTCAAAAAGTTAAAGTGGGCCATCAAATAAAATCGACAAAGCTCTAAACAGCTTGCTCCCGCTTTAAAAGCATACGTTAGCTTGTTTGGCTTAGTGTGATTTAAAAAATGGCATAATTGGCCTTGGTTTAAGCATTAGCTTCTTAGAAGGCCTCTGATTGGCTCCTGCGTGTGAGGGCCCCTCGCCTGCCGCCAGTAATTAGTCTTTTCATAAGGGGAATGAGATCTCACTCCTTCATCCCCTCAAACTGAGGCCTAAAGCTTATTTAAACGAAACTCTCAGCCCAGAGGTGACACTAAGCTAGGCTGTTATCAAGGAATGAGGTATGTTAAAAGTTCAATTCCTTGTTTTAAAAGAGAATTTATAGAATTTTAGGTTAATTTGCTTTGCTCAAATGAAAGTGCCTTGAAATGCCAGGGATTAAACAAAAGTAACTGATGTGGTAGGCTTGTTTCCCTCTTGAACCATTCCCGGTTTGCCTCTCTCTTTCCTGTGACTGATACCTTCACTAAACCTCTTAACAATATCGAACACACCCTGTCTGCACGACAAACACGCCAGACTGCATCACCACGGGTCACCCAGCACCTCAGCCATATCATCCCCTAACCACACAGAGACAAACAAACCATAAGCTGCACCCTCCACCATTGTACCGAGGAGAAAAGGAGGCTGCCGGCTTCCAGAAAATGAGTCAGCAAACTACAGCCACAAAGCCTTGAGAGAGATGAGGGCAGTGTTTTATTCTGCCCCAAGGTCTAATTAAAGAGACACTGTCGCACTCCTGCAGTGGTCCTTATGGGAGAATCTGTCTGCTGTTGGCCGCCGGGATCAAATTCGAGCTAGAATAGCCTGTGTCCACTGTGACTTCATCCACTTGATGAAGTTTTCCAAGTGTAAAATGTGAAAGTCAACATGAATTGCCATTTGCAACCCATTTTGCTTCCAAAATGTGATGGATTTTGATATTAATGAGTTGATTTTATTTATTGGGAATTGGTAAAAAGTGGGCACTACATACCAGAAATGAATTCATACGTTTACAAAAAACGTAAATTTAAAAAACTATAAAATTTCTGGTTAACATTATTCAGTAGCCAGCCTGTGCGGCCTCAGTGACGCCAACAAAAAATAGAAGTTATTCCTTATTTGATTTATTATTAACAAGACACTTTTTTCATTTTTCAAAATACATAGACAGATAAATCGTTCATAACCATTAAGTAAATCGGGTCCATTTTGAGTTCATGTTGACTTTGATGCATCTCTTAATAAATAAAGGAGGAAGTCTTTCTATTTGAACTCATTTTTGCATATGTAGGTTCATTCTAATGCATGCGTCCCCTCTAGATGCATTGAACAATTTCCCATCCAGTTCAGCAGTGCTCATTTCTCATATATTCCTGTAAAACAAGAGCCAGTAAATTCATTCCACTGCTGTCATCCCTTTGTCCTGACCAGAACAACTCGATCGTGTTGAAGATGGCATGAACCATATCAACCAAGACATGAAGGAGGCCGAGAAAAATTTAAAAGATTTAGGGAAATGCTGTGGCCTTTTCATATGTCCGTGTAACAAGTAGGTACTGACCATGTGGCAGAAGGGTCTTACGTATGTGGTGGCGTCCGTTTTTTTTCCCCTTTTTTTGAGTTTCCTTTTGTCACAGTGACTGTCTGAAGTTTTGTCTTCTCTTCTTTGTCCTCTCTTTCCTCTTTCTTTCCTCCCTCCTTTATTTTCCTGACACCTGCTCTCGTTCTGTGGGGGATAAATTACTTGTTGTTTAATCAGAGCAACTGGAACGCATCGAGGAGGGAATGGACCAAATCAATAAGGACATGAAGGATGCAGAAAAGAATTTGAACGATCTAGGAAAATTCTGTGGTCTTTGTTCCTGTCCATGTAACAAGTAGGTGCTGCTTGCCTGCCTGCCTGCCTGCCTAAAAATAAATCATACTGAGAGGCCTGTAGCCCTATAGTAAGGCGTACCCAGGGTGTTCACTTCCCATGATCCTAAGCACAGACAGTGAGCATGAGGCATGGTCAAACGTGCTCACAGAAGTACAACAGCCCAAACATTTCTGCTCTGGGTCCTTTGATAGACAGTTTATCAATGAAATGTATAAGGCATGCTGCACAACCCAAGGCAACCCTTGTTTTAAAATCAAGATATTAATGAACCTTAAACCAAACCACTAAAACTGCATGGATGTGCCAAAGTTGAGGTAAGTCACTAAATGGTAGTCCAATACAAATTCATTAAAAATATAGTAAATTATAAATTAAGTCTTAGTACGACTTAAGTATTACATTTTTATTTGATAAAATATCCAGCCATACTAGACTAATAAACATAACTCAAACGTGACATGCACATAATTTTGAGTGTGCAGGCAAACGCGATTCTAATCAAACACTTAGACTGTTTTGTGTTAATTTTAAAATAAAGATTTTAAATTATGCCGTTTTTATTACAAATGCACATATTAAATGATGTTTTGGAACTCATTTACGTGTGACATATATAGCCAGGTTTCCATCCAAGGAGTTTTTGCGAAAAAATATTTAGCGCTTTAAATTTTTTACCGATTTAGCTGATGGAAATGTTAAATGTCGATAGAATTTTGTAAATGTCGACACGTTATTTTTCCGTTTAAGTTTAACACATAAATTCTATATCGATACCTTAAATGTCGCACAAAATAGTTTGGAAACAGCTTTTGTAGAGAAAATAAGCTTTAACGCAAATAAATGTAGTCACGTGACAGAATTAGCCTATTGGCAGTGTCCGTGTTGGTGGTGTTGCTCGTGTCAAAGCACCTTAAGCACATTAAATCATAATATTATTGCATCTAAAATTTTAAATACAGTAAAAAGATGAGCTACCTCTCAAACATAAATATCTTAATTTGATGTTTCGTTTTAAAACTTTGAAAGTTAAAATTTATTAGGCCTAATTTTGCTTAGGATATTATAGTTGTGGAGTTAGTACTAGTTTAATGTGTGCGGCGCCGACAAGATTTTTTCCCCTTTTAAAAGTGGAAACGGCTAACTATACCCATTCAAGAATAAGACATTATTCGAAACTATACTAAATATTTTTTATTTGTGTACATTCACAATAAAAACACTTGTGTATTTGTAAATAATTGATGCGCTTTAAAGAGCGCATCACAAAAAATTAACTGAAATTATGCATATAGGCTGCTACTTGTTGCGTGTTTCTTTTCATTTTGTTAATGTATTATTTATTTATTATTTACAAAAAATATATATTTGGCGTATTTGCCTTTTTTTCTTTTACAGCTTATATTTTTTTCTGTTTGCACAAGCTCTGCGCGTGATGTCATGTGAATCTTCACGTTCTGATCTTTATGCTGCTTTTTGCACGTATAAAATGAATCCCTGGAAACAAATTAAGCTATTTTTAATGGGTCACAGCCACGTATCAATTCAAATTTAATTTAATTGTAATTTAGCATAATCTTGTCGGTTAATAGCTAATAGATTAATGACCATCGGTTGTCAGTTATGAGAAATAAAATAACCGAAATTAACATTTCTATTTCCAATACAGTCTAATAAAAGTACATAAGAAGAAAAACAAAACAACAACAAAAACAATAATACACCTGCATCTGCTTATGAATAGCCTATTGCTTGATGCTGGAGTATCTAAATAGTCTATAAATAAGTACAAAACCATAAACACTCATTAATCTTGTTATTTTTATGTAAGCTTATATAATGTAATAATATTTTTTATCAAATGGATTACGACCAGACTATTTGCATTTTTGCGCAATTATATATGGAAACAGCTTAAGGGCAATTTTGTTTTTTGCGATACACCAAAACGTATGCGACAATCAAAGGATGACGTCATCACGCACACCATTTTATCAGTAAAAGGCCAGTTGGATGGAAACCTGCCTTGAGACAGCAAATTACGCAAATATTTAAAAAATATTTAAAAGCACATGCTTGAAGATTTACATGCATACACTAGCTTTTTGTTTACAACTTTGAAAGCACATCCATCAATGCTACCTGTATGACTTCAATAGCATGTCCCTGAATGCCAAATGCATGCTCATGCATCTTTTGCTAATTGCTGTTATTTGTTAAAGAACGATAATGCGTAGTAACAATGCTGATGACCAACTCCTACTGAAAGTCATTCAGATGATCTAACAGTTTCAAGCCTGTCTCATTCATGTTGACAGGGATAGTTTGGCAAAGAACAGGACACTCAGTCCAGTCTATAGCCGCAGTACAGTGGAGAGAGCCAATGCTTGTGCTGGCTCCCCAAAGGGGAGCAGACGAGATCTAGGTCAGACAGAGAAAGATACAGTGCAGATATTCAGTTTTTTTTTAATGTGACAACCTGTCATAAAATCCCAGACTGATGCAGAGGTGCAAATGAACCTGTGCGCTTAGGGAGGTTGAATTTTGGGTCAGTCAGTGGTTCACATTAAACTTAGTTCATAGTTTTAATAAAATTACAGTCAGTTTATTTAAAATATAAAGTCATTGTTTTAAAATCAAATGTAATTTTCAATAAATTATTTAATAGTTGAAAGAAAGGGGAAAGTAATTAGGTTCTAATTATCAATATTTTAGGCATTGTTTGCCAGTTTGAGTATTAACTGCTCCTTCACATTAGATAAAGCTCAACATGTTGTTTAGAGAGAGAATGGAGGGAAGGCAGCCGGGGGAATTGTAGCTTTAGTCCATCTCTATAAATAATACTGCAGTGGGAGGCTTGGCCATCTCTCTTTAGATAAATCAAGAAATATTAGAACTAAAATCTATACTAACAACTCACAGCCAGAACAAAAGCTGATGAATAAAACTGCCTTGTTCATGCAAAGGTTTTCAAATTTTTTTAATTTTCCTGACACAATTAGAATAAATTCAAGACTGGCATACTAACAGACTATTAAATTAAATAGATTACAATATTGCTTTTAACTTTACATTCGATTATTGTGATTCACCTCTGGCCTCTAAAGGACCAGAATATCCCACTGTCATGTTTACAACAATAAATACTAATAACCTATAATAGGTTGTTGTCATATTTGATATGGATAATTACAGTGTAAAAGAGGCTATAATTACCAATAATTGATAGTTTCATTCATTTGTGGTTCTGGGTTAATAATCTCATAGCATTACTGATCTGTCATTGTTTTTCCTGCGTGATAATATTCATATTTTAGAGTCAGAACCAACAAGGTGAGAGGTGGCCAATGAAAGGACAAGATAGGATGCGGTTCTCTTCCTCCAGTTTCTTTTCTGTTGAAGTTATTTGCACTTGTCTTCACTGATGTGGCAGTCCTGTTACTCTGTGTTGTCTGTCGCCAAGGCCTGTGCTCTTTGTTATTTGTCATAATTTGAGAGGGGTGACAGCTCATGTGCCATGGGGCGGCCAGAGGTGACCTCTGGGTCCCATTTTTCTTTGTTTGGAAATGGCTGTCCACCTGTATTTACACCCCCCATTTTCAGAAAGGTATGTGTCTCAGCATCAAGTATACATGTATGTTATATGTCCGCAGGATATAGCATTACAAATTACAAAAGCCCCTTGAGAATGAGCCCATCCCTGTTATGCTTGCCTGGTAATCCATGTTTGTTGTTGACACTGCTGCTGATATGGAAGTGTCCGGTTACCCTAGCGCTCACGCTTCCCCCGACTCTGTGCAGAATGAAGAGCGGCGCCAGCAAGGCCTGGGGAAACAACCAGGACGGAGTGGTTGCAAGCCAGCCCGCCCGCGTGGTGGATGAGCGCGAACAGATGGCCATCAGTGGAGGCTTCATCCGCAGGTGAGAGGCCCCGGATTCCAGGACGCTCTGTCCAGAGGGTTAGCTGGATAAGAGAGAGGTTTGATCGTGTAGCCAAAAGGTTAAATAAATCTGGCCACAACAGCTGTGAACATTCGAATAAAAGGCTTAAGAGGTCAAATGTATAGATAGGCAATGTGTATGCTGTCGGATTTGAGAAGTTATTGGCGTTTGTGAACTGAAATTGATGCTGTGCCATGCAGGGTAACAGATGACGCCAGGGAAAATGAGATGGATGAGAACTTAGAGCAGGTGGGAGGCATCATTGGTAACCTGCGCCACATGGCCCTTGATATGGGCAACGAGATTGACACCCAGAACCGCCAGATCGACAGGATCATGGAGAAGGTATGGATTGGCTCTCAAGGCCAGATTGCCTTGTTGGATTTTTCAGTGATAATTCACACAATCTTAAATTAAAAATAAACAAATTTAAAAAAAAGAAAAGAAAGAAAGAAAGAGAAGTTTTAAAACTCATTTCAGCAAATTAAGAGTTGAAAATAATATCTGTTAATATCTATCCATAACATACGTAATTGGAAAATTTTAACTGATATTTATTCATATTACTAAATATGATAAATTAAGCATATATTGTAATTTTTAATGTAAAATATCTAATTAAAAATGAAGACAACATGCACTAGTAATAAAAATGTTTATTAATGAATTAAACAGGGGCAGTTTTGATTTTATGTTGACTTCAAAAACAAAACAATATTTTATACACACAATTTTACTTCCATAACAAAAATAATTGGGAATTACTTAATTGATATTTATTAATATTATTTAATATTATAAATTATACATTTAATGTAAATATTTTATGTAAAATATATCATTAAAAATTAAGATTGATTTAATGTTAACTTCAAAAATGAAACAATGTTTTATATACACAATTACACACACATTACTAAATTGATCAATTATAATATATTTGATTAAAGGATTTTTTTTTATTCTTTGAAACAACATGCATCAGTAACAAGAATGTTTATTAATACATTACATTTCAGTTGTGATTTAATGTTCACTTTAAATATGTATGTTTTATTTTAGTATTAACGAGATACTATTATAGCTTTTGTTAGTTTCTTTGGTTATTTTAGTAAATTGAGTTCAACTAAATGAAAATGAGAAATGTTGCCTTGTTAACTAGCTGAAATAAAATTATTTCAAGTAACATTTACATAAGTAACATATTTCAAGTAACATAAATTACATAATTTTGTAATTTACTATAATAACTCTGATATACACTTCTAGTGATATTTATAGCAACTGTATATAATGGCTTGATTGTAATGAATACATTGACGCTAATACAGCACTTTTTAAACTATTTCAGGCTGATTCTAACAAGACCAGGATTGATGAAGCCAACCAGAGGGCCACAAAGATGCTCGGCAGTGGCTAAGCCTCTGGTCTGCCTGCTTTTACCAACTGTGCAGTTTGTCAAAAGGCAATGCGCTTATCATGGTATTTACCTTCTAGGTTTGCACACATGCACATATCACCCGGCCCCCATTGTAAATGTCGTTCTATGTGTCTTCTGTCAGCTTTTTCAATGATTGTCCTCGTAAAATGATTTCTTATACTCTGTATCATTCTTTCCAAAGGTTGTATATAGTGCTGACTCGATGGCTCTTGCTCACTTGTGAAGTTTTTATTCTCTTTATTGCCTGTATACATATATGTATGTATGTATACATATATCCGCTTGTATGTGTATACATATAGCCTATGTGTATATATATATCGAATTTTTGCTGGAGGAACTATATAGGAATGCTATACAAGCTGTCTTTCCTTTTCAGTATATCTCAGTATCGTCTTGGTAAAACTGTGTCACACCACTCAGCTACTGTCATGCTCCTTATTTTGATGTTGTCATGACAATGAAGAATGGGAAAAAAGATTTTGCAAATGATATTAATACAACGAGCACTTACAATCAATGTCCTTGGTTCATATCCCTCATCACAACCATAATCAGTTACTGTTTAGACAATGTGCAACTAGATTCTGTAGCTGTAGTAGTAATAACATTGCATTCCAAGTGATGTGAATTGTGCGTTATGCATGACAAATGGTAGATCTTAGCGTCTTATAAATAAAACTTGTTTTAAAAAGATGACAAAAAAAAAGGGAAAAATATCATGGCAGTAGCAAAATTGACAAAAGCATGCTCAGTATTAGGACACAGTGGAACGTTCCATATTACTGCAAGTTTGCAATAGTGCCACCATTTCAGTCGATATATATTCACAGACTGTGACCTTTGTTGTAAAATAATGCAAAAGTGACTTAAAGAGGAAATGTGACGGGAACGAAACAAGGCTGGCGTGGTGGTCCTGCAAAAATGACTTGTTTTCTAAAATGAATATGCAGTTTGGTGTAGAAAATGATGTTCTGAAAGCTGGGGACTGGTTGTTTACTGTATCATAGGTTTTGGATGCTCTGAAAAAATAAATAAATCATTTGCAATGTAAAGCAAAGACGCATATTTCTGAGAGACCTTACTTTTATAAGAAGACTGTATCCTGTTAGTTTACTTCCCCGTGTGGTTTGTTATTGGTAAAAAATGATAATAATCCATAACAAAAAAAAAAAGTTATTTTTTTTTGTTGCTTCTGTACTTAGAGCTATGCACACCAAATCACTAAGATGTTGAATAGTTATTATAAGTCAAATAAATACCTTACCTGAATGACACATAGGTTAAACTGTGAGATTGATGTCCTCAACGCATGTAATATTAAAAACTCCCTCTGTATCCTGTCAGTCTGTGAAGTGGTTGACATTTTGTAGCTAGCTGAATTGATTAAAAGTAATAAACCCCTAATCGCTGTGGGTTTTCATTATTGTCTCAAGCTAAACCTTACTGCTTTGTGGGACAGCAGTGCTGAATGAGCCAAACCTGAACCATATTGTTTCACTATGTCAAGTACAAAGCAGGCAGCTTTGATGTGGTTACATTTTTCAAAATGAAGCTGCTTCACGATGCCATAGAAGAACCATTTTGTCTAAATGGTTCCATAAAGAGCCTTGAACATCTGAAGAACCTTTCTGTTTTACAAGTTTATTTGTGGTGAAAGCAGGTTCTTCGTATTCTAAAAAGGTAAGAAAGAGATGGTTCTATGACTGAAAGTTTTCCTATGGCATCGTCCTTTGAAGCAGCTTTATTTTTAAGAGTGCAGTGTCGCTTTAACAACTGAGCTATTGAGGTACCATTTCACATATTAGTCATTTTATGAAGGTTGTGCATGTCTGATGAGTCACAAGTGCCACTGAATGATATGAGACATCACAGAGTGAATTCCGACGAGGTCTCTTTAAGTTCACCCAAAAATGAATATTTGCTAACAAAATCTACTCTCCAGCAGGCCGTCCAAGATGTAGACGAGTTTCTTTAAAACAGCAGATAAAAGCTTCACAATAATTCACAAGTAATACATGCCTTCAGTCCATCAATTACTGTCTTGTGAAATGTTTGCCCCTTTAAACTTCAGGTAAAATACGAATCCTCTATTCATCTCAGCTGAATCAGGAGAGAAATATGCACAGACCAAGCTCCGTTTTCAAGCAGAAATGGTTCAAAATTGTTTTAAACATATGTGTTGATAGGTGTTTTTCATGTGAGAGGACAACAAGGGATGCATGTTTTTACTAGAGGAAGTGTTATTATAGATAACGGACTGGTATTTTGGCCAGAACAACAGTTTAAAGTTCATATGCACAAATAATAAATAGTTTCTAACAAACAGTTTGGTGTAGGCTCATGAAAATAACTGATGGACTAGAGGCACACGGATTACTTGTGGATTATTTTGATGTTTTTAGCAGCTGTTTGGATTTCCGTTAAGATGGCACCCATTCACCTCAGACGATATATTAGTGAGCACGTAATGAAACACTGTTTTGTCCAAATTTGTTCCAGTGAAGAAACAAACCCATCTGCATCTTGAATGGCCTGTGGGTAAGTAAATTGTCATTTTCTTTCAAGGCAGGTTATCGATCATTTTAGTAATGGCCCAGGGCTGCTGTTGTTATAGTCTACGTGAAATTGAAAATGTTATTGAATAGCAAATTTCAACTTAGCAATGAAATACGAAAACTATATAGTATGACTTAGTTCGAAACAAACTAGACAGAAAGAAAACTTGTGTAAAAACAATTTTCATCGCTTGTAAATTTCACAAATAATTATAAATGGCAAATTAAGCGTGAAATATTGGTGTAGAAAACCACTTTACCACTTTGAAAAATCATTCAAATCGAAAAGCGAAATAATTGATCCCATAAAGGTGATCGGTTCTTGCGTATGTAGCTAATATGATCTCTCACAATCCCTTTTTCTATAGTCTCTGTTTCAGCTTGCCACCTTGAACGGTCCTGTTTTGGTTAGACAAGATTAATATGGATAAATTAGCTGCTGCGATAAAATAATCAAGACACATCAGCCTAATTTACTTCCATTAGGCAAGAACAACACAACAAATGCTTAGCACAGCCACCAGGACATCTAAAGTTTATCCAAAAACTTCTTCAGAAGTCTTAAAGAGCTTAATAAATCACTGATGCTGTCACAGTGTATTATAAAAAACTAAAACACATTTATTAAACATCTGCACACTGCAAGCTTGTTGCAGAAATGTTGCAGAAATGTAAAACTTATTCTAAATCAACTTTTACAAAAAAAGACAAAAAGGGAATACTGTTTGATTGAAAAAGGCCTGGTTTCCAATCATTTGGGAACACAGAGGTAATGATTAAACGCTGGTGCTAACAGCTCACGTCTCTTGTATCGTCACCTACTTTCTGTATGAGACGTTTGGAAAAGGTGTTGCAATATCAGGCAACACTGAGCAACATTAAATATTCATTACCATAAAAATATCTACGCTGCAGGCATAGAAAGCTGGACAGACTCAATGTTTACCCACTATTTTCAAAGCGGAGTCATCTCACGGGAAAGAAAAAAGCAGGGATTACAATAATGAAATATGAAGATTAGAGGGTGTACAAGAGGTTTGTCTAAATAATGTCTCAGCTGCTGGTTTTCTATAGGCTTGTGTGTTTGTAAACAAACTTGCATCAGTTGAATGGTCCTATATATAAGTGATAATGCCAGTTATGCTGGCAGGGATAAGTGCAGTGTGCGTCACGCTTTATTATAAATGTGATCCAACGGACGTGTGAGACAGGGAATGGTGCAGTTTCCTCTGTGAAATCCAGTCCTTCAGGTTGATAAAATGGAGTGCTATGAGCTGCATTCCCTCCTGAGGAAAAACAAATGTGATTTTCTTTC
The DNA here is from genome assembly GCA_032361065.1 of Enteromius trimaculatus. Lineage (NCBI taxonomy): Eukaryota > Metazoa > Chordata > Actinopteri > Cypriniformes > Cyprinidae > Enteromius > Enteromius trimaculatus. The sequence goes on from JAUMHP010000076.1 coordinate 13,783,323, forward strand.
ATTCTGGCCTTGTGTGTGGGGCCGGCTGATGAACGAGGTGCTGTAGTGTGCTTTTCTGCTGACCCAGAGGTAATTAAAGATGCTGAAGATTTACAACGAAAATGCAACCTCTCTCAGACAAAGGACTAACCTGAGACAGCAAAATATCTTTAAAGACTGGCTGTTTGTTATCTGTCTATCTATCTATCTGTCGGTCACATAAGATTTTTTTGATAGATTTTGTAGATACTTCATTTATTATGTGTTGACATTTCTGGAATTCTACATTTATTTTTGACTAATATAAACTAAATTCTAAATTCCAGCTCAATTTCCAAATGAACAGAGGACCACTTTATTAAGACATTTAAAAAAAAATATTGAATATTTTTGAATGTATTATCCATCCATCCACTCACCCACCAGCAACGATGCATTCAATCGGTAATAGCATTATCAAATATCCACAAGTAATATAAATAAATAATAAATACAATTCTTGATCACCAGAATCAGCATATTATAATTTCTGAAGGATCGTGTGAAAACTGAAGACTCTCAAGACAGCTCTCATCACAAGAATAAAAATACATATTTTAAAATGATATTAAAACAGCAAAAATGTATTAAAAATTGTAAAACTTCCACATATTTATTTGTAAATATATATTTTAGCCGCAAACTATTGAATGTAGATTTACTGCCAGATGTTATTAGAGTAAATGCAATTATTTAAATCTGCTTTTTTAATTTTACTTTAATGTTAATCTTAATTTTTTAACAATAAAAAGTTGCTTGTAGTAATAATTACAAAAAAATGGCGAGCCATATATTAACTTAAACTTTCACACAATTTTTAGGTTTGTAAGTACTATTCTCTTGTAAAAATAATTTTATTTTACAACTTCGAAAAATCATTCCCCCACAGTGTAGCCATAAACATTTCCTTCAAAATAGTTTCAACTCCCCTTAGCGCTCAGTCTGACCTCCCGCTGTTTATGTCCCACTGAACCAACATGTTCTCTGGCTGTCACATTAAGTCAAAACGTCACGCCTTCGCTCTGTCTTCGAGTCACTCTCACTGAATTTCACATCCTCTCCTCATATACCGCCTCAGCCCCCTCTTTCATTCACATCCCCACCCTCCGCATCTCATTTTCTCCACACCTACATCACCCCCCTCCTCCTCCCGTAGCTGTAAGTGATGCTGCATAGTGCTCTAGTGCTCTTCCCCCGCCTGATGTCCTGCAACCACAAAACAAGCCCGCTATTAAGTAGTCAGCAGAGCAGACTTCAAGTCATACAGCTCACAGAAACACATTAGCAGGGCTTCACCGGATCTCTCCAGATCTTTGACACGTTCCTGTGGCGAGTCGAGAAAGATCACACACAGTCCTAACCCTCTGAGATTACACGAGTGGTCGTTTAATGCGATCCGCCGGACTGCCGCCCGTGCTTCTCGGGAGGGGTGGAGGAGGGAGGACTGAGATAGAGGGTGATGTTTGGGCAAAATGAACGCACGAGAAGGGAGGGCGACTTACATAAGGCTTTGCGGTAGATTCTGAGTACCAGGCGCTCTAAAACATGGCAGGAGAAACAATGTTCCTCTAGAGGACTGGAATGAGGGAGGAGAGGGGGAGGGAGAGAAAGACAGTATTGAAGACTGATAAGGGTTTTATGTGCAATGTGCCGGAGACAGAAGCCTCTGGACTGGACCGCAGGCTTGGTGGAGAAGAGGAATGGGAATGGAATTGAAAGACAAAGATGTGTTAAAGACACGCAAATGTTGTGGAAATTGTGGCTGAGGATGTGACTGGAATCTGAGAATAATAGAGCGAGAGAGAGAATAAAAGGAAGGAAGAAAGAAAAGCATGTTTAATTGGAGAATAATCTGTAGTTAATAGCAAGATTGTTTTTTTTTTTATTAACTAACGTTAACAAAAATGAATAAAGAGTGTAATAAATGTAGATGTCATTGTTTGTTAATTAATACATTAACTAATGTTAACAAATTTGTTTTTATGAAGTGCATTTTTAATTATTTGAATAATCTTTTGTCTTATGTAAAGTAATTGATTATAATTTGAACTCTAGTTTTGTTGAGTATTACATTAAGGGGCGGTTTCCCCAGACAGGTATTAGATTAAGCCAGGACTAGGTCTTTGATCATTTAGGACATTTAAGTAGTTTTTAGAAACATGTCTTACAAATATGCATTACCTAGGAGCATTTTAAGACCAAACAATGGCAGCAATTTATTTTAAGGTACGTCAGTGCAAGCTTTTTCCATTTTAGACAGCTCTAACACTCATTTTAATCTAGGACTAGTCTTAGACCCTGTTCGGGAAACTGCCCCTAAAAGTATATATATATATATATAAATGTAATCGCTACATGCATCATTTCGGTTTTCATTGAACCAGTACATGATTTAAAGTATATTTTAGTTCCTGTCAGTACATTCACTTTAACTAAATTTCAAAACAAACAGTAATTATAAAATGACTTAAAACTATTTTTTCTACTTTAAATGCAGTATTAAAGTAAGTACATTATTTCCAGTTACATCTTTAAGTGAATAGTTGACACCAAAAATGCACACTTTCATCATTTACATTTCAAGTCTTTCTTATGTTGAACATAAAATAAGATATTTTGAAACAGTTGACTTTCAGTACAGGGAAAGAATTACTATGGAAGTCAATAGGGACCAACAACTCTTTTAATTACTAGCAGTCTTCAAAATAAATGCTTTCATGTTCAACAAGAAAGAAACTAGTAGTTTTGGAGAACTACCCCTTTAAGTTAAACCTTTTTTCCACAAGGTCTGTAATGACACTTTGGCAATGGGGGTGTTGAAATCATCCTTCAGCAAGTGTCCCTGAGAAAAAGTCACAGCCCAAACATGACAAAGTATGTAAATTCTTGTCAATTCATAACGTAAATTCTATTTATAGAAATAGTTCACCCAAAAATGAAGATTTTTTTCATCATTTATCGTCAAATTGTTCCAAAGCTGTACGGGTTAATATTTTTCTGTTGAACAAACACACACACACAAATATGTATTATGTTCAAACTAATAATCTCAAAATACTATGAAAGTCAATGGCTAATTTGTGTTCACCAGAAGAAATTAAGTCATACAGGTTTATAACAACCTGAGGGAGAGGAAATGAAATGAGTTTTCATTTTTAGGTGAACCCTTTTTAGTTGAAACTGTTTTTTAAAAATAAATACCTTATTAGAAAACATGCATTTTTTTAATTTGTAAAACATGAATGTTCACAAGAAAACTGCATATCAGGGATTGACTCCACGCGCAAGTCCTTCTTTCCGCCGTTCTATTCTACACACTCTCAATGCATTTATGCAAAATCTGTGTTTACAACACGCTCTACTGTTGTCGCCTCTTTAGTCAAATGTGACAATACACATTAAAACAAGCTCCATCCCAGCATCTCTTTATTTCCTGTGAGACTGTGCAAGCAGCTGAAGCTGAGTCATACTAACTCATGCCTGCCAGGCCACTTCATCCTTGGCCTGCATGTTCCAGTCCCTGTTCCTCATCCACAGCGACCCACAGCCACCTCTCTTCTTTCCCTTAAAAAGATCTATTCATTGCCTTTTCTAATCTCCCCATACCACGGCTACCCCTCTCAAACCAAACGACCTTTCCTGTCATCTCCACATAAATAGTCGGCAGATGTGGGAATAGAAAAGGGGACCCCTAGTGGCAGAGTCCTGTCAAAAGCATGTTAGGATACAGATTAAAAGCCAATTTCACAAATAGTAAGATCTCTGTCTTTATTTTGCAAAATTTCAGAAATATAAATTTGTAACAGAACAGAAAATGCCTCAGGAAAGTGATACTAGTGGTGAGATCTGAACTGAAGTAAAATGGTACCAAACAGGCAAGAATAAACAATAAACCTAAAAGGTATGCTCTGAATTACAGTATTTCACATTCATTTCCTAAGATTAAGAAAACTATTTAAAAAAGGTATTGGTCAAATTTTTCAAGAAGGACGCTTAAGGGGTTAATGGATCACAAAGTTCTGAACAACAATACTTTTGGCTACACAACTCAACTTTTTTTATATTCACAACTCATTTGTGTAACAGAAACAGATCAACTAGGCTCAATGAATCATGAGTATTCATGTCTATAGTCTGTTCTTCAGTGAGAACCGGATTCCGTGTTTGTTCAGACGGTCAATTAGGGTAGTTCTTGCAAATGCTGCTCCTGGAGTGTACACACCACCCCTGTGAGAACCAATGAAAGGATGTGACATGAGACAGTCCTCATACATGCTGCACAAGTATTCACTGCATCAGTCTGTAAATTTAACTCTAACCTTTACAGTGTCTTAAAAAAATGACGGTCAGTGTATTGGTGTAAACATTGCATGTATGGATGTTTCTTCAGATATTAGACCCAGGAGTTGACTATTTTTAAAACTACAATTTAAACACAAAATTTCATATTTGGGTCAAATTAAGTTTTACAAAAAAGACTAAATGTTTCTTATGCTTAACATTCATAATTTTCGGTCGGTAATACTTTTTAATGGTTTAAAAAAAAAATTTGCTTACCAAGGCTGGCTTTATTTGGTCAAAATATAGTAAAACGAGTAATATTATGAAATATTATTACAATGTAAAATAACTACTATCTATTTATATATGTTACAATCTTAAGCTGAATTTTTTTAACTGCCATTACTTCAATCCTCAGTGCCACAAATCATTTTAATATGCTGTGCTCAAGTAATATCTCTTATTACTTCCAGTGTTAAAAGCGTTTTTCTGTAAAAACCATGACATTCAGGATTCTTAGATGAATGAAAAGTTCAAAAGAACAGCATTTCGTTGAAATAGAATTCCTTGATAACTTTATAAATGTATTTACTGTCACTTAATCAGTTTAATGCATCGTTGTCAAATAAAATATTTACAAACTTTTGAACAATAGTGCATATCCAATATTCCAATAAAAATGTGTTTTTAAAAGTTTTTTTTTTTAATTCCACAGGACCAAGAATCATCCATTTATTATGTTGAGGTCATTTTACTCAATTATCAGGGAGACAGTGAGGTTCGTTAAGCAGAGTAATAGCTGCCTGCACTATGGTAATCGCTGTTGCGATGTATCCTGGCTCTGCAAAATATCAAATAGATGTTATATATATATATATTTATATATTAGATAATAGCCAGATCAAATAGAAAGCAGGACAATACCCGGTCCTGTTATTTCAGTGCTGATTGTGGCATTTGGCTTGCCCTGAGAGGGGTCCTGACCATTCGTGTAGCCCTCCCCCATGAACCTCAGGCAGAAAGAGGTTCCATCTATCTGGAGTAAGACAAGAATAAGATTTAACTTCAACAACACAACCAAGTATAACAGACGTTTTCAGACATTTTAGTGCATTTTTTGTACCTGCTTTCTTGTTGGGCCGATCTTGGAGAAAAAACCAAATGAGAAGAATTCTGGAAACTAATTAGATAAAAAAAAAGGCAAACACACACACACATTTAAGTTAATATTAAAGTTTATATAAGTGGTTCTTGCTGTTCTGTGGTATAAATAAAAGTTTAATCCACTACATTTTCTTGTAGAAGTTCAACAGTAATCCAATGACTTTTAAAATGGTACTGGACCTGAGTAAGCAATCCCCTGCCAAGACTAAATTTCACCATGAACCAGAAGACGGCACCTGCAAAGAGGGTCTTCAGCACTGAAAAAAGACCGCCGATACCTACATATGCCAAATACTGAACCTGAGGACAAGAGCATAGAGCAAACCAATTCAAAATTACTGGCAACAAAATAAAACCCAAAGTGAGTTAGACACTGAACTGCACACATTTGTGACACTTATGTTAAATTGTTAACATACTGTTTGGTCCACAGCAAAACATCAAAAATGACCATACTAAGAGCACCCTGTTGACCTTCATGACATCACCCTGTACACTCTGGTCATCGCTATGGAGATGAAAGAGCAGGACGATGAATCACAAAGACTGTGAATCATCCCCTGCTCTTTCCATGAAGGCTTTCAGAGCACTATCACAGTAATCATGCTCGCGCAAGACAGATCGAAAAGAAATGTAATTAAAACTGCTAAGAGGCATAATGGTGTTTGGAAAGCAAGGGAAGAAGCTGTCAAAGACTGCCTTTCTTAAGAGCGAGCAGAAGGGAAGTCAAGAACCCATTAGATCTCTTTTGAAATAACAGTTTAAGAAAAATGAATACTGGGTTTCTGCCGTGCTGGGATAAAACTATTCTGTAGGCTACAAATGAGCAGTCATTTTGACTTGTATTAGTCATATTGCTATAAATGACAAATCAAGGGAAATTTAAAATACATAAAATACTAAAATACATATTACATATGTTATTACATTTTTGATATTTTATTATTTATATTTACACTATTCATTTGACTGATGTATCCAATTTGAGATTTTTGCAATAAACCAAACGTATAAGTTATTTAAACTAAACAAAAGATTTTCAAAATTTGAAAAAAGATTTCATTTCATTTGCAAAATCTTTATACATAAACAATAAAATAAGGTTTAATGTATAAGTACATATGAACTGTATAAAAATAAATATAATGTAATAAAATAAATATTAATGTATATATATTAGTGGTGTCAAACGATTAATCGCGTTTAATCGCATCCAAAATAAAAGTTTTTATTTACATTATATATGTGTTTATGCTGTGTTTGTTTATTTTGTTTATATTAAAACACACACGTACAGTATATATTTTT
>JAUMHP010000076.1:13798894-13851067 GCA_032361065.1 Enteromius trimaculatus
TTACCATCCAACCTGACAGAACTGGAGAGGAACTGCAAGGAGGAATGGCAGAGGATCCCCAAATCCAGGTGTGAAAAACGTGTTGCATCTTTCCCCAAAAGACTCTGGCTGTATTAGATCAAAAGGGTGCTTCTACTAAATAAAGAGAAATACTGGACCATGTGATAGTTCAGTTTTTCTTTGTCAATAAATCTGCAAAAACTTCAAACTTAAATGATTTTAGCAAATGGCTGCAATATAACAAAGAGTAAAAATGTAAGGGGGTCTGACTACTTTCCGTACCCACTGTATGTATATACAATACTTATTAAAGCACCTTAAAGCTTCTAACAAGACAAACAGTTTTTTGTTTTTCAAATCAACATAAAATACAATAGGGCACAGATCAAATAAAAGCTTTTAACTATGTCAATTCAAGTAAAGTAAAGTGAATATAAGGAATGGTAATTCATCTCATTTATGATGTGTTCCTTATAAATCTTCTTAAACTGATGGGGCTTGCTGATACATTTCAGGGTTGGAAAAGCACTATTATTATTGTTATTTTCTACTTGCTCGGACAGTGCTTGTCTGGACACAGCCTCACCTCTGGTGTGTTTTGCAAATATGACTCAACAGTTCCATATGCTCTTTGTCTCTGTCAGTTCCATCAGAGTTTAAAGGAGAGTTACTTTCTGTCTGGACATTGATTTTCCTCTGGGACTCTGAAACCAAAAATATGGATTTCAGTCTGACTGTATCCCATGCAGTTACCTAAACACAGAGTACGTGAAAGCAATCTAAAAACATACATGCTATTTTCAGTTCCTGATTAAAAAAAACTCTTGTACCGAAAAAGCTATAGCTATGTGACATTCTTCAGGTTTCGCTTTCCACAGTCAGGTCTTGTTGGCAGTTAATCAGATAAGAAGGGAGAGTCTGACCTCTGTACTTCAGTGATATTGCTGAAGTAACGGTCACATGTGGTGCAGTTGGGAAATGAGCAATTTCCTGAGCTCAAACCATTCCACTTCTGTTTACTTATGAAGGATGAAACTAGCAATTGTCCTATTTACAAAAGGAGCCTCATCCTTTAAGAGATAAAACAATGCTTCAGGAAATTCCCTCACTTGGAAACAATGTAACCAATGTGGGTTTTTTTTTTTTTCATATTATTATGCATTTATTATTATTATGCATCCTTACCCCATTTCTCTTGTATTGAGGCCAGATTAGACAGCAGTCTTTCATGATACAGCTTCTCCAGATGAAGAAACTCCACTGCCCACTGATCTGAAATACTCAAAGCTTAAAGAAACCAACATTTAAAAGTGTACATATATATACATTATATATATATATATATCCTTTTCAAAAATTTGTAGTATGTTTTTCAAAAGAAATGAATACTTTTATTCAGCAAGGATGCATTAAATTGAACAAAAAATTGTCAGCCATTTATAATGTTGCCAAATATTTCCATTTTAAAAAAATGATGTTCTTATCACCATGTTTTAAACAAAAATATTAAATAGCACAACAATTTAGAACATGTTAATAATCATAAATGTTTCCCGAGTACTAAATCAAAATATTATAATGATTTCTGAAGAATCATGTGACACTTAAGAGAGTAATGGCTGCTGAGAATTCAGCCTTGCTATATAAGGAATAAAGTAAAATGTAAACTATATAAAATAAAGCAGTTATTTAAAAATGCAATAAAGTTTTACAATTATATTACTGTAATTCCAGTATTTTTAAACCATTAATGCAACCTTGGTGAACTTAAGAGACTTCATGCAAAACTTTCATTTCTAAACGTATAACAAATATGATGACAATTATAAATATTTTAAATTATATATATTTCAAATAACTTAATCTATCAACATCCTTCCTTTTGTGCAACACCCTGCAAGTCGACATGGAAAGACACACCCTAATGAGTCTCTACTGATTCCGCTTGTCCTGTCACTACGACAGCAGCATCACCAGGGACCGTTCAGTGATAGCAAAGGAAAGTCAGAAAGGAAACAGACAGAAACCGGGTGAAATACAGTGGTGGAGTTACATGCAAACAAAAAAAAAAAAAAAAAAAAGGATACAGTCCTTTTCAAGGAAGTAGCCCTCCGCTATCTGTAACGGAAGGAAAATATCAAGTAAAATTTTACATCTCCTTACCACATTTATCTTCCAAAGACAGTTTCATCAAGTGTTCTGTTAAAAGACTCTCAGCTGGTCGATCAAAGTCTATTTCCTGTTAGACCTGAATCTAGAGTCTTGATTTCATTAGTTCTGAAGAGCATCTTTAAAAACACGGTACTGCATGAACATGTGAATGGGTCTGACCGTGAGTGTGAACGAGGAAACTCACATGCAAGAAATAACTGCTCTATCTTTGCCCATCTGATGAATTCTCTTACATGGATTGTCTAAATTTAGTGTAAGACAGGAATATAAATTGCTTTTTACTGTACTCTTGATTTTATCTAACTATAATAATCTCATTGAGGAGCAGTTTGCTCCCCCTATTATAACTCTACAGGGAGACTGAAAAAACAACTCCAGTGAGCACATTTGGGTAGTTTGTCTTGTTGACAGATCTGATTATAAATGTGTATGGTGTTTAGCCTATTATTGTTGAAGCTTATTTGAATGCCCGGAAATGCTGACAAAATACAGAAAAATAAGCATAGTTCATTTTTGTAATAGTTATATCATGTTTTGGGTGAATTTATTGAGGCAGTTTATACAGAAAGATATTGAAGCTATTTCTGACACAGGAAAAGTCAATATGTTTTATCTCCCAATTCTTTTTCTCGTAATTTCGAAATATAAACTCAGTTTTAAGATATGATATCACAGTCACAAAGTTTACATCCTGAAATCCTTTTTTTCTTGTTGTTAAGATATTGTACCCACTTTACATCTTGCAATTCTGACTTTATATCTCACAATGCTGTCTGAAAATATATATACTGTATATATATAAACTGCAAGAATTGCATTAGTTTCATAGAAAAATTCCAAATGACCTTCTAAATTATTTTGTACCACTCTACAGAAAGAGCTCAAAAGAATAAGATACTGCTTTTAATTCCTTAAAATATCACTAACAAAAATAATCTAGCTACCCTGTGGAAATGTGTGTTAGAACCTACACAGAATACACATCAATATTTATATAGACTATTAATATAGACTCCATCATCCTTCTATATTATTAACAATCTAGGTGTATCTAAGATGCAGCGAAAAGTGTGCGTATTCACACTTTTATTAAAGTAACACTCCGCTTTTTTTGTAAATAGGCTCATTCTATCTGACCTGATCTATGCTAAGCTATGGTAAAAGTGCTGTGATTGGCTGAATAGATTTCAAAACAGTAAAACTCAACTTTGGAGTTGAAGAATGAGCCTATTTCCAAAAAAAAGTGGACTGTTCCTTTAAAAGACAACTAGGTCTTTTCATGCAAGTTTTTGCTATAGGCTTTATTGGAGAGACTTTTCAAACTCTTTTCAAAAAATGTGCACACACCTGGTGTAAGGAATGAGGGAGGAGCATGTGATCATTGTGTTCAACGAGGGACTCCAGTGAAGCCAGAAGAAAAGGACTAGGTCCAGGTGGCACAATCCGAGAGAGATGACCTGTACAGAGATCACACCAGCAGCTATTGCATACTTCAGTAAATCAGTCAGTCCAGCGCTTTTTGAGCACATTTTACAAAACTACTGCACCACACGTGCCTGACAGGCTAGTATGTTTAAATGTATAATCTTAAACAAATAGTCACCCCAAATGACAATTCTGACATTATTTACTAATCCTTTTGCCATTCCAAACTCAAAAACTGATATATTTCCATGGAACACAAAACGAAGAAATTTCTATCACAGCTTTTTTTCCATACACCAAAAGTTCAGAGTGTTTTCTTGCAAGCTTGTATATAACTTGTGTGCTATTAAATGTATTTCATGCTCACCAAGCCTATATTTATTCAGAAATTACTGTAATATGCTGATCTGGTGCTCAAGATACATGTTTTATCATTATGAAAGTTTGAAAACATTGTGCTGCTTATTTTTTGTGTGGAAATCATTATTTATAGTGTTTCAGGATTCTTTGATGAATAAAAGGCTTGAAAGAATGAATAAAAGGCTTGAAAGAAGTAGCAATGTAAAACCATTTACTACTTGTTTAAATTCTGTTAGTAATTCAGAATACTGCCATGAAATAAAAAAAAAAGATCATTTGTGGCTCTTTTTCTCACAATTTTGACTTTTTCCTTTTAATTGAGAAATTATATAATAATTCTTGTTTTTTTTTAATAATAAAATTCAAGTTAACATCTCTTTATTCTGTACTTATTATATATATATATGCCTTTTGTGTCCAAGAAAGAAAAAAGTAAGTATTTTATTAAGAGCTACAACTTAAGTGATATTTTATTTACTAAGAAAATATATAAACGATATAAACTTACCATGATCTAAAGAGCAGCTATGGCTCTTGATGTTTGTTGGAGACCTCTCCTCTGGGCTCCTCTTCTCTGAGTCGTGTTTAACCTCTTCCATAACCTCTGCCTCCTGCAATTTGTTCTGATTCTCATCGGAGACTGTTAGGTAAGACGTAGTGATGTCCTCTTCATTCTGAGTTATGCTGCTCTTCTCTTTCCATCTTACAGACTTCCTCATCTCCGAGTCCTCCATAACTGCAAGGTGATCACAAAGAAGATAGACAGTCAAGAAAATTAATCTATATCTTCATCAGAATTCAAGAGGAAACATTTTAAAGTCTTGATGTCTGTTTTTCAAATTCTTTACCCTCTGCTTTTACTTATTCAGTTCATATCTGCCATCAGTGACGATGCATTACATTTATCGTAAAATGAATCTTTTTTTTTTCCCTGAAAAGAATTCAGAGAGGAAAGACAAGTAGGACAGGTTTGGTGTTACTGTTTTTGTCCCAACAGTGCACCAACACTCACTTCAGGTTACTCCTGAGGCTAACAGCAAGTGCAAACTGACAGGTGTGCACAAAAACACAAGGCAGTTATAGCAGCAATGCATAATTCATAGGGGCTCTTGTCTTTCACTCTGTTTTGGCATTTCCAAGGACGAGCAGTGAAACCAGAGATAGACAGATGGAAAAAGGGTTGAGTATGGATGAGTGTCCTTATTGTAAAGAAACTGTCAATGCCAGTGTGGTAACAAAACATGGTGTATGAAGAGGTGGAAAAGGCTGAAAGGAAAGTGGAGATGTTTCCTGACACAACATGAACAGAGCTGGCCTGATATGTGCCAAGATGAACAGTGTGAACATACATGCAACAGGGTGAGCAAATCACAAGACATGCTGAGATTGACACTGTCTGTGATGCTCACTGAGGTGGTGTTTATTTGATTACAATTATGGTACTGTGAACTATAATTACAATTTAAAGTCACTGTTAGACATACTTAAAATGTCGTTTATACCTTTGATGGCAAAGCTGAATTTTCAGCATCCATTACTGATACATTGAAGATTCAGTGTCACGTGATCCTTCAGAAATCATTCTAATATAGACTTCTATCAAAATTGACAGCAATGTTTTTTTGCGGAAAATGTGATATTGATGTGATAAATTTATTTATTTATTTCTGGGGGGAATTTTTTAATGAATATCTAAAAGGTGAAATAACTCTTTTGAAGTTCACATTTTCTTGAGATTTTTTTTTTTTTTTTTTACAATGTAAAAGATTGTCATTTTAGATCACTTTAATGTAGTTGGTAGCAATAATGTAAATTAAACAAGTTAAAAGCAGAACCTTTATTCTTTTCTTTTTTTTTCTTTTGATATGAAAAACATTTCAGAATTGTTTATAGTACTCCAAGTACGTTAAAGTGCCATATCAAAACGGAATTTTATTGGTTGTGATGCTATTGTCTAACAGGCTTATACGAGTTTACTATACCATGAATTAACATAAGTTGGCAGGCAAAGTGATTATCCTGTCTAGTAACCTGCTAAGTAAAGATGTCAGGACATGCTTCAGAACAGCAGCCAGGTTTTCGCCAGAGGAAATATTTCAATAAATAATATCCTAAATCTGGACCCTGAATAGAAAAGAAAACGAATGAGTTCTCAGGCCCTTTTTTCAACTTGTAGGGTTGAACTTCTAATGATTCTACATAATTATGACTAAATGAGTCTGCTAACTGACTAAAAATACAAACGGCTTAGAAACTCAACCGTATAACGTGAATTAATAATTTTGGTACATTTATATATACCTTACTTCTCTTAAAAATCTAGTTTTGCAGACATGTCTACCTTGCACGCAAATAGCCTACACATGGTTGAAAGATTTAAAGGGCGCGTGCTTCAGTGTCCCGTGCCCATTTCACAGCGTCTTGCCCTTTTTCGTTGTTTTATTTTCAACATAACCACTTCCCGACGAAACACAGACACACCACTCGTTGAAATATCGTTCTCGTACTTACGTTTAGTTTCTGTATTGATGTTACAATGGTCCGCATCTGTAAACGCGTGCACGCGCAGCGTTCATATCTGTTCCCAGAGCTGCTCAAGCGGAGACCCCAGACCCCTCTCTGTTGAACACACACCGACCTGAAATCAGTTTCGATGCCCTGCCTGTTTCTGCATCTGTGCAGTTGTTTACGATCCAAACAGGGGCGTTTCTTTACAAGGTTTCGGTCTTGCTGGGCGTTTAGTGCCACCCATCGGTTCATATGGAGCACTGACATTGGAAATGTGTTTGGAGGGAGTCAATTGTAGCATGTTCCTTTAAAAATAGATTCACTTGTCTTAGTTTTCAGTTTTTATTTACGCACAGAATGTATTATTAACATAGCTGCATCAAAATATGTTGCATTAAGTATAATATGCTTCAATTCTGAATTAATTTCATAATAATCAACGACAGAAAAGAGCTGGTGTAAAGAAAATGCCTTTTGTCCAGTTTCAGTAATCCATCACCATCATATCCACAGCTATTCAAAATATTTTCAGAGCTCTTTCCCCAAAATATAAATAAACTATGCGCTGACATTAAAGCTTTGAGGGCAAGCATGAAATGGACTTTAGAAAATGTAGGAATTGGAGCAGAAAGGAAACGCAACCCTTAAAACACGGAGTCATTACGGTGGGCTGCTGCATCTGTGCTGTGTCTGACTTCATAATGGGGAAGTTTTTATCCTATTGTACCATCTGAGAGATTTCATCTCAGCCAGGTAATATGTTTTGACAACACAATGAGCTGATCTGACTCACTGCAATATGTCTGCATGTTTTTTACAATCCTCTGGGAAAAACGTGTTTGTTAATGTTTTTTAAGGAAGTCACGTTTTTCTTATAGTGGGTGATATGCAAATTAATTATTACAATTTTAGTAACAAGTTAAAAGCAATACAAACCCATAAAGTGATAACAACCTTTTATTAGCACATACACAATAAGAATCAAATGCACCTACAATAAATTAGCTTTTACCAAAATATACACTGGATGTTAAATTATTCTTTACAGTGTTTTACAACCTTAAAGGTGACTCTTGTTTTTTAACCAAATAAAGGCCACTTTTAAACTTAGTTGATTTTTCGAAAAGGAATGTTAAACTTTCTAAATGAATCCCAAAAGTAGGCCTAATACTGTATGTAACAATATAGCAAGTTATTTAACAACAGATAGCACAACCTAAATAGGCTACTTGAGAAATAAACATTAAAATGTTGAACATTTTTACAGATGGGCAAACATTTTACAGGTCACATGCTCGTTGCATGCTGTGGGGCGGATATATATGCTGTTAAAACATGTAAAACAAACATGGGATAACACTTTGAGACAGCAGTCTGCAGTCTTGACCTTGTCTGTGCTAAAGCTTACAACACATACGCTGGCAGCTAATTAGATCTCAAGTAGAGCTTGAACAGCATCACTGGAAGCTTTCTTGTAATCATTTTGAGATGGTTAGAGGATTTGTACGGAGCTCCTCAAGAGAAATGAAGATAAATAAAACGATAAGAAAGAATCTCTCTCTCTCTCTCCCTATATATATCAATGTTTTTGCGTTCCCCCGAGTTCGCGCACAAAACCGTTATTATAGAAACAATATAAGGTGGAAGTAAACGCTATATTTCAGCTAGCGAACTCTAAATTGTCAGACAACAAAAGCATTTTTCCTGCCTTCTCATTTCCCCCCGATTACTAGGTTGTGTCCCCCACGCATGTCATTTAATATATTGCATAACAGGTTAAAGTGATCATGTAGAATCTTGACATGTTATATTCCTGCGAAAGCTGTATGATCTATTGCGGGCCGATGTCGCAACTTTTTCCTGCACTTGGGTGTAACGTCAAAGCTGGTGACCATCAAGACGTGTGCTTTACAGAGGTTAACGTGACGCTCTAGCCGTTGAGTGACTTGCTCCAAAGCCTCTAAGTGTTCCAGGGAGTCTACCTCAAACGTTTGCCACAAGTCAACTGCAAAACACATCACACAAATAGCATAATAATTAATGATAAGACAAAGCAAGCAGAACCATAAACAACTCTATAGTTTTCTATCCTACTGCAGTGCTTAATATTACTTGACATACATAAGCAAACATGTTAACCCTTACATTCACGGGTCCATTTTCCAGGGTCCAACATCAGATGATGCTTGGCATGTTCCAACTCTCGCCTGAGAGCACTATACCTGAGTCTCACCTCCGCTATTCTCTGCTGTCGATGCTCCAAGATTTTCAGCTTTGCACTAAAGAGGACTATACCCTGAAAACGTGGAGGACAAAAAGTAAGTTTGCCTCCATATAAAATGTGAGTGGGCTAAGATTAGCATTTGGCCTACCATTACTCCACAAGGTTTTATATTAAAGTAACATTTAGTTTTTCTAAAAACGTTTTAGCATTTAAAAACAAAATCAGGCACTGTATTCATTTATAGCTTTCTTATATCTGATTCAAATCTTGACCCACAAAGCCATCAAATACACATACACTGAATTACACACTGTGAAATTTATTTAATACATGACCATGAGCGCTTACTACAATGAACTATACATTGTAAATGAAAGTAAAAAATATGAACAGAAAAGGAAAAAAAAAAAAAAATACATTCCTGAACATACAGTTTTGGGATAATATTGTTTTGATGAAATTAAGCACCATTTGAGGAAAAGTATATACTACCTGAAGAAAAAACATTATATATAAAAGAACACAACATTGACAAAATTTCCTCAGTATGTACAATACATTATTGAATAAATACTTAAATAAATTTGCAAATGAAAACTTTACAAATAACACATTTGAAAAAACAAAATAATGTATTTCATAAATTGACAAATAGTTGCATAGTTTTCAGTGATAGAAAAAAAAGTATAAACAATGTAAAATGACATTTATTCTGAATCAGTATATTGATTCTAGTTTGAGTCAGATTTTAAAAAATATAAATAAAAAAAACAATGAGTGTTTGAAGTTTTCTTAAGGCTGGAATACATTACACAAGTTTTTTAAATCAGAGCAGATTTCAGCATTTCCTTATAAACACAAACTTGCATCTATAACTCTGACTGCTTTGACTTTTGCCAACTAACGACTGCAAACTGGTTAAAAATCAAGGCAAAAGTCATGTAGGATATCCCTACTTCTAGAAAACAGTGTTGCGAGCAAAGATAATTGTCTAAAGAACAGATTTTTGTGTCTAAGTAATTCAGAAAACTGTACGAGTTGAATCAAGCACTACCAATTTAATGGACCATACAATGACAGCAGTTTGTGAACAAAATACAAAACAGACAGACAGACAGATATTTTTTTTTTCCTTTAACACATTTTGAACCTCACCTTGTTCCCTGCCCCACCTCTCTTCTGTGCGCCATTTACATTATCAATCTCATAGACTTTAATTTCATAAGAGTCAGAACCACCCCGATCCACCCGGTGTGTTTTTGGCCCACTGACGGATCTCTTCAGTGACTGGAGGTTGTCTTGAGATGGATGTCTTAGACTGGACCCTGTGGATAAAGACAGGTGAAGACCATATTGTTTTTTAGGCCAGAATGCTTTAATTATAGTGCCCCTATTATGGATTTTTGAATATGACCTTTCATGCAGTGTGTAGCAGCATCCTGCAAAGTATTAAATCTGAAAGCGCACCGTGTATAAACTTACTGTCTCTCAAAAGAAAGAATACTCTGAAGCACTGAAAACAAGCCGTTTCATGTCAACATGTAACATTAGCATAATGCCCACCCACTTGATGGGAGCACAGACCAGGGGAAAACTTGATTTTTGTGTGGGTCAGAATGAAAATGCAAATTCATTCTTTGCAACTAGGTGCAGCTTTTGAAGCATTGAAAGCACACAAAAACTGCTTTGAATGGAATCGAGCAATCACCAGTGTTGCCAAGATCGCTCTTTCCACAGGAAGTTTTTCATGTTAAATGGGATGGGTTAGAGCGACCCCAATAACATGATATTTAGTCCCTGGAATGTGACTTTTATCAAATGTGTTTTATACCCCACTGGAATGCGATTTTTCCAGAAATTTCCCCTGAAAAGCGATTGGGCTAGTTTTGAGTAGCAATTGGGTGGCTTTTGCTGTTAAAACCTGGCAACCCTGCCAATCACCTCATCACGCGAAAACAAATAATTTGTGAGTCATTGAGCAAATAAGGTAAAAATAAATGCATATTATAAGAAAATGAAAGTGTTTTTTCACCTTTCATACGTGTCAGCCTGTTGCTGGGGACCCTTACCTATGTTGGTTCTTTTTTTGTTACTTCTCATGCCTTTAGCAGCACCGAACGAGCAGCTCTGATCGCTAATGGAGTTGTGTGTTGAACTGCTGCTGATTGTAGCTTCACTGTCTCTCAGCATGCTTTCATAGCCACTACTGACCATACTGCTCCTGTTATAGAGTAAAGCTGTTTTACACATGGCAGGAGGCAGCTCTCCACTGAGAACGCTTGTGGTATCGCTAGCATGTCCGCTGCAGTGGTGTGGAGTCCGTGGAGCTGTGATCCGGCTATACGGGGATGGCAATGTGTGAACGAAAGGTTTCATTGTCCCCAGTTCCTCACATTCATCTAAATCAGATCCACCTTGACTATAAGCAGAAAGAGAATCTCTACTGCTTCTTAAAAGCTCAACTCTTCCTTTCCGGACTGCACCGGGTGACTTCAAACTGCCGCTGTCTTGACTTCGGGATAGGGAGTGTGTTGACCAGGAGCTCTGGCTGACAGGTGCTCCGTTCGGAGAAAAGCTTGAGCTCCGGTTGATCGAGTGTCTGGTGGGTTTGGGAGACAAGTTTGGCATCTTGTGTATCTTTGAACTGGGCATGAATTTATTAACTGTTGTGGTCTTAGAGTGACCGGTTTTTGATGGTCGGGTTGTTTCATTGGCATCATGCATTGGGAAGAATTGTGGAACCCTCCCAAGACTCTGGCTAGCTCGACACCTTACAAAGTCCTCAAAGTCTTCTTTAAAACCTAGTGGGCTGGATTGTGCTGAAATGTAATCTTCATCTAAAAGGCCTTTCGGAGCCATATCGATGAAAGCAGTCTCTTCAAGGAACTTGCTTTTAAGTCTTGAGCTAGAATTACCTTCCAAGCTTCCTATTGAGCGCCCACTCTTACTGTGATCCCATGTTTGGCTTCTGCCGGATAATGCTTTCAGTTTGGCATTAAACAACTTGCTGCTCTCCTCAAAATGAGATTTAGTGCTGGTCTTGGTTTCGGTAGCCATGTTTAGCATTGCGTTTCTGGCTATTCCAGATTCTTCTTTCGTCTCTTTTCTTTTTAGATTGGGACTGTTTGTTGACGTTGATGGCATATTGTCCTTGGTCCATTCTACAGGACCATCTTTCTTTGTATACTGTTTCTTATCCGGAGTTTCTCTTGGACTCTGTGGGTTCTTCTGTTCTGTTTTCATTTGAGGGACATCTTTGATGTCTTTCTTGTTTTGGCACAACCAGCCCTGCTCAGGTTTAATTTCACACGCATATTTTCTGGACTTGGAGACCTCACAGGGAGGGTCAGGTTTTACCATGGCTCCTTTAGTTTTCTCCTTCACATCTTCAATCAGGGGCACCTCAGACCAAGTATCATGCTGTGAAAGGTTTTTCAAATCAGTTTGGCCACCTGCGTTGTCAATATGTGCATTGATTTTGGGGTGTTTAATAGCTGCAACTGATGAGGCCGTGGAGGCTTCATGCTCTGAAGTTTGTTCATTAGAGTTGGAACTATAAACATTTTCTGTTTGTTCTTCACCTACGCTGCCGATAATCCTAACAGACTGACTTCCTGGCGTTAAAGCCTGGAAAGAGTGGGACTCATGAATACTTAATATTTGTGCCTTTCCTTGCTCAGTGGCCCCATTTATTGTTACCTCCTCAACCACGGTATACACAAGCTCATCTTGTCCATTAAGATCAAGTGGCTTCTGAACAGTAACAGTGATGGTGGCCCTCATCTCTCGCTGTTTTTTTCCTGTACAATGTGGAATGTCTCTATTCAAAGAGGCAGAAACAGCCGGTGGGGAGCTCAAACTGGAAGACAGGGATGATGAAAAAGAAGAAGACGAGGTAGACCTTGGAGAGCTCTTGCCAATGGGAGATATTCGTGTCTCAGATTGCATTGTGGAATTATCCGATAATCTAATTTTACCTTGGTCTTCCAATTTCAAAGATAGTGCAGTGGGCATCATATTCATTATTTTATCATGAAGCTTAGATTTACTTAGATATTGGCTGGATAGCACAGGATCACTCGGTTTGACAACATCTAACTGTGGTTGAATAATTGCTGAATTGGTGCTACTTGGAATTTCTTCACTGCTGTGAATTACGGCAAATGTTTTTGAGGTGTTTCCTTGTCTGGTGCTACTGGGTTCTCTGTTGTTTAATGCTTGAATGTCAAATGAATTGGATTTCTTTTTGGTTTGGCTTAAGCGAGGTGGTTTTCTCATGGTGTTCACTTCCTGATTATTGCATAGATCCAACTCTGTCTCGTCTATGTTTCCTAGCCGATTCTGTAGTTCTGCAAATGTGTTGCACTTCAGGCACTCAAAATCAGATTTTTCTTGCAAAATCGTTGGTGTTGACTCTTCTTTAGTCTTTTCTTTTGATATCTGCTTCATGCGATTGGCAATTGGTGGAGAGATTTCACAAAACTTCATCAGCGAGAGCTTCTTGGACTCCAACTTGCTCTTGAGTAAGGATGGAATAATAGGCAAAACCTCTCTGCTTCTATTTGTAACCTCTTTATCTACAAGACCAGAAGGATCCATAGAGATAATAGTATCACTAGACTTATCACTCCCAGGGTAAAATACTGGATCACTAGAGAAACCAGGAGAGGAGAGATCTTGATCCAGTGTTCCCGTAGATTGGAATCTCATCTTGGTAGAATTATTAAATTTCCTCTCGTTGCCTAAGCTTCTTCCTCCGGGCGAGCTTGAGGAAGATTTCTGAAATTGAAAAAAACATAAAAACCTTAGCCTAAATTCACAGCCCCTGAAAACTGAGGAACATGTCCATAATTCAAAAAATACATAAATGCAAATTTTATAACTCATATGACATATGAAAAGTAAACCGTGGTCTAAATGAACAGAATCTGAACACTGGTGAGCATGTTTATAAGCATACCCTTATCTTCTTTTTCTGCCTTCGCATTCGAGTCACAGTCTGCATCGTACAAAGGCTTTCTGTAAGGTCCTCAGACATGGTGGATATATGGGCAATAATTGTGGTGGAGCAGTTGACATTGCTCAGAGAGTCTTGCAAAAGCATGGCTAATTTACTTCCCCTGTAGTAAAGAAGTTATTACTGATAATTAAATTTACTTAATCACATTTTACTTAAAGTGACAATTCACCCAAAAATTAAAATTACCCTATGATTTACTCAGCCTTAAGCCATCCTAGGTGTATTTGACTTTCTTCTTTCAGACAAATATAATCTGAGTAATATAAAAAAATGTCCTGGCTCTTGAAAGCTCTATAATGAACAGAGAGGAGTAGCTCCGGCTACAATATTTTATGCACACAGTTCTATTTATTAACCGATAGAGTGCCAAAAGTTGCGGACTACAGCTTAAAATAGCAAATGCTTTTCGCTCATTTGTGCGCACATGGGCATGCTAGTCTGAAAATTAGGTGTGTTCGGATACATTGTTGGTGAGTTGCTGTTTTAATGCAACTGAAACTGCACCATTGACCAACTAAAAACCAGTCTAAAGTCAATGACGCTGTATTTTTTTGTTATTTAAAGAACACATTAGTAATATACTCCTTTAGGAGGGTCCACAACGCCTGTAAACTCTGCTTATTACACACACAGCACACAAACATGCCAAATGTCATAATGGATAGCCATCGTATGTATCATAATTAGGCTATGTACGAGCAGCCCCATCTGAAAGAAGAAAGAAAATCGTCTACACCTAGAAAGTCTTGAGGTGAGTGAATTTTCATTTTTGGTTGAACTAGTCCTTTAACTAAATCACTACACTATTAGTAATTTACTACTTTTATAATCAAGATATATATAGACATACCTGTTAGGAACGTGATTATGTCTGTTTAGATTGGCTGTGATAAAGTTTCCAAGCTCAGCGAGGCAGACTCCACAGTTACTTCCTTCCCTTTCCCCTACACAGCTCCCTAAATCGACCAGGCTCAGCTTGCTTTGATCTAGATTCACTAAGAAAAGTATATATTTTAAAAACACACAAAATTTTTCAAACATAAATGCAAAATAGTCTTTTTTTAATATGCTAAAAGTAACAATTATGAAATCTGACTTTACTGGATCAATATTGTGTGATACATGTCATCTAATAGGCCTTTGTATATCATGGTCTGTAGTGAGAATCTGCTCATATACAGTACATCTCTATATAAAAGCCATGAAAGGGCAACTGAACTCACTCCCAGATTTGGTGCTGCTTCCTATGTGCTGTTGGCGAACATGCAGAGTGAAGAACATGTGACAACAATGTGGTGGTCTCCCTCCACTGTCCACCATCCCACTGCGGGATGCAAGAGCTGCATCTAGTAGGAAAGCTGCTCTTTCTGGAGTTGGAGCATTCAGTACACTGTGGTTGCAGAGCTGAGATCGAGATAACAAAATCTAATAATGAGACTCTCAAGTAAATGGGAATGCCTCAATTAACATATCAATGAGTATGTATTAAATTTGTATTGATTGCCCATGAATATTGATAATACGCCATGCAAAGGGTTATAAATGGCATGCACAATGTTGTTTTAAGGAATATTCTGTGTTCAATATATGCTAAGCTCAATCAACAACTTCTGTGGCATCAAATTAATTAGATTACCATAACATTTTTTGAACTTAACTCATAAAATGCAAAAATTAGGGTTAGGTTGAGGCACTTACAGTGTAAGTGAATGAAGCAATCCACAAACAATAAAATAATCATTGTTACAATAGTATAGACATAAAATGCAAACAATAGGTGCTTTCATTTTATTTTATTTAACCTTTTCTGTCTTAAATATAATTGACAGGACAACTGACCACCATAAACCTTGCAATAACTATAAAAATGGTGAAAATGGATCCAGTTCACTTCTGTTACTTTATATAAAGAAAACAAGGTTACATTAAGGATTCTTAAGATTTTTAAGTTTATCAACATTATGCCACAATTGCTGTGATTGTGCTTAACTTGTACCATACCTGGACTTTTTCTTGAACGTTACATGAATGCTGCATATGCTTGAATTAGAATTCTTTTTTCCCAACTATCCAATATGCACAAAGTGCTGGATAATAAACGGAAATGAAAAATAACTACATATTAGAACAAAGGAAGTGTGATCAACACTTGCTTGTACTCCACAAACGGGGTCCTCTTTGAGGTAAGCATCTGGTCTATAGGTCTCCTTGCCGTTGCCCGTGTCAACATCACTGAGTAAATCCCTGATGCCATTGTTTTCCCCGCAGACCTCTACAGCTGACACGGAAACTGAGATGTTCGCCCATGTCTTGTCTTTCTTCCTTGTAATGAGCTTGAAAAGCCAAGAGATAGCACAAGGAATGACTCCAAGGCTTTGACTGCAACCATCGTGGCCAATCATTGTGTAAGACATTCCTGTAAACCGAAAGAAAGGAAGTGAGAAATCCACCTTTTATAACGGGTCATCATTAGGCGGAAAATCCCCTCATAAGGTTTTTGCAGAATAAATCGTCTTTTCAGAATGACAAAAATCCACAGACTCGAAATATGCTTAAATACGTGGTGAATGACTTTACAAACTGGGGTGTAAAATGCGTTGTGGCAATGTCACGACCAATTAAATGTAAAGCACTTTACTGCCAGTCAAGCATGGGCCAGTTTAAAAGATTTATGATGTCTGGCTGGGAGCCAAGGGCCAACATGGAGAGCGGGTAATTCAATCTAGCTAATAGAGAATGATGTCATACTCCAAATGCCATGCAGAGACTGTTGTCATGATTTTGGGTGGATAACAATTAATAACCTTAAAGGTAACCTGTGATTTACCCACTGAGTAGGCTACACGTTTAATCCACATTCATTGAGAGGCTCCGCAAATCTCATACAGTGGAAAAAATAAACGTTAAGCCTAAACCTTTTTTCAACCCTATTGGAGGCAGAGCTAAAGAAGCCTGCTTGCCTCAGAGTAAAAAAAAAATAAATATAATTGTGAGATGAAGATTAAAAGGAGTAGAAGATATGCTGCTGCATAATACGGTCACGGTGTGCTTCATTAAAAAGGCAAATATGAAAAAAAAAGGTTTACAATTAATTATATTTAATGTAATATTGCGTGATATTAAGCTACACTGTGAGATATATAAAGTTGTACTTGAATTATGTTAACTGTCAACTGAAAAAATGCATTAAGAAAAACAATCCTACAATTAAAACTAAAGACCATTGATCACAAAACTATAAGCATCCTATCATATATCATCCTACTAAATATTACTGGAGAATATAGAGCTTATATTGCATTTTATGGAAGTAGTCTATTATACACATTTAATTGATTTACATTACAAGCTATCAGAATTTCATCTCGCTTTTTGGCATTATAAATAACATCTACAGCACCTAATTGCATATTTATGTCCTAAGTTAAATTATTATTGTTATTCCTTTTTTTCTTTTCAAGTGTGAGCACCCTATTCTCCCTACATCATAATATATGAGCCATATAGCGTCTGACTTATAAAACGTAATGCAAAATTTTCACTTATAGTTTGTTTAGTAAACCTTTCCAAAATCCTTTGTTTAACACGTCACGCTTTACAGGTTTAAAAAATATTTAAATATCACTCACTTACCCACATTGGTTTGTCCAAAGCTTAGGACACAACCATCAGCTCCTGCAAGCACAGACTGCAGCACCTCACACAAGCTGTTCTCACACACCTCTGCCTGGAAAATAAAACTGCAACTTATTGTTTTCTTTTTTATAACAACACTGTTTCATCATTTGTCAAGGACCTTTTGCATGGAATCTGTCTCTGGGGATGTGGAATTATTTATCCAAATGTGCGTCTAACAC
This sequence comes from Enteromius trimaculatus, assembly GCA_032361065.1. Lineage (NCBI taxonomy): Eukaryota > Metazoa > Chordata > Actinopteri > Cypriniformes > Cyprinidae > Enteromius > Enteromius trimaculatus. The sequence goes on from JAUMHP010000076.1 coordinate 13,816,461, forward strand.
TGCTCACTTGATTTTACTGGATAAGAATATCCAGATATTGGATATCTGCACTCAAGTGACCAAATCTGAGAGTGTTGCAGATGTTTAGATATTACGACTCAGATAGGCTCCAGACAGTAGACATATCAGTTTTCACATCATAAGATAGAAATAACAAAGCAGTGTCCCTGACCTGGGTTGATTCAGGGCCAAAGGCAGCATCAAAGGTGAAGGTCTTTGAGGAGACTGTAGTTCCAGCAGTCTGTCTCTGAGGGTTGAAGGTGGGTACATTCAGCACTGTGACCTGTTTCTTTTGCAGGTCCAGTTTGAAAGAGTAGGATCGTGATGGGTCAGACACAGGATTTGAACACACTCGCAGCATCACTTTGACCTAGAAATACAAGTATTTATATTAAGGCATTTAGCAGACACTAAAAGACATAGGATATCACATATAAATATGCTCAATCTCGTCTGCCAAATTTCGATTTTGTTAATAAATATTTGTAAAAATGCCATAAAATATATTTTAAAACATATTTACACTATATTTTCAAGATGTTTAAAGGAATAGTTTACCCAAAAATTAAAATTCTGTCATTATTTACTTTACCCATCATTTCTTTGTTCTGCTGAACACAAAAGTAGATATTTTGGAAAAGGTTTGTAATCAGGTTGTTTTGGTCACCATTGACTTCCATAGTATTTTTTTCCACAGCCTGGTTACAAACGTTTTTCAAAATGTCTTCCTGTGTGTTCGGCAGAACAAAGAAATTCATACAGATGTAGAACTAATCGACTTTTTTCTTATTTCTTTAAGTTGCTTATATCTAAAAATATATTGTTTGGCCGTCAATATAAATATATACATACAGTATATATATATATATATATAGTGCTTGCTCCAAATACAAGGTTAAACTGTACTGAACTGTACTTTTACTGTGACAAAACATGTTTCTGTAAATATAACCATAACGGTAATATTTAAAAAGTGAAATATCCCAAGCATGATGTCACTGAACACACATCTAAACCGGGTTTAGGTTAATGCTTTGTCTGATATCTAATGCATTTGTCCAGTGATATTATCTTCTCTGTCCTGAGTCTGTCAAATCATATTTACACCAAATGAATTATTTAAGAATCCATTATCTCTGCTACAGTTGCTGGATGTGCAGTGCTGAGTGCGATCTAGCTTGCAGGTGCTACCCTGAGAGCGATATAATTTGAAACTCAAGACGAGTCCCATCAGTGTGAACCGTGGAGAGTGAAGTCAGGGCGAGCTACAATTAAACTAAATTGATTTCCCTTCCTCAAGGAGGTAGTGCGATGGAATGGGAAGGCCATTAACATCGCATTCAGAGGTTACAGTCTGAGCAGCTTCTCTAAACTGTGAGGCAGCTAGAAAGCAGCCACATCTCAAGGACAGGCTGAATGACATCTAAATCATCTGATCAGAGGTGTGACATGTTAAGGAAGGAACATTTTTCCTCATTCAGATAAATGGTACTCAGAGAAAAAATGTAAATGATGGAGACTCCAGTCATAACAGTAGCTTATTAAAGCTGTTTAATTTTGCATGTAAGTCATGGTACTGCCATGTTAACATCACATGACCAGTCACATACTCACTTCATCTTGCTGCTAATGAATAATGGATGTATGTTAACTTTTTTTTTTTTTCTATGGAAGATGTAATCCACCATTGAGGAAATAATTCTGACATCTTACTCATTATTTCTCACAATTAGTGACTTAGCTCGTATTCTCTCTAATCATCTCACAATTTCTTTATTTCCCACAGTGTGTTTGAACTTTTAGTTTCACCCTTCTACAATCAGGAAATGAAAACTATTATATAACAGCAGACCATAAATCAATCTATGAACTCTTTTACAAATTTAACTGCAAATTAGCAACTACTATAGTCTAACACTAAAATATCACGTAATAATATAAGCATCCATACACTTTGGCAGTGTTAGTTAGCAAAAATTCAAGCCATACCTTTCCCATCGCTTGTGTTTCCTTGCTCTTACTAGCAGCTTGAAAAATGTTTGCTGGTGCTAGAGGAGGAGATTTCTGCAGAAGACTATTGAAGTTTGTCATGCGTTGAGAAGCACTGCTCTCTGAGAAGTGCCTTCCTCTTCTAACCATTACGTTCAATTTTTGTGCTGCCCTTTAGAAGTTCAGGGGTTTGACAGAGTTTAGCTTAGATGCATGGACATTACATTATTTGAATTCTTTTTCTATTTTCTGGTCAGCACCTCTTACCTGACAAAGAAAGACAAGGCAGCAGATGTTCCTGCGGGGAGCAGAGAGGACATACTGGAAGAACGCGTCGGCTGTGTGGCGCCGTAGTTGCATAGTGCTGTAGAGGTTACATTCTCCTTTTCATTTACCTTCCCTGCATGCAAAGGACTCTGGGAGGACTGAGAAAGATTTATCTTCAGTGATATGTCAAGATCGAGTAATTAAAGGAATAGTTATCCTGCAAATAAACATTTGCTGACTTTTTTTTCACCCTTAAGCCACCAGAGATGTAGAGTTTGTTTCTTCATCAGAACAGATTTGGAGAAATTTAGCATTACATCATTTGCTCAGCCAAAAGTGAATGGGTGCCGTCAGAATGAGAGTCCAAACAGCTGATAAAAACATCACAAGTTAATTGATTAATAACTTGTTGAAGGGGTCATCCGGTGCCGAATGCACTTTTACAAGCTGTTTGGACTGAAATGTGTGTTGGGAGTATGTGTACACAACACCCCTACAATGATAAACATCCACCAGTAGTTTTCTTTTAATTTCATAAAAATAAGTTGCCCCTTCTGAAATCAAGCCATTCTCAAACGCATGTCAGTGTGGCATCACACTGACAGAGGCCACTCCCATAATAGTTGATTGACAGCAGGATGTCACACAGACTGAACTGGTGTCTTACCTCAGACCCGGGTGAGGTGATTTGTAGTTGAATGTATTAATGAACATAGCAGTAGTGATTTACCCCTGACATCTGAGAGACTGAAGACGCATAAGATTAAAGTTACGTTTGGTTGTGAAGGTAAATCTACCCTTGATAAACCGGAATGCGTTTATGTTGGCGAGAATCATTCATGATCCAGCCTCACCTACAGAAGCAGTGAGTATAATGTCTTTTAATGAATCTTTTCAATAATGTGCTAATTAGCAAGTTTTCACTATAAATACAGCTAAAAAAAGATCCTCAGAGAGCGCCTCAGAAAAGAGGGGCGGGGTCAGTGGAGCTCGTGAAGATTTAAAGGGGAAGTAAATCCACAGAACAGAGTGATTTCAAAAGAGCTGTTTATGACAGGGTAAAATGAGTTCTTTACAATATCTTTGAGAAATTTTAAAGCAATCTATATTACAACCTTTCCATTAAGATCCAAAAGAATCATATTAGCTTGTGGAAAATTGGCTTTGTATGACTCCTTTAAGTAAAAGGCTGTGTGTTTATACATTACAAATCCATAATTAAGCCATTTAATTAGTCAAAAGAGTCCTTATCCATGATAACGCTTCCTTCAGTAAAAAGTCAATCACCTGTTGTCCTCACACATCAAATTCCAGCATCATATTTTTGTTTTTGATTGTAAACGTGCTTGATCAACATTCTGTCCTGATTCAAATAAGACAGGGTTTGTTCATTACAAACAGACTTTAATTGATGGACTAGAGTCACATGGATTACGGTGATGCTCAGCAAGCGATGTAATGCTAAATTCCACCAAATCTGTTCGAATGAAGAACCAAACATAAATATCTTGGATGGCCCCAGGTTTCAGCAAATTGACATTTTTGCATAAACTATTCCTTTGATGCACTAAACTGCACAGGCAATATGTTTATTCAGTTCAATACATTTTAGTCTTTTCGACAATGATTTAAAAAACAATATGCCAGTGTGAACACTACACCCTGAACATGAGTGCGTTTAATGCACTGCAGTCAGACACTATTATTAGCGGAAGCCGCTGCAAGCTGAGTCATATGTGCAGATGAAGTCATGAACCTCTTTATATGTGTCTCAGCATACAGGCAACGAATGCCCAAGGCTGCAGGCACTGACGGGACGAGTCATACTTCAGCCCAATATCTAACCTCTTCTCAGCAGAATAAAAATATCCAGACTTTATTTCTTTGCCTCTGTTCAAGAAAACCATCGCTTGCCTGCAGTCATCCACATATCTAGAGTCACTCCCTGCCTTTATGTCTCATCAATGCTTCAATCCAGCCATGCGAAATAGGAGCCTCCCCTTCATTGGCAGAATATAACGCCAATTAGCGCTGGGAGCAACCCTTGGGCAGAGATGGCAATATTGGCTCTACTGTTATTTTCTTCTCCATGTCTGCTTTCTTTCTCTCACTTCTCTGTTCTCCAGAGAGAATCTAAGATTTAATTATGTGCACTTTTTTTTTTTTTTTGCCGTTACGCTTTCAGTGCTTATCTGTGTTTGCAATTTCAAATACACACCTACGAAATGCATCTGTTCTGCTTTTACTCTGTGCATTTTTTTTAAGGACAAGGACAGAGTGAGTCCACCTTGGATGTTTGTGTAATGAAATGGAGCTGGACTAATGGACTCGGGCTACCATCATGCTCTCGGTCAGCGTCATATAAAGATCTGGTACTGAGTGCTGATGGAGCTGTCTGAGATATTCCCTCTCTGCCTCACTTCCATAATGCGTTCTCATTTCATCTGTATTTACGAGCGCTGCGTATGAATATTTCACCGGTCATTAAATATTTCAGCGATATTGATCAAGCTTCTTTTTTTTCTGACAGGCTTCTCTGTGGCATGGATAAAATGTGGGTTTAACCATTAACCAGAAAAAGTCCTGTATCATCTGCTTCTAGAGCTAATCAAGGCCAACTAGAGTTGTGTATCATAAGAAGACACACGTGTCCTGGTGAGCAGACATAGCTATGCATATTTCATTTATATACTCTTACATTATGCACATGGATGATGTACTGGACATAAAATATGAACAGCAGAGTGCTTCTATCTTTGCTAGATTTAAGACTGTAAGACTTAAAATAAGCGTCTTCTGCTCACCAAGGTTCTATTTATTTGATATTAAAAATACGACACAAATATTTTGAAATATTATGGCATTTTAAAATGACTTCTCTTTAAAATTTAATTTGTTACTCTGATTGTAAAGCTCAGTTTTATCAAGTTAATTTCTTGACCAAAAACATTTAAATGGTATATTAAAGTAATAGTTCACCCAAAAATGAAAATTATATCATCATTTACTCACCGTCATGACTTGTATAAATGTTTTTATTCTGTGTAACACAAACAAATATAATCCGAAGAAGTCAATGGGGTCCAAAACAACACTAACTTACTTAAATGTTACGGACAAAAACACTTTAAATCTTCTTTTCGCCCAAAGTAAGAAAGTAAAATGAGCTTAGAATGACCGGAAGCTGATTAAATCATTTTAATTTAGACTCAACCAACCTTTCAGATCTAAAGTGTTACCTTGAACAACTATAAGTAAACAATTAATACATTAAAAAGATTCAAATAAAAGAATCTGCCTACCTTTTGAGACATTGAATTGTTTCCTTTGCATGAGGACAGGGGCCACAGGGACTCCAAATGCTGACGTCCTTTAATCCAGCAATCCGGTGCTGCATTGCTAGGCCTCTGATGGGGGTCTGAGACAACAGATCGGTGGCTTGAGGTTCTGGGGAGCGTTTGTGAGCCTGAGTCTAGGCTTGTGGATGGGATGTTGGCAGTGGTAGGTGGAGCCCATATGGCCCGGTCCTGGGTGAGGATCGTGCGGATAGCCTCCTGCTTCAGCTGGCTAAAGTGAGTGGAGCAGACGCCACAGCGTCCATCCGCGTTGCCCCAGGCTTCTACAGTACTAGCAGGTGGTTTCATGCTCTCATAAAGATGAATGAAGACTTTGGGATCCTGAGGCACAGAAAGAAAATTTGTTACTGGTGACAGTTAACCCATCAGAATATATCAGAATAAATCATATATTTATAATTAAGTATTTTAGGTCTTTTTTATGTTTAATCTTTAAAATCCTTTGGTGACAAAATAAAAGATCATTAACATTTTGATTCAGTTTTTGTTTTCTATTTAATTTTAATATCAGTTAAAGTTTTTTGTGTTTTTGTAATTTATAGGATGTATATGTGTGTGTTTGTGTATGGCAACTACTGTATAAATTAAAATGTCTTTTACTTAATTTTATTTTAGCTAACCTTATTTTTTAATTGATTTAATATTCCAGTTTTAGTTGAATATAATGATCCCATCCTATCACATTAAGGTAATTTCACAAATATTATGGGGAAAAAGGGTCAAATATTTTACGTTTGCTAAAATAAAATCAACTATGCTCCACTAACCTATTTCTCCACCAAATATGCTACCCACAAATGCATCTCTGACTCAGCTGATCACATTATAGTGCCATTTACTTTATTGTTCTCAGTAGGAACTGAGTTTTCACATCCCACCCATTATACCCCATATTCTAGTGTAATCAAGACTAGACGAGTGTCACATGAATCACAGACCAACTGCAAAAGCTAATCGATTTAAACTCGTTTCAGTGGAAGGGGAAAAAGCACGCGCCTCATATGTAATTGAAATATGAGACAGACTGTGGCTGGTGGGGTGGGCATGCAAGCAGCAGCCCACTAAAAGTCACCCAAAAAATGCACGATAATCGTTTCTAAATGTATGCGAATAGATCATACTTACTTTAGTAGAAAGATTTTCGTCAGTTACTTGTTTTAACGCTTCCCTTTTAAAGACGTTGAAGTGAGAGATGCACTTTTTGCACAGATGTCCTGTGCCGAATAACGTCTCTCTTTTCGGCCCGGTGGACTTGATGGAGTTGTATTCAGGCGGGTAACCGTTTAACGATTCTTTGGACCATTTTGAACGTAGGAGAGAGTCAGTGAGAGGTGTCGGGAAGGAGCTTGCGAACCCTGTCCAAGGTGCTGCATGGGAATCATATGCTGAAGAGCCAGCGCCTTCGGGCGGGAGACGCTCCTTCTGCGCTGCTGCTGCATGACCCCTGAACACGGGACTCATTTTAACGTTGCTCATCTGCGAACCGTAAACCGCCCGTATTAATTGCATTCAATATTCAACGCGATATTTCGTCATATTGAAATATAGATGAGCTAACAAATGATGCACATTACTTACAGTCATACAAAAGTACTTAGTCACCTACTTACCATGAACCGCTCACTGCCTGTTGTTTCACAGTATCCTGTTTGATTCCTCATATTCTGAATGAATAGACGCTCAATAAATTCGTTATCTCAAAGCGTCATCCACAGCAAGTTTCCATTCGTTTCAAATAAAGCAAATCGTATGTTTAATGCAAAAAAGCGGATAACTTTGATAAGAAAGAGATGCGTTGTCCTCGTAGCGCATGCTGGGATTTCGCGCACCGTGCTTTTATGTTCTTGGAGAACTCCGGTGACTAAAGATGAATATTTGATTTTCGTTCACGCAAATGCAAAAGTCCTTGAATTAAATCTTCCCTTTTGAGCTGTTCTGTAAGTTTCCGTTGTTTTTAACGCGCATTTTGAACTTTATTCCGTAAAAAAACTGTGTAAAGCATTGGCTATGATTAACAAAAAAAGCTTTTATATCCTATTCATCCTTGGGTTGTTGTTGCATTATGTCTTCATCTTTTTTGTTCTCCGGTACAGTACCACCCACTTGTCATTGCTCTAAGGAATTGAGATCACAAACACTGTGGTTAAGATATAGTGAGATTGATCATGAGATAGCGCCACCCATCGACTAACATTAATATCTGCAAAAGGCAGTGCTGCCCACACGCGGATATACAGTGAGGTCAATAAGTATTTGTTCAGCCTGTGATTTTGCAATTTCTCTTACTTTGAAAAAGTGGAGGGGTCTTTAATTTTCAGCATAGGTACATTTCCACTGTGAAAATCCGGTAATCACATTGTATGATTTTATAACAATTTATTTGGGAATTATTGTGTCAAATAAGTATTTGATCACTTGAGTCAAAGAAATTTAATATTTGGTACAGAAGCCTTTGTTAACAATTACAGAGGTCAAACGGTTCCTGTAGTTCTTCAAAAGGTTTGCGCACATTGCAGGCATTTTGGCCCTTCTCTAGATCTGTCTGGTTTCGGGGCTGTCGCTGAGCAACACTGAGTTTCAGCTCCCACCAAAGATTTTCAATGGGATTGAGGTCTGGAGATTTGGCTAGGCCACTCCAAAACCTTGATATGCTTCTTACGGAGCCACTCCTTGGTTTTCCTGGCTGTGCGCTTTGGGTCATTGTCATGTTGGAAGACCCAGCTACGACCCATCTTCAATGTTCTGAAAGGTCTCCTTAATACAGTGCAGTCGTCCTGTCCCCTGTGCAGAAAAACACCCCCAGAGCTGATGCTTCCAGCTCCATGCTTCACTGTAGGTAAGGTATTATTGGGATGAAGCTTATCATTCTTCTTCCTCCAAACACGGCAAACAGAGTTAAGACCAAAAAGTTCTACTTTGGTTTCATCTGAACAGGACTTTCTCACATAACTCCTCTAGATCCTCCAGATGGTCCCTGCAAACTTCACACGGGCCTGGACATGGGCTGACTTAAGTAGTTTAGTTCTGTGCTGATTCTTCACCATTCTTAGCATCATTGATACCCCACGAGGAGAGATCACAGCACGAGACATTTGACTGACGGTGTGTGATGAAAAAATATAATTCTGTACATTTAATTCTGTATTCTGTAGCTATTAGGATGTGTTGTGTATTCTGAGGTATAACGTCTTTTTCTGTTTTGTTAAAGGTGTGTAAATCAGTCGTTTTTAACAGTTAAAGCCACATATTTACTCCACATCTGAGCTAAAAGGCTATTAATTGTTGAAAAACTATAGCTTGTCATACATGGAGCATCATAGACTATTCAACTAAACACATTTTTTCATAACCAGCAGTTATTTCCTCAAAGTGATTCCTGGCTAAAGGAAACCTGTTAAACGGGTAAGTGTGAGATAAACATTGAGAGGTTTATGAAAAACCAGGGGTGGGGGATGTTATTCATCTCTCATCCATATTTTGAAACAAATGTAAAAAATATAATTAATAAGGATGACTTTTAGAAAGGTCATTATATCGTTTATATGTGTATGGATGCATTTTGCAATGAATATTAAAGGGTTTCACAATGCCAGTAAATCATCTTGAATTCACGAGGCAAAATGAATAGTCTAGGAGGGTCATTACGGTTGGACACGCCCAGTTCTCTCGATGCTGTTGCATTGGGAGGGGTCTAGCACCTAAGGCGCCATTGAATTGTTTTGCCGGTGGACAGACGCAGAATCACCGCGGCTGTGCGCAATTCAGAGCAGCAAAGCGGCCGTCGGCTCTCCCTGGATTGCAATATTCCAACGATCGAATCTCAGTTCTTTTATAGCCCATCTACACTAAAACGACAACATGAGTGAAATTAACGTAAAAAAGCTTAAGGTGAACGAGTTGAAGGACGAGCTCAAGAAGCGCAATCTCTCCGACAAAGGATTGAAGGCCGAGCTTATGGAGCGGCTGCAGGCCGCGCTCGATGCAGAGGCCCAGGCCGAGGAGGAAGAAGCTGTTGCGACTGAGGAAGCAGAAGAAAAGGAGGCCGAGGGGAACGGTGCTGCGGTCGAACAAGAAGGCATGGGTGAAGAAGAACCGGAGGGCGAGAGCATGGAGGCCGAGGAGCAAAATGGAGACGGGGGTGATGCCGCTGTTTTGGGTGATGGACAGGACGACGAAATGGGCGAAGAGGAGGAGGATGGGGACGCCGGCGTGGAAATGGACAAAGCCCTCGATGAAGAAGAAGAGGAGGAGGAGGACGAAGACGACGAGATCATAGACAAAATCGACGACGAAGATGGTGAGCCTGAATCTAATCCGTTAGAGGGTGAGTTTTTTGTGTTCAAATGCCGGGAGTATCCTGTTCACGTGCGCTTTGAAGCCGGTGAGATCATCGTTTAGCATATGTGGCTAACGGCTAACCGGTGGCTTTTGTGTAACGTTAGATAGCTAACGTGCTAATGCGGTCTGTTCCAGTTTACGCGCTAATGTAGGTCGTGGTTTAGAGTTTACGAAGGTTTTGAAGGTTTCTTTGTTTTTAGCCGTGTTAGCGAAGCTAATCTAATCACCGTGCGAGCCTTTTGTCTTTAGGAGTTTGTTGCTATTGTTGCTATTTTCTTAGCATTAAAGCTACATTTCTACAATCTGATCAACTACTATCGGTTTACTGTTGTTTAATCGCATTGTTTTTGGTCGGTTTAGCTAGTTTCAGAAACCGCTCGTTAGACATTAGCCTCGCTGCATGCTTGAGGCGGGTCGCCCTCGCGTGGAGTCATAAGTTGCTGTGCAGAAAACCTTTCGGTAGACTATAAAAAAGTGATTTAGAGAAAAGTACGCATTTTCAGCGGTGATGGGGTTACGAATAACGTAAGTTACTATAAGATCGGGGCAATGTACAAAAAGCGTCGAAAGAAAAGGCCATTTATTAGTTTCGTTTCAGGTTGCTAGAAGGCGACAAACGTTACGTTACTTCCGTGCAAGGTCAGTTCAGGATAGTGCGTGTTGATGCTGTTCGTCGGTTATTTGTTGTCTAAGATGTGAGCGTTGGCTAGTAAGCCACCTACAGTAGGCTAAATGTATATATTACCAAAACAAACCTCATTGTTTTTGACTGTGAATGCATTACATTACACAAAACACAATAAATAGCAATTGCATCACCCACGTTTTTGTCTGATCTGGTTTATGCAATCAGACCAGTGCTTGCAGTTTCTATCCTGAATGCCATAATGACATAACCAAGCAAAATATTCTGTCTGATCAGAGGTGGTCGATTGATTTTGTAACTCTGGTGGAGTCCGAGCACTCCTGTCGTGTGGGCCACCCTTAAAACCCAGGGTCCAACACGTCCGGGCATTTCATTACTGTTTGTTTTATTTTCAAAGGGGATGCTGACAAAGACATCAGTGCTGATCAGAAGAATAAGAAGGGTGTTAAGAGACGCCGGGAGGAACATGGAAGGGGCTACTTTGAATTTATTGAAGAAAGCAAATACAGCCGGTAAGGATGGGAGCAATGGCCTTCATTATCCCAGAAGTGCCACTTTTAATATATATTATATATTGGCTTTAAGTGCCAATGCCTTACCTAGAAAAATACAACCCTCATCTACCTCTTAACTAAAGTAAATCTTTGTTGAGGGTCGTTCCTGGCTAATACAAAACACCTTCAGAAAGCTCATGAAACTACACTTCAAAGAGTGCTCTGATGAAAAAAAACAAAGTTGCTGTTAAACACACACACTGGTGTCAGACTGACTGTATGCGCGTGTTGCGAATCAGACAGCGAACAAAGCAATGACGATAGATGCGGCTTCTGTCATGGCAGGGGAGGGCCAGCGACGTAGAATTTATATCGCAAAGTGTATTATGACGTAATGTGGCGGTTAATAATGGCAATAAAGTAAATTGTTGTTTAAATCCTCAGACGTTCCTTCGTCGTTTTTAGCTTTTTTTTTTTTTTTTTTTTCTTGAGTGGTTTTTGTTTAAATTTTTCTTTGTATAAAAAGTTAAATGTTATATTCTGCTGTCTATTTTTATATTGTAACAATGCAGTTTTTTTTTGTGTGTATTTGGAAAAGACATAAATCCCTGTAATAACTTTTCCTTTTAAAGTCTGTTTCATTCGTGGTCTGCAGGTAAGTGCAAACGTTTGCAGTTCTTCACATTGAGTAAGGAAAAGAAAATGTTTACATCTGTAATGCATGTTCTTTCTCTAAGTGTGTGGTGCTCAATTGCAATTTTTGACTTTAGTGCAGCTCACCTATAGTGAACCAGTGTTTAGATTAAAAAAGGTTTTAGTCTGTTTGTTTTAGTCTGTTGTTAATAGAACAAAAATGTAGTATATATTTCTGCAGAATATCAGAATTCCTACTTGAAGGTCTCAAGCATGAAAAACACCAATCTATTATTTGAGCCAAATACATTGCTACAATGTCTGACCCAGTCACTAAAGATGTTCCTTGACTGGTTTATTGATGGGATGTCCCAGACAGGTTCGTCACTTAAATTTATGGGGCCTGACAGAACATTATAATGGCGGCAACCCCCATACAAGTAATGTAAAGACTTTTTCTTTTTTTTTATGGCCTCCCTCGTTACAGGGCATAACATCTGTGACATGGTGGTGGTTACTACAGAAAACCATTTCACCTCCAGATGTCCCTAAAAACAAATTTTCAGCCATTATGTTGAATAGAAAATGTAATCTAACACAAATTCTGAATTCTGCATCAACAAGGATAGACTGAAACGGCAGAAGTTCTGCATGTAGATATTAAAATATCAGTGGACCTTTTTTTTTTTTAGAACATGACTTAATAAATTGAAAAGGGCAAAACTCTTTACACACAGCACAACATTGCTGCTTTCCATTTTACCTACAAGTTTTCTTTCAGGCTTCATCATGGGGTGAACTGGTAAGCAAAAATGGTCAATTTTGCATTAACAATAGTGAGTTCACGAACAGTATAAGATGTAATGAGCAGCCAGTGTAAGGTAATGTCTAAATCTACTGTTGACGCTGCTGTGACTGAGGAAGGATCTCACCTGGACATGGGAAGCATGCCAGTCCATCACACTCCTGCTTCACCCATGGCATTAATGGCTTATTAACTGTATTTCAGGTCCAAGTCTCCTCTGCCACCTCTTGAGGAAGAAGATGAAGAGTTTGACGACACACTGGTCTGCCTGGATCCCTGTGAGTGCTTTATATGTTAAGAATCACATTGACTAATAGTGTAGTGCACTTATAATAACTGTATTAAGTTGCATTTGGATTAACAACCATACTTATTTTTCTCTGAATGTTTCCGTAGACAATTGTGACCTTAATTTCAAAGTCTCCCGGGACAGATCCAGTGCCTCCTCTCTCACCATGGAGAGTTTTGCTTACCTTTGGGCAGGTGGCCGTGCCTCCTATGGTGTAAACAAAGGCAAAGCCTGCTTTGAAATGAAGGTGTGTACAACAGCATATTTATGTAAACCGATGAGAAAGTGATGAATTTTGAATCATTATTTGTCTTCTGCCTTTTGCAGATCACTGAGAAAATCCCAGTCAAGCATTTAAACAGCAAAAACATGGACTTCCATGATGTCCATGTTGGCTGGTCCCTGGCTAATGGAAGTCTTTTGCTGGGTAAGCACAGTTAGATCATATTTGCATGTGCTTATGTGGCCAAATTAGGACTGCAAAGCCCCATTTCATCTACTAAAACGCATATGTTGTTGTTTTAGGTGAGGAGGAGCATTCCTACTCTTATTCGAGCAAAGGGAAGAAGACTTCAAACTTAGTGACCGAAGACTATGGGGAGAATTTTGATGAAAATGATGTCATCGGCTGCTTCATTGTAAATTGTTTGCGTTACTATTATGCAATAATTGCATTTTTTCCCTTTTATATATTTTATGTATAGCATTTATATTCTTATGTATGTTGGTGTGCTGCTTTATCTTGCTTAGAATTTCGAAGCAGATGAGGTGGAGATTTCCTACTCCAAAAATGGAAAGGACCTTGGTGTTGCTTTCAAGGTCAATAAGGAGTCCTTGGCCGAGCAAACACTGTTTCCCCATGTCCTTTGCCACAACTGTGCGGTTGAGTTTAATTTCGGTCAGAGGGAGACACCATTCTTCCCTCAGATAGAGGGCTTCACCTTCCTACAGCAAATTCCTGTGGATGTGCGTATCAGAGGACCCAAAGGACCGGAGACCAAGAAAGACTGCGAGGTGCTTTTTCCCCCTTTTTTCTTTTTAGTTTTATAATCAATGAAACATGAATATGCCCTATTGTTTAAAGGTTTTATGAAGGCCTTATCAAATATACATTTCTAACATTAAATTATAAAAGATAAAAAAAATATTTCAAAGAAGTGCTGTTCATTTCTGTTAATCAGAAAATGTTAGTATGTTTCCACAAAGATATTAAGCAGACCAACTGTTTTCAGCATTAACAACAGTGTTGCCAAATCTGCTATTTTCCCACCAACTGGACTTTAACATTGCTGCTATTGTTGTGAGATGTTTCTCATGTTCATGTTTTTCGTTTCAATTACATATTTAATGTAATTAGGCTAGTATTAAATGGCCATTGGGCAGGTGAGAAAAGTTGATGAAATGTTTTTAGCATGCATTGACATGACTGTAATCACTGTTATTTTTAAGGTGATCGTCATGGTTGGCCTTCCTGGATCTGGCAAAACTGCTTGGGTAAATAAACATGTTGAAGAGAACCCTGGCAAGTTCAATGTCCTCGGCACCAACACCATCTTGGAGAAGATGATGGTGAGAAACATTCTTTATAAAACGTATGTCTGAATCTATATCTTCTTTTCTTGTCTAATCTCACTGTTTGTACTTGCAGATTGGCAGCATGAAGAGGCAAAACAAAGATACCGCAAAGCTCTCAGCCATCTCACAGCGTGCTCCTTTGTTCCTGGGCAAGTTTATTGAAATTGCTGCCCGCAAAAAGAGAAACTACATCTTGGATCAGACAAACGTGTCTGCACCGGCCCAGAGAAGGAAGATGTGTCTGTTTGCTGGCTTCCAACGCAAAGCTGTAGTTGTCTTCCCAACAGATGAAGCCTTTAAAGAGAGAACACAGAAGAAAGCAGAAACCGATGGCAAAGATGTACCTGAGCATGCTGTTCTGAAAATGAAAGGTAAAATGTGATCCCATTTCTCCTCTTAGTTTTTTTTATAGTCCATAACAGCATAGTTTAAATAAACCACCAACCTGGAACACAAAGCAGGAATATCAGGAAACAAAGGTTTATTTTCTCTCTCTACAGGTATCTACACATTGCCAGAGGTAGGAGACTGCTTCTCAGAGGTCACTTATGTGGAACTGCAGAAAGAGGAGGCCGTCAAGCTCTTGGAGCAGTACAAGGAAGAGAGTAAAAGTGCTTTACCACCCGAAAAGAAACCGAACCAGGGCACCATAACACCCAAAAAGGGAGGTGGACGAGGCAAAGGGCCTAAGAACCAGTTCGGTAGGGGTGGCGGTCCAGGCCCACGTGGAGGCAGAGGTGGGTTTCAGGCCCGTGGAAACTTCAGAGGATGTAAGTTTTTAAGAATTATTTTATTTATTTTGAGCTGTCATGGTGAATATGCATTGAGAATTATACCTTGCGTTTTCTACAGTGCCAGTACCACATCGTGGTTTTAATCGTCACCCGCGTGGCTACATGCCACCACCGCCACCACCCCCTGTCTTCAGAGGACGGTTCCATAGCCGAGGAGGAGGCGGTGGCATGCCCAACCGGGGAATGGGACCCAGGGGTGGGCACATTAGAGGTGGCAGAGGTGGAGCAATGGGCCGCGGAGGGCCTCCACACAGAGGTAACATGCACCGCGGCGGATCCAACAACAGAGGAGGACACTTCCAGCAGGTTTGTTTCTATCTTTTACAACGAAGTACACTACTGTACAGTAAACAATTAATAACAGTAATTTAGTAAAAAAGTGAAAATGTATTTTAAAATGTTATTTATTTCTATGAGTTTTAAGCGTCACATGACCCTTCGGAATTTTTGTCGCTTAAACATTTGTTTTTAATCCAGAAAACATTAATGGAAAGCATGGAAGCCTGTTTCTGCTATGAGATAAAAAAAATATATACAAGTTGCAATTAATAAAAAATTGAGTATTTGTTTCTCATAATTGCACATTTATTATATTGTCCAATTCAGGGTTTCTCACAGTTCTGAAAAAAGTAGCAAGTAACTTTATTTTAAATATTTTATCCTATTAGGGTAACAACCTTTAATAACAGCATTTATTAAAAAAAAAATTCGCTATATTTAAAAGAATAAACCTCTTAATGACGACAAACTTTTAAATGCTACTGAAACCTCAATTTGACTTTGACAAGGAGAGTAATTTTGAGTTTGCATATTCATAGAAGTTCCGTGGCAGAGGAGGCCATCAGCAGAATCGTGGTGGTTTTGGCAATAAAAACGGATCTTTTGCCCAAGCCTTCAACCAGAGCTGGCAACAAGGGGTGAGTACAGCTATTGTGTCTCGTTGAGGAAAGCTTTTTTTAAAAGGGTCACAGATAAGCCATGCATTCCATAAACATCCAATGAGAAATCCAACTTATGCAAAATCATAAGATTGGCTGTTATTTTAAGATTACCTCATCAAATTGTAGTCCATTTAACTGATGAAACTTTCTTTGACCCTTTAGTTCTGGAACCAGAAGCCATGGAATCAACAGTACCATCCAGGATATTACTAAGTGCGCATTTGTATTAAAGACTCCTGGCGTATTGTGCTCTGAAATGCACAGCCACTGAATAACCATCCACTTTTACGGTTCTTGTTTATTCTGATTTTTTTAAAAGGAAGTCCATTTTTAAATGAGAAGCAAGTGGCAAACAAACATTCCGTCTACTGGAGTGAACAGTCTACGTTCTACATAGATGTGTGCTTGCTTCACTCTCTCTCAGATTTTTGTAAAATGTATTTCCTCCCCTTTTTATTTTGTATCACAGCTTTGATATATTGTTATATCAGGAATCCCGGCATTTGTCTTGTGTAAGGGATGCTTTGAATTTCAGGGTTGTGAATTTTATTCTGTAAAATGTCATTTTTACTCAGTGTAAATTATTATTTTTCAAGGTTTTTTTTTTTTTTTTTTTTTTTTTGTAAAATGTAATGTTTAAAAATCCCTGTGTACCTTAATCTTTTAGAAGCTTTTGTCAGTAATCATTCATATTTACACAGCAACTCTGCCCTTCATTTTCAGCGGAGGAGTGAATATATATTTACTTATTACAGTTTCAAGTTTTTCTTTGTTAGCCCAGTCTGTAACAGTTACATCATAGGTTTGCAATAAATGATGTGCTTGCTTTTCTATGACCTTTTATGGCTTTTGACTGATATCTTGAACAATTCATTTCGAAGAGCCTTTGAATGTCAATCAGATTTGTCTCTTAATTCAGCATCATCAGACTATACTTTATTGCCTTTGTCTTATGGGGCATACAGTGGAAAGATTTTATTTTTTTATGCAATGTAATCCTTTACTTTATAAGGTTTTTGCACTGCATAAATTACGCATTTTTGCCATCTTAGAAACCAAGAGACATCACAATGAAACATTCATGTAGTTAAGCACTTGATTGTGCTTATTGCTTTACACAGCTTTGTCAAAAACTCCATGATAATGATGGTGCACTAGTACTATATATTCCACGTTACGTATTATGGTAACTTTTTATTTATTTTTTAATGGATTTGCAAAAAAATGCAAAAAGTATTATGACTAAGTATAAGTTCTATCTTCATCTATGTAATAATCCAACTAACTTGTTTCTGGTGTACATTAAAGGGATATTATTGTACAATATGTAAACCATTTCACTCAAAGAAATATCCCTTTGGGATTTATTCGTGGAATGGTGGCCTTGACGAGAATTTTAGATCTAACAGCCAGCAAATAAGCAAGTTCTTTTATATGTTAAATTCTCAAATGCTTTATTGATGTTACATGGAGTGAGCTGTGGGAAAATAGTTGATGGTAGTATCTGAATTTCATACAAACTCAATTTATATAAACTCATAATTCAGACCACAATAATATCACATTCACCCCACGATCTGTTCAGCGCAGCATCCCGATTTTCATCAAGCCAGGCCCTTGATTTGTTTGAATGAGTATATTTCTTATAAAGTGCCAAATGGCCAAAGAGAAAGGGCAGCTATTTTTGACTTAAAATTGGTGTATTTTATCATGATGTAATAGCTTAAGTGGAATATTTTGTTGAACTGTATACCGTTTAAATTGATGTAAAAGGAACTTATTTCAGGAAGTAACTTAAGTCAGGAAGTGTTATTTTCTGTAATTGATTTCCTGTGGGATATGACAATGACCCCGTCCTTTAATAGAATACGTGATTTTTAAATGGATAGCATGGCATGAGAGATTTGTGACTGTTCTGTTTTGCTACACCGACTTTGCTTGTGCAAAATACGCTATTTTGAGGATGAAGAAAATTATTTAATAAATTGTACTAAAAATGTGGCATTATGTGTTCTTGAGAGGTGGCAGGTGGTACGGTTTATGATGTTTGTATTTAGGCTTTGGTTTTTCAACGATGAATGTTAAAAGTGTTTCATAATGTGTCAATAAATAATGTAATAAACCTCTGAGATAAATCATTGTGTTTTCTCTCAGAATTTCTCTCTAAATACAAAATAATAACGTAAGTATCACTTAGTATAGTTATAACTGTAGCAAACAATTTGAGAAATATTGCTCTTGCACATTAACTACTGCAGCACTTTTTCTCTGCACAATGAAAGTCAATGGCTGCCAGCACCTGTCTGGTTAGCAACATATTTTAGTGTTTAACTCCTATAAGTTTGGAACAACTTCAGGGTGAGTAAATTATGACAATTTTCATGTGGTAAACTAGTTATGACAAGCATCAAGATTCTGAAAACCTGATTGAAGGTTTCTATGAGAGGTTTTTTGAAAAATGAAAAAAATGCATTTCGAAATAGTCGAGTTCGCCTCCCCTTCCTCACAGTGGTTTGACCTGCTTTCCCCCAGCTACACACATACAGTCAGGCACAAAAGGTGCACTTTTTATCCAGTTGGAAAACGTCGTTTCCTCAGTATCTATTTTGTGCAGTGCGCGTGCGGTGGATAAACTAAATTACAACATTGCAATAAATAGTTTTGAAGAAAAAAAATCTGCGTTTTCATTGAATCAGAGAAAAACTACAAAAGATAATTGTAGTCTCCATGCTACAATAATAAAAAGCAAAGTTTTCCACAGTTTTGACAAATCTTTATAAGTACAATTTGACTGTATTATTTGTGTCCCCTTCAAAAACTGCCTGTGATAAATTTTATGGTTATTGTACCCCCCTACTGTTAAACTGTAACGTTACTGTTAAATTTACGCCCGTGCATGTTTCCGTTCGTAAACACTGTAACGAAGACCAAGACAAATCACGTCAATGAAAAATAGTTTAATTTATATTCAGTCAACATGTTGACATACAACAAACCATTCTATTTACTGCTAAAAATATAACATCTACAAATCAGTCCTTCAGTTCATATCATATACAAATGTAAAAAATAAATGCATATCCATTTAGCAATATTTACAAATTTATACAAAGTGCTTGAGGTATCTCAAAAAGGGTTAAGTTGCCAACACCTTTTCTTTTAGCGTTATAGCTTTTAAGTACATTGCGTCACGTGGTCGATGGTAAATTGTATATTTATACAACTGAAATATTATCCATCGCGCATCCACACTTTTCTACAATCATATTTGGGAACTCGGCGACCTCAATTTCAGTATAATCTCCTTTCTTCACCAAATACATCATTGGTAGCGGCGCGCTTTCCACAACCGCGCACTTCCTCTCTCCGTAACCGTAGTTGCGCTTTGGCTGCCGGCAGCCGCCGTTACACCGGAACGCCTGATAACCGGAGGGTTCGATGATCCAATACTGGGTCCAAGTTAAGGCTCGGAAATTGATAAAGTATTTTTCTCTGCAGCACATTTCACTGTCTTTATTGGTTTCACAGTCTCCACTAGACCTGCAACGTAAAGAATAAGGGAATAGGTCATTAACACATTGTACGTTTTAAATGAAACACATTTATTTTTTATGAAATTTCCTCCGTAACACTTTACATCACGCAGCTCATATTACACATAAATACCATTTGAATTTATATATTTAATTATGATAACAACACAGTGTAATACAATTTACATTTTAAATAAATAAAAATATATAATTTCAAACTTATTACTTATGACTTTTTTTGTAAATGGCTAATTGTGCATAGAAATAGGATCCCGTTTCATTAAAACTAGGTAAAAGTAGCCTAATCTAGGTTTAAATTTTTTTTTAAAAATATATTTAACTGAATATGTTTAAGACATTTATATCTATAATACAAGATAGCCTACTTCAATTAAATACATAAATAAATTAAATCAATTATAATTCCGTTGTTTATTAGCATAATATGAAGCCAGGCTTACCCAAACTCCTCGAGGTTGAGGGTGTAAAGAACAAGCTCAGGTTTTCCCAGATTGTTGTCGTTTGGATCTTGAGCTGTGAAACGGACACACTTTGCCATTTCTGCCGCGTAACTGCCGGGTCTCTCGCCCTCGATCCACACCTCCAGGTGCATAGGCATCTCCATTCGGCTCTTCGACCAATAGTGCACCGCCTGGGTGACATCAAAGCTCTTCCAGCCGGTTTCGTGAATGGGAATCAACCTGAGGAGGTAATGGTTGTGACAATTAGCATGCATGTTCCTTAACGCCAGTCAGCAGTGGAATTAGCATAATGAAGAAAGACTAATGACTGTCTGTGGACGTCTCTGCGTACCTGGAATCCACTAGTGAAGTTCGGTTTGACCCGTCTTTCAGAGGTTCCACCCAGTAGATGCTCACCCGGGCGTTGTTGACGGGTCTGTGGCCCTTTCTCTCTGGTATGGAGCGCTTGTGTGGGGCTTTCTTGAACAGTTTTAGTTCTGCCATGGTCACTTCACTGTTCTCCGGGATTCTTGATGTCATCTCAAACACCATACGTTGACGTGTCGTGTCAGAATATACAAATTCACCAGAGATGTCTGGAATAGGCGAGAGTGATTTATTACAAACTATTTTTGTTTATTTAAAGTACATTTTTGGAAATAGTAGCATTAATCGCTCCACGGCACTAAATTATAGTATCTCATTTCATATAATGTGCATTTTTATTTTGCGTATTAGTCTTACCTGCATTGCCAGGGATTCCCCTCAGTATGCCGGCTAAACTCGGAAGCGAGCGGCGTTTTCTTGCGTGGTGCAGTTTCAGCATG
The DNA here is from genome assembly GCA_032361065.1 of Enteromius trimaculatus. Classification (NCBI taxonomy): domain Eukaryota; kingdom Metazoa; phylum Chordata; class Actinopteri; order Cypriniformes; family Cyprinidae; genus Enteromius; species Enteromius trimaculatus. The sequence goes on from JAUMHP010000076.1 coordinate 13,837,409, forward strand.
GAAACATATTTGTTCTTGATGTGCGCTGGAATCACAAGGTTCTCCAGATCCCTCTTGTGAATTTTCGGAACTTCACTAAGCCCCAGTTTCTTCAGCAGAACGTCCTTCATGTCTTCGTGGGTGAAACCCCTCACCATTGCAAAAAGTGCTGCGCAAAGGAGGCACGCGGCACGGATTGAAGTCATCTTCCACGTGAAGGTGCTGGAGAGGTTCTGACTCTTTACTGCTGTTCTCGGCCTGAGATGACTCTGCTTTGACAGCGGCCCGTGCTTATATGCGCCCCTGAGACCCCCAGCTGTTCGCACTTTGACAAAGGGGTGGTGACTGACATCAGAGAGAAGATGATACATAAAAGCCACGATTCATCGGAGAAATTAACGCAAAATGTACAACTTAAGATAGAATAAGAATTAAAATAATTTACAAAAATGCATATAGATAGACAGATAAATAGATTAGATAGATGATAGATAGAAATGTCAAAAATAGATGAATAGATATATAATTTATAAGCATGATAAAGAAAGATAGATTAATAGATAGAGAAGATAGAGAAGAATAGACATGTATTTTAATAAATATATGAATAGATGGATAATTTATAAACATGTATGGAAAGATAGATAGATAGATAGATAGATAGATAGATAGATAGATAGATAGATAGATAGATAGATAGATAGATAGATAGACATATATTTCTATAAGATTAATAGATCATTTATAAGCATGCCTAAAGACAAACAGACATATTTCATTAAATAGATTAATAAATAGATAATTTATAAGCATGTATAGATAGATACATAGACAGACAGACACATATTTCAATAAGATGAATATGTCATTTATAAGCATGTATAGATAGATAAATATATATATATATAGACAGACATGTATTTCAATAAGATGAATATGTCATTTATAAACATGTATAGATAGATAAATATATAGACACTGTAGATAGATATATAGATAGATAAATAGAAATGTATGCCAATAGGATGAATAGATAATTTTTATGTAGATAGATAGATAGTCTTTTCTTTGCAGTATAGGTGATAATACAGTATAAAACATAATGTTATGAATTAGATGTGCTCTTGCATTTATATATTATCTTTCTTGCTGACACATACAGTTCTTGTTGTGTGGATTTACCGATGACCTTCCACACATAGTGAACTTAGAACGCACCCTCCTTTCCAGTTTGCATGCGCACGCTGATGTAGCACCCTTGTTCCTCATGTGTACATTCCCCTGGACATTGTAAAACATTCCTAGTCTGGCAAGAGTCTGTCAGTACAGAGTTTTCAGCCCCTCTGTCTAAGCACCTTTCTGTTGAACAACCTCTCTGTGGGCCCTTCATCATTGGGTGGGCTGAGGGATTAGATGTTTATTCGAAGACCACCATCCTTCTGCTTGATGCACAGATTAAAATTATTAGGCAAACAGACTGTTTAATCCAGGGCTGCGGTATGGATGTGGATTGGGAGGCTCTTCACAGGTTGGTGATTATCTGATTCCATTGCCAGATTTGCCATGCCTTGTTTGGTCACACTAACATTAGAAGAGGGGCTAGTGGCACTGAGGGCCCAGTGTCTGAGTATGTGTATTGGCCCCTCTATTTGCTCTAAGATGTCAGACAGACTAAAGGAGCTCACAGGAAGAACAGATGACAAATGACTGGCTGGAGATGGAGGCAAATTAATGCAATACAAATGCAGAATCAGACAAAAGAGCCCACTGTTTGAGCCCAGATGAGTATTACCATATCTGCTACAAGCTACATGAGATGATTAAGTAGTTTATATTTGCAAGGAGGGGAAAAAAAAAAAAAAATAATAATAATAAAAAATAAATAAATAAATAAATGTGTGTGTGTGTCTGTGTGTGTGTGTAGGACCATCCTGCGAGTCTGGAATTGTGATATAGGCTACATGCTATATTTTTATTTAGAACTATATTCTTAAGTTATGTTAGCTAGCTGTGAAATATATTGGCAGCAATCCTCCGTCTAGGGCCTTGCTTGACTCATTTTGTACAATACACATGATCCACGCTTGAGTAAACTGAAGTCCTGGATCTTTGTGGGATTTCTGTCAGTCTTCTGTCCTTCCCTTGTGGATTATTTTGAGGTTCTTTGTCAATATAAGTACCATCTAATTCTCACGGGTAGTATATCCCTTAATCAAAGGGTGGAGGTACATGCCAATCAACAAAACATGCGCTAATTAACACCTCTCTACTACATACGAAAGACAGCTCTATTCAAACGGATCCCGCCTCGGTTTGATAAAACAACAAACAATTCTGTGGCGACGTAATAACGGTAACGACTGTAAATATTGCTGCGTTGAAAACTGTTCTTTCTGTCAGCGATTAGGGTCATAGCACAGGCCACTTCTGAAAATTGCTCAAACGCTTTAAACGCTTAAGGATGTTTATTGTTGAAACAAATTCTCATGGACGACAGAAATTAATAATTGAATGTGAACTTCCTGTTCACATTCCCCTACATCCTGCCGCGGTTTGGTTCTAACACCAAATGTTCTGACATGAAAGACGATTAGCACCTTATTAGGTCTGGTGTGGCAATTGTCAGATTCAGATTTATTGAAGAATTGTTATGAGAAAAGAAGATGGCATGTTCTCAAACGTCAAACGCTTTCACGTGAAAAGTTGTGGGCTACTATGATATGCTATTTTCGTTTGATGGAGCAAATATGTTTTGTCACTTAAACAAGCTTGTGAGTGTTTAGGAAATAAAAGGGAAGTATGAATGTATACAAATGTTTTATGAATAACATATCAAATCACATAGTTGTGTAAAATTGGTGTAAGATAGCACTAGGATATTTCAAAATACAAACTTAAATGTAACGTTCAAAAATATCTGGCTGCTTCTCTGGACGCGTTATTATCAACGGACTAAAGTCAAGACACCACTTGAATAAATTCAGCATTGCAATGCAGAATATTGGACACAAGAGGGCGAAAGTGCTCGTTTTTATAGTTCATGCACAAGAAATAAAATGCTTAAGATGATAAAATGCGAGGGAAAAAAATAATTATTTGGCTTACATAGCCATGATGTTTATTCAGTATATTCAGTATTTTTGAATGAGTCATCCATCATCATACACTTTCAAGGTGATAATTAACCACAATGTACTCCAAACTGTGTTTGTAAAACTGTGTATCATTTTATAATAAGCAATTAAAATAAGCATTTTCAAAAATATGAATAACAAAAAATAAAAAAAGTTGGAGATAAATGGACGCGAAAGAACAGAAGTCGCGTTTGCCTGCATTGGTAACCATAGCAACAGTACGCCGTTCAGTTTTCCGTCACCGTCTGACGTACGTCAACAAAAAAGTCCTGCCGTTTTCTTATTCTTATTTATTGACCACAAGCAAAAATAACAAAACAACGTGTTTTTTAAAAGCATTTTTAAAAAGCGGTGCGCTAAAAGACAATTTGGCTTGTGCGAAACGAACCTCAACAGCAAATTGCTAACAGAAATCCCCTAAAAAGTTCGACCCCCCTGAAGGTCAACGAATAATTGGGGGATAATTCGCACACTCTTCTCTTAGCATACACTACTCCGCCGTTTCCCTCCAGCGTATCCCTCCATTCCCTGCAGCAGCAGATGCCGTGACGGTCGCCATGATGATGTCTGGTTTTGCCTGCAGCAGCAGCAGCGAGCTGTGAGAGACATACACACGGCGACCGGGAGCGGAGCAGCGGAGTCCTCCAACCGACATGAACGAGGACGCGTATTTCCAGCCCCTCGCCGCGAAGCTGCTTTCGACAAGTGCGTAACAGTTTTCGAAAGCAAGGCTTGCTTTCTCCGCCAGCCTTATATACGTGTATATACGAAGAGAGGAATTTAAAGGAAAAACAGCTTGCTAAGGCTTTCGCAGTCCTGCCAGAGGAGGGGCATATGGGGCTTTGTAGCAATGCAGATCCCGTGCTGCTGATGCGCTTTTGTTACTGCATAATGGATAACCACAGATATCAACATATCTCAGGGGATTGCTTTAAACTTCTTTGGTGACTTGTTTTGTGAAAGGTGTCCTTCAAAGGAGAAGCTGAAATCGGGAATACATAAGCCTAGGTTATACACGTCAAATCCACCGGCCAGGGCAGGGTCGATGGCTGTAAGTTCTCTACATCTAAGGACTGTGAATTCATGATGTTGTGGATTGATATGGACGCATCGGTGCGAGAGGGACCATGATTAGGCTCGACAGTATTTTCTGAGCCATTAAGTTTTTCTGGAGCGTTCGCTCAAGTGTGCCACTGGCCGGTCCCGTTTGCTACCGTGGGAGCAAATACTGACCATACTGTGAGACATCAGCAGCAGCCGAAACCATGTCTGGAGAGGTGCGTATGAAGAAGCTGGAGAAGCTGATTCTAGACGGCCCGTCTCAGTCTACCGGCCAGTGCTTCAGCGTGGAGACCTTGTTGGATATTCTTGTTTGCCTGTATGATGAGTGCAATAATTCTCCCCTCAGAAGAGAGAAAAACATCCTGGAGTTCCTGGACTGGGGTAAGGCATATTTCACGCACTGCACGCCTTGTCTCTCAGGCGTCCAACACGTCAGTTGTGTGTGGCGGTTCACTGTGACATGTGAGAGAGGCAAACAGACTATTGTTTTATTGTTTGACGTTAGCCAGCTGCTTAACAGACTGAAGTTGCTGTACGGAAAACTCATTGACTTGTTTTTGAGGGGGGAACAGAAATTAAGATGACATCATCGCTGGACTGGTTTGTGCATGAATGTGGAATGCGAAGCTCACCTTTAATGAGTCTTCCTGCTTACTGCTCAAACAAGGTGGATACAGAGCAGTGGGCTTTCATTTTGACATGGGCCACAGCTAAACAAACTCATTTATTTATGGCCTGCGTGTTCGGGGGCAGAATAGCATGTTGGTTCATTTTTGATGACTTGCCCGTTCTTTACATATTGTTCATGTTTATTTTGATTTTCAATGGCTAGCCTTTACATTATCTCTCGGACAGTGGCTTAAGGGGCACTTATGTTTTGCAAAATGTTAATGTTTACAAACGGTAAAGACTAAAGAGCTATCAGTCTTAAAGAAAAAGCTGTTTTATTCTACATGACGCGTGTCTGGCGCTTATGGACGCCGGCATGTTGAGATCACATGACCAGCTATGTCACGCAATTGCCCGTGTGACTATTAATATTACAATACGTTTACTTTATATTACTTTACATATTTACATATTTCAGCTGGTGGTAAAGGTACATTACTAAAGATAAAAGATGAAAAAGCATATTACATACACAACTGTATTTAAAGTCCCTCATATTCCTTTGAATGTATTATATACCTTTAGTTATTTTTAAGTAGTTTATTTCTTTATTCCTCTTTATTACTTTTTATTGTATTTTTCATTTATTATTAAACAGGATTATTATTAATTTATGATTACTATCTTAACGTTTGTTTTAATGTTAAATATAGACATAAAGCACTTTGAATAATCACTGCATATGAACCACACAGCCTAAGTCAGAGTGATGGTGTGGATCACAGCGTGCAAAGCAAACTTCTCTCATCCACGCCAGTATGTGTCAGTATCACATGCATATCAACTAGCAAGTTTTCAATGAGTTCGATGTGAACCATTAAGACAGCTATGCAAACTTTTATAGGGCAGAGTTCATCCTATATTGGTAAATTATCTCTTTGCTAGCTTAAAATGGAGCGGAGTGAATGGCCTTCTACCTTTGCAAAAAAGGTTTGGCATAATCAGCAAGCAAGTTATGTAACTCTCTGCAAAATGAATAGAATGCAACAAACAGGATGCATTTAAATTTGCTGGCCACCGTCTGAATGTAGCACCGATTCACATCACAGTCCCTGCTCAGTGTGGTGGTTTGTTTACAATCCTCTGGTCCTGTGATTGAAAAACAAATGCAAATCAAACAAGCCTTCAAGTGACTTAGTTAGGCCCGTAGAGATGGCACTGCTGGACATTGTTGTCACCCGCAGGTCAGGACGTTTTTGAGAGCTTTGTGCGTCATTGTGCATGTGTACTTAGGCGAAAAAGTGTAAGTGCCCCTTTCCTGTGGGGAGTCTCAGTAGGGCAGCGTCAGGAAACTCCGCTGAGCCGCTGGACACATGATGTCATATGGGGAAACGGCTGCGCATTGTGTTTGTCCCCTTTGTGGACTTGACTATTTAAAGACAGACTGGATAGGTCACTCACTCATGAGCTCATTAGCACACACTCACTCATTCATTCACATTTCAATGTACAATGCTGTAAGTGTCGTTGGCACAGAGACCAAAGTCACAGTTTATCGTCACCGAGGTCAAATTTAGCTTCACAAGGGACTGCGAGTCTTGCTGCATCATGACACACTAACACATTTTTATGCCGTTTTTTATTCCAAAAAGGAGGCTGGAAGTCCTGCATAACTTTGTAACCAAAATCCAATGAGGGGATAAATTTGGGCTGTTTTTGGACTGTTCATAAACCGTCAGCCGCTGATGATTTAGGTTATAACAGTGATGAGGATTCAACATTTAGCGTTTACCGATCGTAATAGGAGCCTTGAGGCTGTCACAATGTACTACAGCATAATGAGAATCACATGTATGTTTGGACGAGGATCGCAAGTTGCAATTATATGCGAAACCCCCTGGAATGTCCCAGTCCTGTATGCATAACCGTGCGAGACACATAATGAATGATTCATTCGTAATTCCTTGCCTTCCATTGCCAACCCAGTCTAGACCAGTGACCCAGAGCTATATTGTATTGCTCTGATTATATTTTCATTGTGAAAGAGTGAATTCATGCAGACTCTCTGGGCTTTTCACTGAAATAGATCTAGGGCCAATTGGCAAGGATGTGTACATGCTGCAGCTTTTTATTCGTTTTCCCTTGACTGACCCTGTAGTTGATTGGAGGTAGCTTGGGGGAATGGTTTGCGGGGTTTCCACATGATAGTGCAGTATGCTAAACAGGTATTCCCGCACTATGTTCTAAAACCTACAGGAATAAAGATTATTTTGAACTGCCAATACAAAACCATTTCGGATTAATGTCTATATGGAATCTTTAAGTAGTGGAAAATATTGTTCGCATCTTTTCATTGCAAAAAAGTACATAGTACAGTTTTGTGGACATGTTGCTGTGGTAACATCATGGTATTCAGTGAATATCATTGGTGTATAGGCTAGTTTTCCATGGCTTGGAAAAAATGGCACACTTACAAGCTATTTTATTGACTTAAAACTAAAAGTTGAAATAGTAATAATTGCTGTAATACTATATGGACAATAACACTGGAAATATCACAATACCATGTCATTACCATCCAATATACATCACTGCGCCATGTTTGGGACAAAAAATTTTTGTGGATTTTTTTCCATTAATTAATTTTTTGTATTTATCATTATTTTTACTATTATTTGTTTAATTTCAAAGTGAGGTTTCACATTCCACTGCAGATGTAAATGGCCTGCTAAAATGCAAGGCATGCCAGACATTGAGCTGCTCCACACTGAGGTGCAAGAGCAATGCCAAAATCCCAAAATAACGCCTCAGCAATGCAGAGATCTGGATGCATTGTTCCTCCCTGTCACATGATGTTTCTCCTGCGGAGGGCTTGGCTCGGATCGCTCGGCTGTAATAGTATGGTTTAAAGCCAAAGAATTCACCTCTTCTCCCTCATCCGTCTCCATTCCCACTCCGGTCCCTCATTCCAGCACACCCTCCAGCAGTCAAACAGGAACGTCTTATTTAGTGCTAACATTATACACTTAAACACCCGCCCATGCCTGAAGCTGTAATATGCACACATATACTGTATGTGGAAAGAGAGATTGTTTTTTTTCATTGTGTATGTATTGTTATGCATTCTGGACACATGTTTAGGGTGTTTTCACTAATAGAGATGTGTTATTGGAGATAACACGCACCAGTAGCCAGATAGCCAGCGCTGCAGTGCGTTGCAGCTCTGAGACCCTCCTTGCATGCTGTAGAGTAGATGAGGAATTGCTGCACTTCGCTCAGTCTAAGGCCAGATTTGCATAGAAGTGCTGACTCAGAGCTCTAGCTCTTTGCCGCTCTGATGTGCAGTGTGAAGAGGCTCGTGTAGCAGCTGTTTGATGCCTACGCTATGTAGTCCTCCTCTCAATGCATCATGGTCCTTGACTGGCCAGTCTCTTAATCGGTCTGACACTTCTGTGTGCCAGCTTTGGCAGAGGAAAGTAACAGACACTCAGTTTCGTATCTAAGTAAACCACTGGTGGCGGCAGGTCACAGTTGACCATGTTGTAAACAAAAGCGAAAATCTACAGTATGTCTAACTGCTGTGTATGTGTGTAAAGTTTTTTTTCATTTATTTCTTCTGAAGAACACAAAAGAATTCAAAAATGCTTCAACAGCTTTTGCTTATCTAATGAATGTTAATGGGGAATGAGACAACACTGGACCTCGCTGACTTTCGTTTTACATGTTCGGTGAAAAACAATACCTTCATACAGGTTTAGAACAATGTTAGAGTGAGTAAATGATGACAGAATATTCTTTTCTGAAAAAAAAAGCTGTCATATAAATGTGTGGTAGCTCTGTGCTATACAGTTGGCAGATCAGTGTCCTTTGACATTGCTGACCGGCTGTAATGCTGCATGCACAGTTATCACTTGGCCTTATGTGCTGCTCCCTGATTTATGTGCCTAAATACACTGTGTGTGTATTTTTGGTGTTTGTCCTCGAGCATTGATGCATTGGAACAGTAGACCATCCTATCAGAATGCAAGCACATGCACTCTTAAGCTGTGACACAAAGTGACCCAGAGATTCGACCCCAACATGTGATAAAAAAACCCCCAAATAATATGACTTCTAAATGCATTCAGATTTTAAATTCTGATTGGATGAGTGGCATTCAAAGCCATGGAAAAATCAATATAAACACTAGCAGTAGTAGCATCTATGTACTACTAGTTATTTTACTCTCAAATGAAGAGCAAACAGTGCATATATCTTTTCCCTGTTGTTTTTAAGCGTAGGCACTGAATGGCAAAGTGATTTGTGTGTTTAGTGGTTTTGGTTTGGTTTCTCTTTCAGTATAGGCATGCATTTGCGTTTTGCATCATAGTTTCCAGTCCTCGATGGTCACGGGAAGCTCTCCCCGGCCATTCAGCACCTTGAAGCAGCTTCGAGTGACACAAAATGAGGAAATCCTGTGGTTGTAGTGATTTTTGTCTGTTGGTTATCTTGGCTGACCCAATAAACATGGCATCCTTAGCTATTTTGCTTGCCGTTGTAGTTGTTAGCCTCACACATCACATGCACGTCAGGCCAGATTTCAGTCCAATCTACCCCATGAAATTTCCCAATGACAAAAATACCCTCTCACTTCAGTAACTTTCACGCATGACCTAAACCTGATGAAGATTTCATGAGCTTTCCAAACTGTAAATGGCTAGTATTTTAGATAATTACTCCTGCATGCTAAAAATGCTGCATCCCAGAGATGAATAGATGGGTGTTCAGTTTTGTTATCTTTATAAGATGGAATATACAATTAAATAGACATGTTAGTAGATTGAAATTAGCCTCAGACAGGTGATAAGCATCATCGTACAACATTATATACGTTGGTCCTGTTACCAACCTTATTGTCTTCACACTGTCAAAGCCTTTGTATACAGCATTTTTATTATCATGATCCCTGCATGCATTTTGTTTTCAAATAATTATCGTTTAATTGTAAACACACACTTGTCTGCCAAATTAAATTCTCAAGCTTGTTATAGCAGGATGGATTCTAATTGGGTGTCAATGTTTGTATCATTCATCAGCTGGAAAAAAATCATTCTGAATTTTCACTGATATCGTTGCTCTGTGCCTGTATCGTTTTAGCTGTGGTGTGAACTTTGCTATTCTTTAATAATGAGAATGATTTTTAGAACTATATCTTTTTTTGTTATCTTTATAGTTATCGTCTGTTGGTGTGATTGGGCCTTTATTCAAATAGAAAAGGTATTTTGGAATTGTTTATATTTCAGAGAATGCTGTTTTGGTGAGCATGAGAAACGTCTTTTAACAAAAACTATTTGTAATTATTCCAAACTTTGACTCATAAACATAAAAATATACACTAAACATAATAATAACTAAAGTAATGTTAGGCCTACAAATAGCATGGGGTGCATCTTAATCAGCTCCCTGTTCAATAGTCATGGCACTGATCAGTGAGTCGGCCATTTTAAAGGATTAGTTCATCCTAAAATGAAAATTCTGTCATTAATCACTCACCCTCATGTGGTTTTAAACCTGTAAGACCTTCGTTCATCTTTGGAAACAAATTAGAATATTTTTGATTACATCTTTTTACTGATGTATTTACTACGTTTCTGGATCTGGGAACATTTCAGTTGTGTTGCTGTCTATGGAGGGTCAGATAACTCTCAATCCCACAATGCAGCGCAAAAACTAGGAAGCATTATTACTATGCTCCCTTAAAAATAACGTCACATTTCTGAAGCCTGAAAGATAAACCACATGACCCAACCAGAAAAACACAATGACATGTGGTAAAAGATTTGAAAAGATTTATTTAGTATATTTTAACATAAACACACATCTTTGGACAGGTAATGAACACACAACACTGAACAGAATGATGTGTTTAAAGAAGCTTAAAAATAAAAAAAAAAGAAGCTTCCTGTCTGTTTATTAATTGTAGTGATGATGTACTACTTTGTTGTCCATTGATGGTGTAAGTTTCGAGTGATCACTGTCCCAACGTGCAGTGAGTCAGGGAAACTTACCAGTGACCGAATTTGTGTACACAATCTACTGATTCACAAGCTTGGAACCAGGGAGCTGATTGAGACTAGAGATCGGGCCGCATTTTTCTGTCTGAGCCCGGCCCACGTCCGACAGAGCTGTCCGAGCACGATCCCAGCCCGTTCAAATTTGTTTGTCATACTAATGACACATGCACTTTTTTTTTGTGGAAAGCGTGCTTTTATTAAGCAACTGTCGGAAGGCGTTTGGAAATGTCAACGGATGAGAGCATCAGTGCACACGGGGCAAAAAGCCCCATTATAACACAGGCGCACATCCGCGCTGATGTGACCGAGCCCGACCTGAACCCGAGCATCCTTTCTAAATATCTGTCCGAACCCAGCCCGACCCTTCGAGTACCGTCGGGCTCGGGTCGGGTGTCCATCCTCTAATTGAGACACATCCTTAGGGTGTGTTCACACTTATAGTTAGTTTGGTTCATTTGATCCGGACCCAAAATAATACCTAGTTGGTCTGCTCACAGAGCAATCACACCAGATTTAATTTCAATCTAACCAAACATGACAGTTGTGAACACACCATTAGATTGTCTTGCTGTTAGCTTAGCAACATGCTACTTCATCAAATGCTGTTTTAATTTATAGTAGGCTAAATCATAATTTTTGACGTTACAGTCCCATTTGGATGCTGGCTTACGAGGTAGCTCACTAGTTTTTTGAAACATGAACTTGTGGTTTTCCATCATCCTAGGTTTATCACAAGACCCACAGGCATGGCAAATGGCAGAGAGATAAAGCCCGGTCTTTTAACACAACCTAATGCTGTTTTTACTGCTTTTCCTCTTACCAAATGCCCCATGCTACATTCCAGGCTCAAACCAAAAGGGGCTTTTGTGGGTGTGTTTGGCGCTCAGGCCATAGACTAGATTAAAGGCAATGTTGATGGCTGTCACATGTCAAATATATCAAGGTCAGAGATGAGTCCTCTCATTATGAGTGCTGTCAGCATGTATCTGGCCTGCTGTGGGGGGTTAGGAGGAAGGGCATGGGGAGATACTGTGTGGATGGGTGTTCTTTTTAAAAAAGAGATGGGGGTTTTCACACACATGACTCCATATATAATTCATGTTGTTGTAGGAAGCACATACCAGTTTGAATTTAATTCCAGTTATTCTTTTGGTTTGGTTGTTAAATAATTTTGTTCCTTAATACACAAAGAATCCAAACAAAGTGAGTTCTCAGAGGGCTTTGCGGTCAAGTCGGTATTTGCATGTCGGCTGTTCAGTAGAGCATGGAAAGAACATGGTTTGCCTCCCCCCACCTGTCTGTCATCAGTCAACGTGTTTTGCAACATCTTTCTTTGCGAGGCAATCCACTTTTTTGAACTCTTGTGTGCATTTGTTTGAGTCTTGTCGGAACTTGTTTCGATAAACGCATATTTTCAGGATACTTACGGTTTCAAGTCCTAGCACTGACACCTTTCCTCTGTAGGTTATAATTAGTAGTTGTTTCCAGCCTAAGGGATTGGCTATGGCCCAGAAAGTGTCTGCACTGGAGGACTGCAGATATGTGTATATATAGCCTTTTTTGTCCCTTTCATTTATTCTTGCTGCTGGAAATGGGGGTTTGTGGCAGCTTTAGACCGTGACTGCTTTCTGTAATTGTATAAAGTGTTCACTTCATGTGATTTGGACTTGTGTCAGAGTACCAATTTTTTATTCTCAACATGCAGTTTGGTTTAACTGCATTTGCTTCTTTGACTTGAGTCTTGTGTAGCTAGAATTGGGACTAAACGGCAAAACACTAGTCCACACTCAGTTTGCCGTTGATCCACCCACTTAAATATGAAAAGACCATATGATTGACATGCAAAGAGACCAACCACAGTTTTTCTTTTACCTGAAATAAGTTAGGGTATACTACAATAATAGGCTGGTGTGGAAAAACAGTAATTATGGGGCACTTTCTGTGAATGATTGTGCAGAAGACGCTACGAAAAAGTGCGAAGATTTGTTATGTTACTATCAAGTGCCTTAGAAAAACTCTAAATATGTTCAGTTTTTTTTTACATTTAGTCGGCATGAAATGAAAATGTACTTAAATGAATGTTTTTTTATTTTATTACAAATAATTCACCTGTGCTTATATATTTTTAGTGCTGTCAATTGAATAAATGTACTAATCACACATATTTCCTGAAACTAGAAGGGATTAATCCTGATTAATCTCACCTTACATTAAAGTTTTTATATATAGGCCTTCTTTTATGTTACGATTTCAGTCAATCTTCTATTTAATGTAGAAAGCGAGCTTTATTTTTACATTTGTAAAATACTTTTTGTATTTGTATGCGTGTAAATCAGACGGATTTATTAAAAATGCAAACTCATTCGTTGCCAGCAGGAGGTGCTTTAAGCACGAGAAAGCAGAGGTTTCCCCGGTAACGGCTGTAGACAAATCAGCTCTTAGCTTACAAACGCTGCCTTATATGTATGAAATGAAAAAAAGACTGTCAGAAATACATTGATATAAAACCACGCACGCCTCTGGTTGATTTTTAAACGTGCATTACGTGGTTGCAGCCAGTGGCTCTAGCCAGACCGATAACAAACTAGGGATGTTAACCGATGACCGTTTGAGCGGTGGTTGACCATATCAACGTTAACCGGTCAACGTTGTCGGTAGTCGGTTAAAAAAAAGTGATATCTAAATTAGGCTATTATAGACAGTGGACTATATGCTACTACAGTTAGCCATCTCATTCCTCATCTTTTTGTGTTAAGTGAACAAATTATTCCTCACACTCAATTTTTCATAACTCGCCTGTTTGTACTTAATAAACCAATAAA
>JAUMHP010000076.1:13852264-13865379 GCA_032361065.1 Enteromius trimaculatus
AATCGGTTAACCGGTTTCAACCGGCTAATGAGGCTCGGTGGTCGGTCAAGAAATTTTTTAGTTTTCGCCATCCCTATAACAAACACAGACTGAAAGTTAACATAGGTCCAGACGCGTGCAGCCGATAAAACCATCTATATGTAATGTTGACTATACTAACATAGAGTATAATTGAGAGATTTGAATGAATGGAATGAATGAATGACTCATAAAGACATTTACTGTCACCTGATGGCAGTTTTAGTGTTTTATTCAGAGTATTATTTCATTTAAAAATAGGGATTGTTCACCCCAAAAGTTTAAATGATGTCATGATTTCATAGTTAAATCCTTAAAAATCTAAATGTTATAGATTTCCAATAAAAAAAAAAACCACACAATTTTTGTCAAGGAAAAAGACAGAAGCAGCAGTTCAATTTTGCAATCGACAGCAAATTCTGATCTTTCTTGATCCATTCCACCTCCTTATTTTTTTTTAGATTCAGTAATCCATTTCAAATTTAGTGATTATTTACTATAAAAGAGCATGCATGGGAAGAACAAAACAGCTGAATGAAAGTATCATATAACTGTTCCAAGCCTACAAGCTTATTCTAAATATGTTGAATGTATCAAAATATTTGTGTGAGAAACAAACCAAAAATTCCTTGAACATTCTTTGAAAATTTCCTTGTGGTAGTCACGCCGGTTTAGAACAAAATGAGGGTGAGTAAATGATGATCCCCTTAACCTCATGTGAAAAATACAGTGAGAAGCATTTGTGTATGGATCACATTACAAATTGCCACTTACTAATAGGGTTTGATGTTTGCTTTAAACGGGAAAGTACGTTTGACAGACAGCGTCTAGCCCAAATTAAAATTTCACAGTGGCATGTTCCAGCGAAGTTGATAAGCGATTAAAATAATAATGATTATGATGACAGTGATGATAATTTGAACATATTACATGGGTGGTGAAGTTTCCACAGTTCCGACTGCCTCCGGGGCTTTCAGTCAGTCGTGGTAGGAAACGTCCAGCAAGATTTCATTCACTCCTCTGTTCTGAGAGAATGCAGTAGGATAGAGTTACATCTACCATGACATATTTTGCCACAGGGAGGTGACTCGGTTGTATTATGTTGACTGAAAAACTAATGCCGGTATTTTTACATCCCTTCCAATTGAGCATAAGAGCAGGCAGTCTGCTTTCACAGTTCTTGTTTCAATGTCATGTTATTGGACGTGCTCAAACCATCTTCCCAACTTGTATAACCTATAATTATAATCACTTATGAATTATCTTTTTGTCAACAAAAGAAAAGCGTTAAAGGAATAGTTCACCTAAAAAATGGAAATTCGGTCATCATTTACTCAAAACGTTTCTAACCAGGCTGTTTTTAAAATATTTGTTTGGAGTTTGGAACTACTTGAGGGTGAACCATTCCTTTTAAGAGCTCTCTGGCCTGCAAGATTTCAGTTGATCCGCCAAAATAAAGGCTTGGTGGTTTAATGTTTGAAAAGCGGAAATTAAGACAGTGTATATATATACTGTATCTGTCTTAATGTCAAAGTATGGTTGCACTTAATACAAATATAATTGTTAATAATATTATTAGAATGTTTTTATGTAATTTTTTTTAACAGTGATATCACATTTAAATATTCCAATAGTTATATTTTTAATTTGGCTTAATTTTTTAATAATAATATTGATTTACTTTTTTTCCCCAAATTGTGTGGCTCTGCAAATAAGCATAGCAAACAAACCTGACAATAAACAATAACAATATAAATCCCGAGCAGAAACCAGTTAAAAAGATTGAAAATCACAAACACAATGTTGGTCAGAAATTTCACTTTATTTATTTATTTATTTTTTTCATTTTTATAATGACCACCATCAAATTTAACTGCATGGAAAATGTAGCGTGAGCATTATTCTAAAGATTTCCTTTTGTGTTCCTCAGAAGAAAAAAGTCCTGCTTTTGAATAACAGGAAGATTACCTTTTTCTTTTTTTTCAACCTCCTCTTTATTTTCTCACTTGAGACTTTAGCAATGATGTTAATGACAAAATCAGCAGGTTAGCACATCTGTTTCTTTTAATAATGAATGAATGAATGAATTAATGAATGAATGAATTAATTATTTTAAATCTGTCCTCTCGCTCCCCATTGGGCCTGATGGTGTTCTAATAAAGGTGAATGGTTACTTCCTGTATTATAATTGCATCTTATCTAACACTGATGCAGTAGCATGACTCAATGTATTTATGTAGCTGGAAAAAGTGGCTGGATCATTTTACAAAATGGGTGATGCGACAGCTGGAGCACAGAGAGCTGCAATAATCAGGAACGCAGCACAGTGTCAAACATGTTTTTGACGTGTTTAACATCACATTTCATCTCTGTCTTTTGTGTGCAGAGTTTCTGTTTATGTCATTTGTCACACAACCTTCCAGCATTCAGTGAATGTTTAAAATAGCTGCCTGTGCTAAACTGGCCGTGTGTTTTGCACTCTTGCTCCATTAATGCTCTTCCGGCATGGGGCTTCAGTTTCAGGCATGTCTGATGGGCAATTCTTCTCCTATCCAGTCTGTTTGCAGTTTTCTCTTGATGAACATTAGCACAGGAGTCATGAATCATTCATGATCTTATGGCTTTGTTTGTTCTTCCTCTGGCTTTATTGTATTTTGGGAATATCCTGTTTGTGCATTGCAGTGGTTTTGTCTTGTCAAATTTAGTCTTGTCTGACACAAGCCATGCTTCAATAGCAATAGGGGATGCTTTAGGGGTGGTGTATATTGCTTTGGGAATTTGGGCATCGTGGGTGCTCACTCTAGCATTAAACACAATTTATTGCCCCATTGCATGTTTATGCAGTATGAAAGTGATTCTCAGGCGTGTTTATGTACGTTTGGTACTTATTAATGATTGAATGCTTTCCCCTGTCCTCACAGAGGGTTTCGTATATCACCCCCCCACTAACTACATGCTACTGTGAGCCATGACTTTGCCTTAGGGATTGAAAGCACCCATGATTTTTTTTAACCCCTTTGATATTCTGCCAGCTTGTTTAATAACAGGGGCTGCCATCACATCTATGAAGGGAACCCCGTGCCCCTTCATTTTGTAAATGTAATTTGTTCAGTCTGTTGGGACTCGTCTTATTTATGGCCGTTATTAGCAGTAGGAGTCGTGACGCACTGGGACTTTCAGATCAAACCAGATAATAAGGAATTGCTATATCACAATGAAGTTTCACTGTTTGCATTATCATAGCTTCTGCTGAGTAAAGTTGCAATGTCCTGAGCACATTGCCAATTGCCATAGCTGCTGTTGTGTTAATGCTCTCAATGCCTTATTAGCCTCTCTGGTTACGACAGAGCAAGGCCATCCTCAGGTCTTTTAGCTGCAGGAGCTGGGACGTGTTCTTCTGGAAGCGGCATTTTTGCGTTGTTACCTCACCGTGGCCGTAAATAATCTCTCTTATGGCTTCCAGATGTCCCCTTGCCAGAGGAGTGGATGTGGGAACACGCACTCAGAGGCCTACTATTCCTCTTTGCATCCTCCTTTGCACACACGCCTGTCCCCAAATACAGCGGGGAGGGCAAATTTACACGAGCACACGCAGATTCTCATGTCACGCACACCCTTAACCAGTCTGGTAGGAGACGAAAAGACGGGACGTGTTTTTCCAGTCCCACAATGCCAATTGAGTTTAGTCTGACACTTTTAAAAGCAGTATTTATACACCGCATAAATGTTGTCCCTTTTGTATCAGGGTTAATATCATTAACTAAACCTGTTACTAAACTTTCACTACTTGAGCAAAAAAAAAACATTAACTGAAAATAAATACAGTACTGTGCAAAAGTCTCAGGCCACTAGTATTTTCAGCAACAAAAATGTTTTATATGTCGGTTATCTCTATTTTTGCGGTAGCGTGTCAGTAGGACATTTCCAAACATTATTTTTGTCATTAATTGTAATAATGCAGTGAGATTATAGTCTGCACAAGGAGTCTGACAACAGCCAGTGCTCCACACTGAGATCTGATCTGATCATCATCTGTCTGGAAGTCTGTCTCCAAGATGCTTCAAAAAAACCAACCTGGAAAGCCTGAAAAACTATGGGCAAGTGTACCGTGCAGACAATAATCTACCTGCGTTATTACAATTAATGACAAAAATAATGTTTGGAAATGTTAACTGTAATGGTACTGTATGTGTTTATATAAACATATATATAAAAGAAAAAAGAAAAAGACAAAACAACTAAAGCAGAAAAAAATAATTAAATAAAAAGTTACAAGACAATAAATTGCTAAAGCAGAAAAAAAAAGATATATATAGAAATGTTTGGTTTTTTTTTATAAAAAATGAGAAAACAATAAAATTACTAAAGTGTAAAAAAGCACTAAAATAACAGTGGTTTGTACACCTTCTCTAATACCAACTATTCTTTGAAAGGATCATAAACAGCCGTGAGGTGAATGTGTGTTGGAGAAGTTTACATTTACAACACTGCAGATTACCTCACACTCGTTTGTCATGGCAACCGTTGCTATGTTTGGCATGCCCGTGTTGTTTTATTAGGTTTTCAGGTGAGTGATACTGTATAGCTATTGTTCTGCTGCCAAAATTAAACAAGAGAAGCATCACTAAAGCTAATATTGTTAACCTACTGATCCTTGGATACATAGGGCGGAGCTGGCTTCATGATAATGCACAGGTATCACATGGATTTCTCCGTTGATGGGCCCCTCGCTCAGTCTACATTTATTTGTTTTTCCTCTCTAAAGAGCCTTGCGGGTCCCATTATGATGTGGTTACTGGAGATTCTCTTGTGGAGTGTTTTATTCAGTGGTTGTCCATGTTGTCTGTGGAACAGAGGAGTCTTTTAGAATTCTGATGGTCGTTGGCTATGTGTGTTATGGCTGTTTCTATGCTGTCAGTGGTGTGTATGACGAAACACATGAGTCACACTGCAGTGGCACACTTATTTTAACATGTGGCCGCTGCTTATTCGTGTCAAATCTGTTGAAAGTTTCTTAGAGGTCAAGCGTGGCTGATTCTATCCAGGGATGTCTGAGGTTATTTTTATTCTGTCTCAGTGGTAAGGCTGGGCGGTACGAAACTGATGCCATTATCTTGAGGTTTGTATGTATCAAGTTCCAAAAAAAAAAAAAAAATAAAGCATTAAACATAAAAATCTACACTACCTTCAAGTTTGCATTTATTAAGTGTATAAAATGTATGTCTTTATAAGTATTTTATTAAAAACTTGGCATTGGCAAGTGTTTATTTAATTTTTATTAAAACAATGCAAATATCAAAATAATATATATATATATATATTTTTTTATTTAAATTAAAAAATTATAAACATTCATATAATAATAGTAATAGTAATAATATAAATATATTGGAGAATTTATTTATTTATTTTTGTTTTTATTTTTTCATTTATGTTTTTCTGTTTAATTTAGCTGGAAATGTAGACTTTTTTCTTATTATTGAACAATATATACACACAATTATATATGCTATCGTCATAAAAAAAATACTCCTAGCGTGATATAATGCTTTGGTCATACAACCTTTGCTGGTATTATTAGCATGTTTTCAGCTGTCAGCAGGGTGTGTGATAGAGTAGCTGGTCTGTGACGACGGTTAGATTAGCAGTGGGTCAGTGCTTAAGTGTAATTACAGTAGTAATGTGGAGCAGTTCTGATGAGACGTAATGACCTGGCTGAGTAATGAAGGCCTGCTGGGACCAAAATGCCTCGGAGCCACCAATTGTACCTTGCTGATCTAACCACTTATTTGTCTCAAAAGACAGATGCTGGAACTTCAACAGATAATGACCCTTTAAATAGAATTACAATGTTGTGTGGGAAGCATTTTATTTATTCTTAGTTGATGTTGTTATATGGTAAAACATAAGGAGGAAGTGCTGTAGTGTTCAGGATGTTTGTTAACACTTTTAATAACAAATATTTAGCTTTTTTGAATTTATTATTATCATTAGTGTTCAGGTGCAAAGTACATTTTTTTTTAAATGTCATTGCATTACATAAAAAAAAAATTGAACCAACTTAATGAAATGAAAATGTTAATGAAGGTTAGGTGAAACTTTTTTTGTTGGTTATTTATTTATTTATTTTTTAAAATATATGATATAAATCTATTATTAAACACATCTATATTCTAATATGTATGGGACTTGTATTTGAATTTCTCTCTTCTGCACAATCCATTATTGCTATGGCAACAGAGCCACCCCACCCTGTGTGCTCGATGCTGATTGGATGAGAGTTTATGGACTAAACTGTGAGTCTGCAGCAGTGGCAGTGTACTCCAGAACACCTCAGTAATGTGTACAAGAGCCATTTGTTAAAATGGAAGGTCATGCATATCTCGTTTTGAGAAGCTAAGTGTAAAGCTGCATGTCAGGTGTAGGAGGCGTGTTTGTACTCTTGTTGAGGATAAACACGGCACACTTTTATCCTTATCGCACTGCGGTTGAGATCATCTCCGCCTCTGTTCCCATGCTTCCCACCCTGGGACTAAAACATTGCTGCAGTAGAACAATTCCTTATTTTACATAAATACATCAGATTGTTTAAAATAGTAGTTAAGTGGACTAAAAAAGTATAACTTTGACAGTTAACAGCAGTTTTTCATGAATTAATTGTTAATAACTGTTAGAAATGTTGGGGTCAGTAAATTTTGATGAAAAGTCTCATCAAGGTGGCATTTATTAAAAAAATAATAATAAAAAAAAAATTTATAAAAAAAAAATAAAATGTATATTTTTATACAATTTAAAATGTAATTTATTTCTGTGGTGGCAAAGCTAAATTGACAGAAACCTTTACTAAACTTTGCAGAAATTCTAAAGTCATTATAATATGCTGATGTATGACCCTTATATTTATTTAGCGGTATTTTGTTAAACTCTTTGCTGAATATGTGTTTTTATTTATTTATTAATCCTTTGAACGGTAGCATATTTTTAAAATATGTTTTTACAGTTTCTGTATGTGTATTTGTTTTATATATTGCTTTTAACCCCCATAATACTGATTTTGTCCTCTTTCTTTTCCTATTTTACAGCCAAACCTTTCACATCGAAGGTGAAACAGATGCGCTTGCGCAAGGAAGATTTTGAGATCCTGAAGGTGATTGGACGGGGAGCGTTTGGAGAGGTATTTATTGTTCACACTCCATTTAGAACATTCTATTATTTATTTATTTATTTTAGCTCCCATAACAGCTCCTTTGTATTGGTTAATGGCTTAATATACTGCTTTACCATAAGCACAGGTATGTTGCAGAGTAAGGACATTCTTCATGCAGTACTTTTGAGAGCCTGAGGCAGTTGATGTTCTTTTGAAATGACAGATGTGTGATGTAGTCACCGGGGAATGTGTGGTGTACAGGTAGGCCAGGAAACCAGCACTATTAGGTTACTTAGTGAGGCCTGGCTGTTCAGAATGGCCCCTGAAGTGGGAACATTGGACAGCAGCCATGTTTTAAAAGACCAGCAAATGGTTTATGGAATTTTTATTCAGCTTTTATTTCAGTGACTGAGAAAACAGCTCTGTGGCACTTGGACTTCTCCAAGTTGAGTCAAAGTAATAGTTCGCCCCAAAAATACAAATTCTGTCATCATTTCCTCACCCTTTCTTCCCTGGAATACAAAACGTTAATATTTGAGGAATATCTCGACAGCTCTGACTTGAAATATTGCGTACAATTTGTACAGACTATTTTTATAGAGTTATTTCTTGAAAGCTTGAATCCACATTCGGATAGTGACCAGCATATAACTCAAAGTTTCTCCTTTTTTTTCAATGGAAAAAAGAAAAACATAGTGTATAAATAGACCAAATTGAATCCTTTAACGTACAGATCTGCTTTAAACAAATTCCTTTGAAATCAAGTACTTTCAATTTTCCAAGTGGTGAAATACATTAACAGCTGTGTCTGCAAAAAAGCAGCTTAAACGCTTTTTAACGACTAATAGGTTTGAGTTATAAAAATGGCAACACATTTATTAGAATGGGTGGGATGGAAATACATCAAAGATCCTTGAGATTAAAGTAGATTTTAAAGGGCGACATGTGTCAGTCCTTTGGTTTTTCTCCACTTGTCAACGTCTGGTGAGCTATGATTCATCTGCAACCTCCTCAATGGGAGCGTTTTCGTCTGACACACCGCTCGACAGGGTTTCCGGTCTAGCGTCTGCTCACTTCAGTCCAGCTGGAATCACCGGCTCATGGAAAGCTAGCAGAAAGTCTGTTCTGCTTGATGTGAGACTGTTTCCAAAATAACACCAAAAAAAGGAAGCCACACAGCTGTGAGAAAACGTGCAAAGGAACAGATTAAGTATAGGTCACACACTTTCATCTCTTGATAGAGCAGGATAGGCTTGGGCGAGCAGAAGAAGGGCAGATGACATCATTTCCTGTGGAGACTTTTGAGCCAGTAGCTGCTACTGAATTTCAAATTGAAAAAAGGTTTTGGATTTCTAAAATTTAAATATTTGTAGAGGATAAACTGTTAGTGCTAAGTATACTATACACATACAGAATATGCCATCAGATGCTTATTGGCAGAAAGAGACGAGCAGAGAACTTTGGAAGAAGACTCTTCAGAGCCAAGAACAGTATGCTCTTTCCTGATCCAGTCACTGAAGATTGCCAGAACATTGTTACGTTCTCTGATCATCGTTTAATAGAGTGAAGACATCACACGCCTAACTGGGTTCAATGTTTAATAATTCCTCTTCCAGTCAGATGCTAGATAACATCATAAGAAGGTTACTTTGCTAGGATTGGGATCTCATGACATTCA
This sequence comes from Enteromius trimaculatus, assembly GCA_032361065.1. Classification (NCBI taxonomy): domain Eukaryota; kingdom Metazoa; phylum Chordata; class Actinopteri; order Cypriniformes; family Cyprinidae; genus Enteromius; species Enteromius trimaculatus. Next base: position 13,861,108 of record JAUMHP010000076.1, read on the forward strand.
CAGACATCTGTTTTTATTTGTATTTGAACTTTACAGTTTGTAGTCTCACAGAAATTGAGTTTGCAGCTTACGTTTACAAAAAATTGCCCATTTAGACAGGAATAATCTGTAATTATAATGTAAAAAAATAATAAATGCAAATTTCTATTTATCAAAGAATTCTGAAAAAGATCTAACACAGCTTCCACAAATATTAAGGATAAAGTGACACTGAAAACTGGGGAAATGTTAAAAAAAAATGAAACTTTTCATCACAGGAATAAGATTTTAAAATGTATTAATGTAAAAAACAATATATGTGGGTGTACTCTGTGTATTTATTTTTTATACATAAATACAAACACATGCATGTATAAATCAAAGAAAAAATATGCAATGCAATTTATAATATAAATGATATAAATATCAATATATACTATATGTATTTGATTTATATATATATATATATACTTGCATAATTAATATCCCCAGTACACAAACCTTATTTATGTAGACAACAACTTTTATTTTGGATTCTATTAATCGTTTGACAGCATTATTTAAAATCGTACTAATATTTCACACATGTACTGTTTTTCCTGTCTTACTGAGCAAATAAATGCAGCCTAGTGAGTTTGAAAGAGACTTCTTTTCATTTAAAAATCTTACCAACCACAAACTTTTGAATGTTAGTGTGAAGAGACCAACCACAGATGTTGTATGTTTTGTTTACAGACGCCAAGTTATTGAGGGGTACCACATCAATACATTTCTTTGAAGTTGAATAAAATCAGTTCTTCAGTAGGGTTTAAAATGCTTTGTAGACACACAAATCATGTTTTAATTGTTTCTGTAGACCTAAAACACCAGCAGAGCTGATCAAATTGGCTATTATATAATTCCGCTCATAATCTGGTGTACTTTCCTTCACTAAATGCTTATAGAAGCACTTTTAACAAGCAAGCTGAGTAACACTTTTGTATGAATGCCAATAAAGTTTCCAGGCTATATTATGTTTAAGATTGCTTCTGGACTTATGCTCTTGTCTTTTTTTTTATTTTTTTTATTTTTTTTTTTATACAGGTTGCAGTAGTAAAAGTGAAAAATACAGACAAAGTATTTGCCATGAAGATTCTTAACAAATGGGAAATGCTCAAAAGGGCTGAGGTGAGCTGATGTTTTTACACATCTATTCCTTTCATTCAGCAGATCTGGTCCGAACCGAATGGTGTTAGCTGAAAATAGCAGTAATGGCTTTCTCAAGACTGATTTTTATATAATGTGCAAATCTTGATCCAGTTAGCATCAGGCTTTACCATTCAGCTGATGCAGCCGTTTCTCCTATATCCCCGGCGTGTCATTCTTTAGCTTCCTAGGAGAGTGTTCCTCCCTCTGTCTTCGCATATTACACGAGAAACCACTTAAAAACAAACAGTCTTTGCTCTATATGATTCAGAAACCATTCCTCACTGTGGAAACAGACTCCTTGGTTGGAGTCATTCTAAATATGTGGGGCACATATTTGATGGCTGATTCCAAAAAAGTGGTTTTCTCTGACATTTTACCCTTTTTTTTTTCTTCAGACGGCATGTTTTCGGGAGGAACGGGACGTGCTGGTGAACGGGGACAGTCAGTGGATCACAACGTTACACTATGCTTTCCAGGACGAGAACAACTTGGTGCGTGAGAACTCTCGAGCTCACATTGGGTCTGATTCACGTTCACTTGATAAGGTCCAGAGGGGGAGATAATGATTAATGATCATTCATCACTGCATACAAAATTCCAAGGGACATGGTTTTATAGCAGACTGTATATTTATCTGGGCCGTGTTGTATGTAGCGTGACTGAAGAAAAGAGGCTCTAATATGAATGATCATTTTGGGTTCAGCTTCATGAGTGGGAGTGTGAAGGAATGAAACTAGATAAAGAGATTTTAGATGAAAGAATGTCAAGGATATTTGAGATGAGATGGGTTAATCCAAGGGTAAAGGGAATTTCAAATATCTAAAATGCCTGTGATTGATCTCTTTGTTTCCCATTATTTTTGTTTCTCCTGTTCTTATTCACTTCTTGTTTTTCTCTGCTCCCAGTACCTTGTGATGGACTACTATGTAGGGGGAGATCTGTTGACTCTGCTCAGTAAATTTGAAGACCGTTTGCCTGAAGACATGGCCAAGTTCTATCTGGCTGAAATGGTCTTGGCTATTGACTCTGTGCATCAGCTACATTATGTTCACAGGTGGGTCATGGCTCTAACAAAGGTTGTTAATCAGTCATTCATTCATGAAATTAATGTCATATGTCTGTTTTTGCTGAACTTCTGGGTGGTGATCATTTTAATATATCATTGTGGCAGATGAAAGCATTGAATAGACATTAAAAAGTGGCTTTAGAAATCAGTACATTGCTTTTTGTTTCCATATCAATAAGTTTATAATCCTATCACTGACCTACTGTACGAAGAAATCTATTTTGTAGTCTTGTAAAATTCTTTTATTTATTGAAAAGATATGATTTTTGATGACATTTGAAAGCAGATGCCGTATTAACTGGCTAAAATATAGCTTCTTGATTGAAAGCAGATGTTTGGGTGAGGTGTATTAAAGTGTATCGTCCTTATTTTGCCATGACCCTGTTTTCTAGTTACACATGACACTTAATACTGGTATAACGGCTTCTGAAAAATCAGTTTTTCCATCACTTGAATACATTGTTTTTTTAAATCATAAAGATATTTCACAATATTACTGTTTTTCCATTACCCCAAACTTTTGATTGGTAGTGTATATTAGCATATAGATGACCTCAAATTGAATCCACATGGATTGAAAGCCAAAAAACACCCATTTTGATTTTATGGGGTTTTCAAATCAGCTAAGCATGCATGAAATCAGAGCAAGCGCAATGAGCCGGAAAAGGCTGTGTTTAGTCTGAGGGCAGGCTGGGTTGGAACCCATCTTCGGTTATAACGCAGGAAGTGTCAACATTTGCATACTGACAGGCACCAGTTGCATAGAGCCTTTAGTGTGATGAATGTGTTTGTGTTGGGACTTTGGGTGTGCTTCAACAGTCCCTTCAGATGCATCATTTTGATAAAAACACACGCTTTTTCTAATGTACTCCTGTTGTCTTCCTCATAGACTTTTATGCAGCTCTTGTAGTCGCTGCTTTTGGGGCACCCAGAGGGACAGGCAGGGGAAAGTTAAAGGCAGTAATCATGGGGTTAGAGGTGTGGTCAGCTCTCCTCTCGTGAGACTTTGGCACGCCTGGTTTGTGGAGGGTGGGGACAGAGTGGATCGGTCTCTAGGGATGGGGTTGGCGTGGGTGTGTTTTTCTATGAGCAAGCCGTGTTAAAGGGTGTGCATTTGGGAATAAGCGCATCTGTATGTTTGAGGGTGGATGTACTGTGTGAAAATAGTTGAGACACCACAGTTTGCATGAATACACAGTGATGGATGCATAATTACTACTGTACCTACATATTTGACTTAAAAAGAATGTTCTTTCATTATTTAATCACCCTTACAAACGTGTATGACTTTCTTTCTTCTATGGACATAAAGGGGGATGTTTAGCAGAATGTTCACACTGCCCTTTTCCTATAAAACATGCTTTCAAGCTGAAAAAAAGGCCCTATAAAATAGCAATTCTAAATTAATTTTAAAAAATCAAATAGTGATTTAAAATGTGATTTAAAAAGAGGAGTTCTCGGTTTTGTGCTTGTAGGACTGCAAAATTAGGTAAAAATGTGGTGATTTGAATTTGACTTTAATATTAATGATAATAATAATAATTATTATTAAAATAATTAGTACTTTGTGCATGTAGGACTAAAAATGTGGTAATAAATGGGGTGATTTGAATATGACTTTAATAATAATAATAAAAATAATTATTGTTAAAATAATTGTGTATAATTTAATGTATGTTTTATTTTGTTTATTATTTTAATTATTCACTTTCTTTATATATAGTCACATGTTAAAATGCCATTTTAACTGTATTTTTTAAATATTGAACATTTTGTAATACTTGAAAATGTGCAAAAAAAAGTAAGAAAGATTAATAAGATTAATACAAAGTATTATTATTAATAGTATTAATAATAATATTAATACATATTATTATTATTATTATTATTATTATTAAAGATAAATAAAAATATGAAACAAAACATATATTATATTTTTATATTTATATTTTAAAACTGATACACTGTAAAAAAAAAAATCATTGCCAATATTCAAAATTTCAAGGCAACACATTGCATTCACATTTTCATGTTTTCCC
>JAUMHP010000076.1:13883582-13904306 GCA_032361065.1 Enteromius trimaculatus
TTTGTTGAGGATACTTAGGATGAATAGAACATTTGCTAGACATAATAAACTATTAATTACTTATGAAAAAAACATCATACAGGACCCTTGAATGTAAGTGTATATAGGTAGTGTATAAATAATAAAATGAGTACGAATTTGAATATTGTTCAATCTCTACATCAGCTTGTGTTCCTCAGAATTTCATGTTTTTGGTCACACAGCATTGCACTGTAGGCTTAAACAACAATGGTATAAATTCTCCAAGCATTACACAAAACTCACTCTTTCCTGCGGTGCCCATTGAAGAAACTGGCCCACTCGAAGCAGGTCTTTTTACTGCCGACCCAAAACACTGACGGGATTCCCACCACCAGCATCATCAGGTACTTGATGAGGAACAAGGCGATATCTGGCCTGCTCGTCTGCTCCACCTGTGAAGACAACAGCAGTAGATTGCTTTTCACACATTTGCTTCGTATGCAACATAAGAACAGGCGAAACCTGATTTGTAATCAAAACATGCAGCAACAATCTTCCCTTGCAAATCTCAGCGTTCGCTTATAACCTCGTGCGTGAGTGTATGTGCGTGTGTCAGTTTAGCCCTGGGTTGTGTGTGTGTGTGTGTGTGGATGGGAAGTGCTTTATCGCAGCTCACTGCACAATTGCCAGCGGCATAAACATAACTGCATTCAACACAAATGTCTGTCCTCTTCTTTATCTAATGCACACTCTCTCTCAGTGCTTTATGCTTCTCTCATTCCTCTGCTCTGAAAGCCTGCCTTGGTAATATTTTGATAAATAACGCAATATAACATAAATAGATTCATACATTTTTTAGGGTGTCCAAATCTGTATGACATCATCAGTTACTGCAGTGTGACTGGAGGTCTGCTATTTATAGCACTGCACTTCATAGTGCTTCATCAGATTTAACATGACACATTACTGTCCCTTTTGCTCCAACACAACAGAACAGAAGCTGCGGCAGTAAACAAGGCCTCATTAAAACAGATCCCACAATCCCAAGCTGCCTTAGGCATGTACGCACACACACATACATATGGATAAACATCATTACTAGGATTTTACTGAGCTGAAGCTGAAACGTAGTTTTTAGTTACGCTTTAGAGTGTTTGCATCATGTTAGATACGAGGTACATTCACAGTGCAGCAGCTGCTGTATGCTTTGCAGAGATCTGCAGCTGGAAATGATGAATCCCGTCAGAAAACATGAACAAAATCTGCAAATCAGGGGCATTTTACACCCTCATGACATCTTTTTATGTCAAACGCACAAGTATAAATAAGCAAAACATCATGTTACAAAAAAAATACTTGCTTTTCTTTGGGATTTGTTTAACTTTCATCCCCCTGAGCTTCCACTGATTTCTGTACCTGGATGAAGCTCACAAATATGGTCACAAAGCTGAAGCTGTTGAAACGCAATCATATGCTATATGCGCTGTCTGAGTGATGTCATGGAGGCACACGCATGTGGAGATGGTGTGGCAGTACTGAACTTATTTTTGCCGCTTTATACTGTAGGCCTTGAACAGTTAAATACACACACTTGCATGTGTCAAAATGCCTCACAAGAAAATCTCTCACTGCTCTTGACTAAATCACTTTTGTAACATAATCGCATTTGTAACTTAATAAGAAGAATATATATTTTACTTACAGAGTGAAGAATATGGAATGTCTTTATACATTTAACTACCTCACAATGTATGCAGCGTTTCTTTTTCTGTCCTATTGCTTTTAGTTAGTTTCATGTTCTTATGTAATCGCTGACAGTTCAGTAAGAATACGTTTTTTGAGATATTCACAGTGCTGACAAGAACTATCAAATATCTAAAATGTTATTTTCATAAAGACCTTATTTAAAGTGAAAAGAACTACATTGTGATATGTGTATCATTACCAAGAAATAAAACTACATATATCACGATATAAGACCTACCCTTATCTTACAGTGACCACTTAGTTACAACAATACATTTTTTAAACACTAAAACCTTTTCTAATACAGTCAGGACAGATTCGGCAGGAGACTGTGGAGGCCTTTAATTATTCATAACAAGCAAAGTAGCATAAATTCACTTGAGGTCAGAACAAATATCGTGAATGTTTCTGAGCGTGGTATAAATCATCTTTTTTTCTAGTAACACTGTAGTTCACATTAGAAATTGTCATTACATATGCTAAAAGAATTGCTTTAAGGACAATATAAACACACTACTGTTATAGTTTTGGGGTCAGTATCATCAAATCAGCATATTAGAATGACTTCTCAAGTATCATGTGACACTAAGAGACGGATCTATATTTTTGATCAAATTAATGGAGTCTTGATAAACATAAGCTACTTTTTCCCAAAACATTACCGACCCCAAACATTTAAACGGGCCCATCATATCTTCTTACCTTAAACGGGCAGGGGATGTGATACTCTCTACAGCGCTCCTGTACCCAAGTGGTCTCCCAAACTGCTCTGTGGCTCTGTTCATACAGATAGCATCCAATGACGGTCAGCAGAGGCACCAGATACAGGACGGAGAACACGCCAATCCGGATCATGAACTTCACCAGTTTGTCCTGGTTCTCCTTCTCTAGGGGAATCTCCATCCGGACTCTATTTAGTGCAGCAATACCTGCTAACAGCAGCACCACCCCTACGACCACATCCAATGCGAGTGGCACTAAGAGGAACCAGCGCAAAGCCATGAGATCATAGAGCCCCACGAAACAAACGCCGCTCATGCTGTCACCCTCAATTTTGTTCATAGCCATGAGGGTGATAGTAAGAGCTCCCGGGACACCCCAAGCCACGGCGTGGAACAGCAAAGCCTTCTTCTCGATAGCTTCACTTCCCCATTTTGGAACGGCTGCCAGGAACCAGGTGATAGTGAGGATGACCCACCAAACGCTTCCTGCCATGGTGAAGAAGTAGAGCGTCATGAAGAGCAGCGTGCAGACCTTGTTGTGGGAGCCTTGGGTGATGGTGGAAGCGCGGAAACGACCCGGGCTCGCAGAATTGCATGCCACACGATCCTCCAGCAGGAAACCCAGGAAGAAGACCAGGGACACCATCATGTAGCAGACCGCGTAGAATATGATGGGCCGCTCAGGATAGCGAAAGCGGCCAACATCGATGAGGAAGGTCAGGAAGGTGAAGAGCGTCGCCGACAGGCAGACTATAGAGACGACGCCAATGAAATAGCGGGCAAAGATGAGCTCGTCTTTGCGGAAGTACATGTTTGGGCAGGGAGGTGAGCAGTCACGCACACCCATGAACGAGTAACCAAGGTCAGGCTCGATCTTCAGCTCTCGTGGGCACCAGAAGCCGTAGTCCCGCTGAACAGATGAAGGAGATTCCTCCGTCCCGTCAGTGCTCGGGAGCAGGTCTATCGCCCGGGGGTAAGACTCATCACAGTCTGGAAACCTAGGAGACAGAGTATCATTTCTGAATATGATTTCATATTAAAGAACAGCTGAACTTAATGAAGGTGATCCTGTACCTGCTGCACTGCATTTCATCTGGCCAAATGACCCCAAACATGTCCATCAGCTTGTAGCAATCGCTCTTGGCACGCTGGCACAGACGCCGACAAGGCAGGGTCACGCGGCCGTACTCGGTGCAAACGGGGGCGTAAAGAGCACACAGGAATGGGCGAATTTCAGTAGAGCACTCCAAGTTCACCATGGGATGAAAGGGCTGTCAGACAAGAAAAACAGAGTTAAAATAAAAAAACTCGTAAGTAACAATAATTCTAAAAAAATATTGCAAACACAACAGCATTGTCACAGCGTGCTCAATATAAATATGTCATATTTTTATGTTTGAATAAATAAATACAAAACTGTAGATGTTTTTTTAACAACAGTTTAGCTTTGTTTGATATTGTACTTTGACCACATACTGTAAATGTGCAATTAGTAAATTAGCTTAGGACGAAAGCTTAGAGACAAGGAATATATAGAACAGAGTGCTGTTAATAATAATATAATAATAATCATCAATTTCAAAAGCACAATTAGATTTTTTTTAAACATTTTATTTACATTTTAAATTATATAAATAGTTAAATTTGGCCATGTTTATTATATTATTTGTTTGCATACATTAAATGCACATTTATTAATTTCATACTTTTCCTTTTTTCATTTGTCTCTTGTCCACTCCAGTTTCAAGAACCCATAAATGTTTCGAATTGACAGGTGTTCTATTACATAGTGATGTTTTCTAAAATTATCTTAAGTTTAAGATACGTTTTCTTTATTTGTGTTTAATAACTTGGTTGAACTGCAAATATGATTTCAGCATCAGGTGGAAACTACACAGTGCAGATCATCTTTAATACTTTTCTATTTTCTCTAGAGAGAAGAGTTGAAATTGTTAAGATTGAATGCTTTTCATTTTTTTTCCCCGAAGTAGAGTACAAAGTACAAAACTCAAATGTAGACTATTATTATTAAAACTATAGTTTTCTGTTATACAAGGCGACCAGATAATAAAATCCTGACCAATGTAACACTGTTTGTTCTGATAATCAGCTGTAGTTTTAAAGCTAAAAATAAACACTGAAGATTCAATGCCTACCACCTGACAAAGAAGTTAAAATCTATGTAATCTAAAGTTAAAATGTAGTAACATATAAAAACAAATCACTGATGGCTTTTGGAAATCTGACAAACCATTTCCATTCATCTTAAGAACATCAGAAGGAGCATCTTTAACGCTCAATGAAGCAAGAACAAAACCCGCCATGCCACGTCTCTGACTCTTCACGATTTTTTTTATCAGTCACTCGGTCACCCTTATGTAAAATGAGAATAAAAATTGGATCTGTACTGCAGCCTCTCTGAAGAGGCCTTTGTGTGAGGCGGGAGACATGCTGTTTATTGCTGAGGCCCACTTACACCATGAGGCATTCTGGGAGTTAGTACCAGCTTTGGGGTCGGACATAAATATGCAAATCCCATGGGGAAAGAAAAAGAAAAGACCCCACCCAGGACCAGACAGATCGACAATAATGCCTCCACCCCTGCAGAGTGAGGGCCTTTGTGATGGTCGGGTGGGGGTTCTGACACCGTTTGTGTTGAAAAAAAAAAAGGACCTACAATCATTCAGAGCCTACATCAATCAACACGCTAGAAAAAAAGTAAAAGGATGTGTGTGCAATGTACTTTATTTTCAATTTTATGCAATTACTAATTATGAGAAGAAAAAGAAAAAATTACAAAAAGTAGTAAGTAAATAAATAAATAATACAAAAAAAAACGTTAAATGCTATAAAAATAATAATGAAATAGGAAGAAATATACATTTTTGGTGATTTAAAATGCTAAATTACTACATGAACAAATAATAGGCTGACTATTAAAATGCTATAATAATTGACATAATTATAATATTTAAAAAAAACTCCTTTTGCTTGTTTGTTAAAAATGCTAATCTTTCAGGCAACTATTCCTCCTCCTACTAGGGTTTGGTGATTATAAATGTTATAACAATGCAGATAATTATAATATAAAGAAACAAAATCCCTAATGTTTGCTACTTATTACTATAAAATGTACGAAAAAAACTCAACTTAAAATGCTAAAGTAAATGACATAAAATACAATAAAAATAATATGCAAATATGGCTACTAAAAATGCTATTTGATACAAATCACATGCAATGATAACTTTCATCATGTTCCTCCACCACCAATTCTTCACTTAATATGTAGAAGATTACCTAAGTGTTTAGGATAAATCCAATTGGATGATCTTACAGTACTGTTACCATTATTTACTATTGCAAATAAAACCATCCAGCCTTAAAATGGCTCCAACAGTCTAACACATTTATATTATATATACTGGACGTATAATACATATCCATAATGAGAGGATTCAGCCACTGCCAGCACGCTAGGCTACCACCCAAAATGTCTGTAAAAAGGGATTAGGATGGATATTATGCTTGCCCATTTTGACACAAAGCATCTAAATCCAGCAATCGTTTCCAAGTACCTAATCCATATTTAACGCAGCATATACCATTGAGATGTGCCGCTAAACATGACACACCAAAGAGCACCGACTTTAACCATCAGTCCATAAAAGCATGTGAATGGTTTCACTACACAGCTTCAAATGCTGGCAAAATTAACTTTTGTTTCTAAAGATATTAATATAATATTATAATATATTGTGGGCAATAAGCTATAGAGAATGAAACAAAAGCTGAATGTGACTGACTTTTATTGTTGTAGCTTCACAGTTGTAGATGTATTATTATTGGCATCTGCTGGTGTAGTTGGTCTTATGACATGTCTTGCACCATTCTGAGCTCAATTGAGTGGATACACTCTGGCTTTTAAGCAAGATAAAAATAAATCCAGTGCCATTATTTTCTGATCTGGTGAAAAACATTATCTCATCAAGGCCGTCAAGGTATGATCTGATGAACTCAAAAGTGTGCATCTCGTCCACTGCTGTCCTGAGGGCAAACATACACTTCATACTCATCAACGTCCATTCCAGTGCCTTTGTGTTTCTTAAAGGCATTGAGGAAAGTTATTTAGGGATATTCAAAACATACAGAGGTACAGAATATGCTAAAGGCATAAGAGGCACATAGAGCATTTCCTTCAAAGGGTTATATATGAGCAAATGCTTCATACAACGGGAGATGTGGATGCACTTTATACGATCTGAAACTAAATTCCCAAAATATATGGAAGTTAACACAAGTCTTATGACTGGATCTGTGTGTTTCACATACATGGGTTGTAAATCCAGTTGAAAACACAGATTGGTTTCATTGTTTGGAGTTGCTGCGTGTCAGTTTGTCACCGATAAAGGACTCAAATACACCCAAGGATACCAATTATACTCGGTTTATTTCATTTATACAGTCAATTCAAATAGCTTTCTTTATTTCTGAAAGGGACTTTTTAAGGCCTAAGTTCTTTTTAACTAGGGATGCAGCTATTGTTATTATTTATTAATATTATTATTTTTAGTTATAATATAAAAATGATCCAATTATCAAAAACAAATATAAAAACATAGGGTTTGGTATTTAAAACTGCTATAATACTGAAGATAATTATAAAATAATAAAATAATCATAAAATAATATTGCATTCAGGTAAATTCAATAAGATGATCTAATGCACTAACAACGGTGCTACTAATATGAACTTTTTTATGTTATTGCTGATAAATGGCAAATATCAAAACGTTATGCTATTTTGTAAAATAAATAAATAGAACTTAATAAATAAATAAATGAAGCAAGCTAACAATCAAATCAAATAAAAAATCAATCCTAAAAGGGAAATTAAGGCACTGCAATAACGCTATTAAAAACAACATCTAAAAAATTCATAATAAAGCATTGAGTAGTCACTGCAAAGGTAATATGTAAAAATAGGTGTAAATGAGCACATGCAGTACATAAACTCTTATTCTTAGATATCTCTAAGTTGCAAAAAAAAGGGGGGACAAAACAAGGCAAACAGAAGGAATTCGAAGTCTTCTAACCTGACCTTTTAAATGTGTCCATTCACAAGTAAATATGTTTAGTTCTTTCCAAAGTACATATGCCTTCTCAGTGAACCCCCACTTGGTCACTGATAACGAAGTTTAGGTCACATCCTCAAAGCATTCTGATCAATTAATATTTTTAATTGTATATATAAATTCTCATATGCCCTTCTGGTTAGTTTTCCCTTTTTCCACTGGTCACTATTTAACTTAAGGCAGTGTTCTCTTAACAGAATTCAACTGCACTGCCATGGCAACCAGTGATGCATAAACCGGCCGGTTTGAGGGAGAGAGGTCAGAGTGCGAGTGACGACCACCTCCTGAGAGAGAAAGCCTGCTCTTTTGTTGCAATACAATTGGGATCCGTTTCCCCGGCAACTGCCATACCTTGTGTGGGGGGAGGGATGAAAAGAGAGGAGGGAGTGGAAAAGAGAAGAGAAACAGGCAGAAGAGGAAGGGACAAAGAAGAAGAAGATATGGATGGGAAATAATGGTCAACCCTGCCATTCCAAAAAACACTGTCTTATAGATTTATGCATTAAGAAATTTGCATAAACGCTCCACAGGCTATATTTTCAGTTATAGTATATAACCCTTTTGTATATGCAAAATAATATCTATGAATTTTTTTCTCCCCGTTATTTTTGGTTAGGTCACTTACAAACAATACACAGCGCCTCTTCGAAACATCTAAAAATAATGATTCCCAAACAATGCAAAATTGATATAATTTGAGTTGCAAGATTGTATTACAACTGCAGGGTGGCCTTAATAATCACCACGCCATGGTAAAAATAACATGAGGACAAGGTCATGTATCTTCCCATGTTTAACAAATGGGGGAGGAAGTTGAAATTAACTAGATGTCAAGCTGCATCAATCAGTGCACCTGAAATGCTTAATATTGTTAGATTTACCCAGCATTCTCTTCGCAAGCTCAGTTCAAATGCTCCCTGAACCTTCCCATTACTGCATGCAACCACAACAATCCCAGAAACCATCCCTGTAGGCTACTGCCCCATTTCACAAATGAGGTTACCCAGAGTTCAGAGCAAGATGCTGCCACTATCAGACAGTGTTTTTGAATCTGAAAGCGAGGACGTTTCATGTGGCCCTCATGATGCTAGAAAAAAAAAAGGTTCAAACTGATGACATGAAAGAATATTCTGGTTTTCTTGAATAGACTAATTGTTGCTTAAACTGTAACCTTCCAGTCATTGATGTCAGTTGTTTGTGAAAAAAATAGAGCAATCAAATCCGGGTTATTCAGCGGACTTCATTCCTGTGTAAATCTTCATTTGTGTTAGTTTTAACTTCAAACGGAAAATAATCCAGATTAGTAATTTAAAATAGTTATTAAATAGTTTTAAATAAAACTCAACAAACAAGCATAAAAATAAAAACAACAATATATCAAAACAAACAAATATAAATAAAATTCTAAATAATAATTAGAAAATAAAATAATATATAAACTAACATATATATATATATATATATATATATATTTTTTTTTTTTTTTACATTTTAAAATAATGTTTTGTTTATACAATACTTATTATAAAATATTTTGGTAGAGTGTTATATGTCATTGTTTAAATGAATTTGAATATATTTCTACACTGATCTTGTGATCCTTTGTAGTGGGTTTAAAAAGTATCATCACTTTGTGTGCGTGTTTGTGCTGGTTACAGTGCAAAAGGTTATGTAACTCCACATTTCCACACAAATGTACAAGAGGATGAGCAGATGGGTTGCCTCGGCTCAATTCCATCCATTCTCTCTTCTTTTTCGGTCTTTAATTTCCTCTGCCATCCCTCTATTATACTGAGCCAGGACTGGAGTGAATAAGTAAAAACCTTGTGACTGAGAGCCGGTTTTAGATAACGTGTGTGTTCAACAGATACACTGGCCGCCGTAACAAGCTAATGCAGCTGTTTTCAGTTGGGCTCAGCTAAATACTGCAGCCCGGGAAAAGAGGATTAACCGTAGGCTCGCATCAATCCAGGCGTTATAGATGCAGATACAAAGATTACAGAGCAATCAAAATAAACAACGCGCCTGAGCACCATTAACTGCTCATGACATCAAGCACTGGGGCATACACTGGCAAGCCGCTGTAAAGCAACCTTGTTACATAAATAGTTCTAAGATGCTTATTTCGTCACAGCCACATGCAGAAGAGGAGCAAAAATTGGTTAAAACTGCAAGATACTTCAGAAATAAAAATATAGCAAATATGCTCGAAGGACAGATTAAAGATTTATTTCCCTTTAAACATTTCTGTAATGTGATCTGAATTATCTGCAGGGCACAAGAAAGAACTGGGTCAAATGACAAATCTTTGATGCTGTTAGTACATACGTTTCAAACTAACGCATTTAAACATTTATGGTTTGCATTTATCGCTACTTTCAGGGCAAATACAGAAAAACTGCATATATAAGTGATCCATGGGTTTTCCCAGCTTATTTTCATACGCCAAAAAAATGGTTTAACTATTTCTCTGCTCTCTCTATTTAGGAAAGAATTATACAGACAGGTCTGATTTCATATGTATCTAAAAATGTATTCCAATAAACTGAAAACCAAACAACCTCCAACATTTGAATTATTTAAACCTATTAAAAATTAAAACTTTAAAAGTTTTTTGGATGTCCTGGACATTTTTTTGGACCTGCCATGAACCCCTTGAGGCCCTTAACACTATATAAATTATTATCCACTGTTATTATACTGACCATCTATGTGCTAATATTTTACTGAAACTAAAAATTAAATTAATTAATTTAAAAATATTTACATATTTTACATTTGGAGAGCTGTATATTTAATATATTGTTTTATATATTAATATTACTGTTGTGGTTGTTGTTTGTTTTCTTCTTTGGTTTAAAGTATTTTTCCTTGCTGTTTAATTACTGTTTAATACTAGTTATTGTATCTTTCTAATTAAACTGTAGTTTAAAAAAATTGTTTTTTAATTGTTTTTTTGTGTTATATATTTTTTGTACTATATTGTAAGAGAAAAAATATACAATATATTATATATAATTTGTAAAATATATATATATTTTTTTAATATATCATATATACACATACACACCCCATATCTATTTGACTGCTGTTGAGGTCATGCAATTATTAGAGCATGATGATTAAACTAGTCCTAGGTTAATGCAATGCAACTGGATCACATCATTTATTGTAATGTGGTTTACCTCCATGGCGAGAGCAGCAGTCTGCTGATCATAGTGATTGAGAAGGTTAGGCATGAAGGTGGTATTGTAGGCGAGGCCCTGGCACATCCTTAATGTGATAGGCTCACAGGTAAACATGTTATGGCTCCCGGTAGCTTCCATATTGATGGCCATACATACAGTCAGCATGGAGTACAAAACCCAAAGGAGATCCATGGTGTGTCCGACTGTGCTGTGACTTGGTTGAATGGGTTGTATCAAGAAAATCTGAGCTCCGCCATTCCCTCATTAATTATCTGTTGCTTGACACAAGACTTAAATTGCCCAGACAGGGCATGCTTCTTCATTTTGATGTGAAAGATCCAAGTCTCTTCAGTGCATGTCCACTATCCAGTGTAGGTGTGACTCTGGCTGCCATGCATTTATGAGATCTATGGGAGAAAAAGCATCAGATGTCACATTTGAAATGAGCAGGGTAACATGAATTATTCATGAATGGGGTGACAGTTTATTCAAACATGAAAAATCTTCCTGGAGATCTCTTAAGGCGTGGGAAATGTTTTCAAAGGGAACAATGAATGATCAAAAGCACTGCCATATTATACCAGTAGTAAATAAAAGAGGCTTTATAAGTGTATTACCTAGGGGGGACTTCAATATAACTACGTATTCAGTGCAAAAGAAAACGGAACATTAAAATATCAGAAAAGTAAGATATTTTTTTGTAGTATCTGTGCACAGGTTGCGATTATTTGTCAACATAAAGCATAAAAAGTGATGTTTACAGCAAGAGACGCGGTTTACACAAAAATAAAAATGTTCTTAATTTGGTTAATACCCTTGACACCCCAGTATTTTTAAATTGCAAATACAGCGAAATAAAAACACCTTTCACCTAACAAAAAAACCCTAACCGGCTTTAATGCAGAAGATTTCACTATCACTAATGCCCTGCGCCAAAATAATATTTTTATTTCATCCTTTTTTATTGAGTTTAACATGAAATTTTTGTAATCAAAAATGAAAGCGAACAACAGATAACCCTTTCCTTTATGAGCCCGTCTATCGAGGCGTGTAACGTAACGTTAGCAGTTTCGCTGTGATGAAACTAACGTTACCTACAAAATAGGTGTCTGCTGTCCTCTTTGGACTATTGTTTTTATTTTTACTTAAAAATGTTCTATAATACATGAACTATGGCAAAGGTATGAAGTCGTTCTTACCGCTCCAGTAGGGATATTTCGCGTGTGGGACTCCGCTCCTCTAACAATACGAGCCCCGTGTGTCTTTCTGCAGGTTTGGAGGATTTGTACGGGCGCGCGCAGTTGACGATGACGCGCCGACGAATATTGCTCTCACTCAAAATAAAAGCATAATAGAAATCACGTCACTGGATTGAGCGTGAAAAAACATATTAAGTATGTAAACATATAATGGCTTCGTTTTATCCACGGATATCATCGCCGCAATGGCCAGGGGCCGCTGGGAGCGAGCGGCGTCTTGGTACTATAATGAAATGAAGTTGGCGCTGTTGATTTGTGGTCTCCTCGAATAAGGGGCGGGGTGTTTAACGTTGGGAAGCCCGACTGATTTTTGCGGTTCGGTTCCTTTGGTGTTCTATTTCGAAGAATCGTTTCAAACGAGTCATTGATTCTTTTACAAGACAACATAATTACGTCATCGCGTGGTCGCGGCGTGGTATATTTTTGTTAAACGTTTATTTGTTTATTTTCTGATAATGTTCGTGCCCCAAAACAAATTTGTTACCGCCACAATTCAGCTAGTAAAAACATAAATACATTTAGTTCCTAATTACAATATGCATTTACATTAAACAGTGCTCAAATTAATTGACATCTCTCAAATTAAAATGTGTTTGCAGATATTAATTAAAAACTGTTTAATAAAGTCAACTCGTAAATATAATTTTAGTAAAACTTTAATACAGCCAAATGAATGTAAAACTACAAGCTACCATTTTTTTAAATAACATTTCTGCTATTCGATCAATAAATTAATTCTCAGGTTTCCTATCAGCCAAATCCTACAGCATCGGTTCTGTGAACCATTTAATTCCCAACCAATTCATTTCAAAGATCCGATTCATTTGCGAATCGAACATAGCCAGTGTTTGGAAAGAGGCGGGACAGAGTAAGAGAGTGTGATTGCTATGGAGACTGGTAAACTGTACTGAGCAGGAAGAGCAAAACCGTCAGTATCGGATCAGTAAACATTTAATGGCTTCGTTATGATAGCTAACATGACTAGGCCTATTTCCGGTTGACATCGCCACATATGGTAGGTTTGATTTTTTTTCTCTTTTGTACTGTATTGCACTGTACAACTGGCCACGTTGCTGTTGCTAGCATACAAATCACAGCACATTTATTTGTTATGTAATTTTGAAGAGTGTTTTATATTGTGGTGCCTAATATGGTTGAGGTTTATGTAGAAGCTGAAACTGAATTGCAGTGAAAAATGCCACAAGCTCCCAGAACAAAAATGCAGACCAAACTGAGTGCCTGGACACCTCTAAATCATCAGCTCTCCAATGCTCATGTATGTGCACCAGAGATGTAGTATATGAACTTCTGCTTTGTTTAATATGAGAATTACAGGTTTTTCAGCTACCGTAACATTGGTATTAATGATGTTACAGTGTACAATTTTTAATGTCAAATGTGAACACTTTTGTAGGTTTTTGAAGAGAGAAAAAGTTTGCTTGGAAAGTGGGTAAGTAATGCGCTTACTGTTAAAAATGCAATGTTAACACAACAATTTCTTGGTTTTGTTATTTGCTCTGTTGAGTATATATGCTCTACGCCACAGTTTGAAAAGTGGACAGATAGCCAGCGGAAACAGGTGCTACAAGACTGTTTCTCCAGATGCTCTGCTAGCCAGCTGAAACATCTCAGACAGACTCTGAGCAGCTGGGTACTCGAGGACTCCCTTGACTTCACTAGGGTCCTTCCCAGGGTCATATCACTCTATATATTTTCATTCCTTGACCCCCGTAGCCTCTGCAGATGTGCTCAGGTATGTGCTATTGTTAAATTTACCAAATATATGAATAAACGTCATTAGTATTGTACAGTATGAATATTTTAATGCCATGAATAAAACACACTTTTCTACTTTTACATGCACACTTAAATGCATTCTATACATACTGTGTGCAAGAACACTAATAATACGTCTTTGCTGCCACTTTTGATCAGCTTAGTGCATCTGTGTGCTGAATAAATAATGTAAAAAATCTTACTGACCCTAAACTTTTAAACAGTACTGTGTGTATGACATTAGTGTTTTCTGTAATATATTCAATTGCAGGTGAGCTGGCATTGGAAAAACCTGGTTGAGCTTGACCAGCTGTGGATGCCTAAATGTCTGAAACTAGGCTGGTGCATAACTTTTACTCCAACACCATTTGAACAAGGTGTATGGAAGAGACATTACATAGAGACAGTGCAGGAGCTGCACATTAGCAGGCCCAAGGTAAGATGTTGCTGAAAGGCTGTTTTAGAGTCTCATCTATTGGAGAAAATATATATATTTAGGCGGACATTTTCCACATTGTCCAGGTGCCTGTGAAGGAAGAGTTTATTATCCCTGAGGTGAAAGTAATTAGCAGGGAGATGGAGGGGTCACTTCCTTTGACCGGTCACAGGGAGTTGAAATCTGTCCTCTCGAATCTCCACGGGAAGAGTAAAGATGGGAATGGCTTGGTGAAATCAGCCAAAGGTCCTCCGCCGTGGAGAGACTCGGACAGGCATCCCACTGACACAATACGCTTTAACTACTTGGATAACCTTGACCCAGTTGAGCATGCAAGAAAAGCGTAAGTGAATAACTTATTTCATTCTGCACACATGTAAATACAACCCCTGCTCAAAAGTTTCCGGTCAGTAAGATTTTTTTTTTTTTAGATTAATACAAAAATATTACATTTCAAATTAATTTTGTTCTTCTAAACTTCCCATTCATCAAATAATCTGGGGGGAAAAAAAATCACAATTTTCATAAAAATATTAAGCAGCACAGTTTCAACATTAATAACAATTAGCAATTCTACAGCATATTAGAATAATTGCTGAAGAATTGTGTGACTGAAGTAGTGGCTACTTAAAAATTCCGCTTTGCATCACAAGAATAAATTGCAAATAAATATATAGAAAAATAGAAAATATTTATTTTAAATTGTAATAATATTACTTAATACCGTATGCTGTTTTAAATAAATGCAGGCTTGTTGAGCATAGGAGACATTATATAACTTCTAGATGAAAAAAGCTACATTTTATACATATATAAATACACAGTATTATATTTTAATTATAAAATATCGCAAAACCTTATGTGACCCACTGAAATACTGCACTATTCTAGTGCATTTAATTCTGTATATGTGCATGCTGAAAGTATTAGTAGCACAATTACAGCAAGAAGGCTAAAATGTCTTTATCTCTACAGACTGATAAAGGGAAAAAGTGCTACAATAAGACAAGAAAACACTATGAAAGCACCATCTTGCTCAACATACAAGCTGCGCAAGGCCAAATCTTTGGTAAGCTAATATAATTGTCATGTGACTGTGCTGTTGATTCTCATACAAATCAGCAGCATGCAAAGAATTCTCCAGTGACGACATAACCAATAGGCATCATGCATACTGATCAGACTAAATGTGGGATATCATGGAAATGTGCTGCACAGAGAAAAAGGGGGCACTGTGTTGCTGGGGGAAGAAAACAGACAGTATATTGTACATGTATACTTTTTATATTTATAAGTATAAGAGAATTTTTTTTTTTTTTTTTTCCCCAGATGTTTTTATCCTTGGATCTCAGCGCAACCGGAAAGCAAAACCAAAACAGGCCTCAATGGGCAGTACACAACTTAGAAGCACTTCTGGCTAACAAGGACTCCATAAAGAGACTTTCCCAGACCTCCCAATGGAATGCAGGGATACGTCCTGGTCCTGTAAGGCCTCCAGTGCCCAGACTGAGTAAGGAGGGGCTCCGTGCATCACAGAGATCCCATAGAAGCACACCAAGTAAGCCCATATGTACTTTCAATATCAATTTTAAATTGTTGTGCTTTTATGTTAAACTAACCTGCCCAGGAATGTAAAATGCTCTCTGTGAATATGTGCCAATATTTTATTAAATATTAATAACATGATACAATGTAACACAAATTGGTGTAATAAACATGATTCTGTTACAGCTGCGCCTCTTTTTGAAGGACAGTCATGAAGGAGAACATATGAAGAATCAAATGAAGCTTGACACATAAGGCCATCTACTGGATGATGTTGTGATGGCTAAATGAGCGACCTGTGGAGATTCATACAAAGTTAATTTATTCTTCTCAAAGTTATCTTTATGTCTTTAATGAAAAATTTGTTGTAACTTTATGTTGAAAGACAAAGCACAATACATCCATTGTTTTTAATGTAGTTATTTTGTACTTTACTGAGTCCCTCAAATGTGTTGTTGTCCACTAGATGTCCCTCACTGCTCAGAATGTGTTGGTGAGCAAATTATTGAGATTTGTTTTTATTTATCATCTTGCTTTTTCTGTATTCTCATATATAACCAGTGTGAGTTTTAAACTGATTGCTCTCTTTACCAAGAAAAATATGTTATTAAACATAAATAATAATAGAAAATGTAACTCATATTAAAATGTATGAAACTAATAAAACTGACTGCACATGACTGGAATATCTAATATATAAATATATATTTGTTGGTCAGTTGCATAAAAACCTTTTTTGCAATTAGGAAAAGTAGGTTGCTACTCTTTTAATTAGTTAAAGCCTTACAAAGTAATGTGTGTATACATAATTGGACTCTCGTTTCTTAACTGACCAAAAAAGGAACATCGTTTATTTATTTATTTGTTATTATTTTATCAAAAAAGGTTTTGACAGAATCAGTTTTGGTAACCAGAAAGTACTTTTTTAAGTATAAAATAATCCTGCCAGTGCACACACGATATTAAAGCAGGACTTTTATTATGAATCCGTGCCTCAGAGTTGGCCATTTTGAATCGGGGCGCCTGTCGCTGTGTTCACGCGCCTGGCTGTGACTGTAATATCCAGTACACAGTTGACTGACTGCAGCTGAAGGAGGAAAGTGAAGGTGGAGCTGTCCGGGGGTACAGTCGGTAGAGTTGACAGAAGTGAAATCCCTGGAAAAACGGTATTTGCTGGTAAGCATTACATGAATATATAACGGCGCCTCGCTTATTTAAAACAGTGGGAAAAGCTTTAATTCGTTCTCAAGCTTGTATTCGCAACAGTAAGCGCGCGAGCCAAAAAGTGCGTTACGCTCGTGTTCCAGCTCTCTGTCAAACGTCTCGATATTCCCAGAGCCGCAGGAAGTGTGACTCCACTGTAGAGAAAGTAAGTTTAGATTTCACGGAAACAAGAATATTTATCGTTTCAGTTTAACTTTTTTTTTTATCGAAGAGAAATTTGTTAGTAGTCCACAGTGATTTATTCGGTATCTGTTTCTGCGAAAACGGATATTATGAAAATGTAACGTGTTTTGAAGGACGATATAAACGTCAGGTATTTATCAAGTATCTATACTAAGTTTGTGTACTTGTTAATCAGTTTGGTTAGGAGCTTGCTGGTGTTTTACAGTGAAGCCCACCCGATGGCGGTTTAATTGAGTTGGAAGTCTCGTTTGAGCAACGGTGTTTAATTAACTGCCAACGGTTTGTGTGCTTGCTGTTTATTCAGAAGCACGCTTGTATCTGATTTTACGTCTCAAAGGCTTTTAAATGGAAAGTGGGTTTTCAAAGTAATGTATTTTTTATGTGTGTTTTGTCAAGACTACTGACATAGTTCCATGTAAGGTTGATTAAAATGACCAGTAACTAATATCATCCTATAGGAAAGCAATTAACGTTGATTTAGGTTACTATGATCTATGCGAGTCTATGTATGATTATTTCAGTTTAGACGACTGCTTTGTGCAGATTTCTTTGCACAGGTTTTCTTTACTGTTCTTGGACTCTTAACATGTCCTAAATGTTTTGAAAAGCATTTCATTCATCCACTAGTAGATGTAGGTCTATATACAATTGCATTTCTCAGGATAAAGGTTCTTTCAAAATGCTAAGCTGGCAAAGAGAAACCCCAGGTTGTTATTATCAACTTCAGGCCACAACAGCTGTGCCTATAACGTACTGACACTCGGGAGAGCTGGAAACTTAAACCCCACTCACTGGATCCTGGTACTGGGAGGGATGGAGTGCCAGTTAGGAGGACACCCCTATGGTTTGAAGTGTATCTTCAAATTGTTGAGATACTTCTCTTTCAGTTTCTTTAGGGCTTCAGTTTTTGTGCTTCTCTGGACAGCCGGAGGGTTTCTAGATTTATTATTGTTTTCCCGGATCAGTTGTGAAATGCTGCCTGCTGCCAGACGGAAGGCGACAGCTGCAGTGCTCTGCATGCTGGTTGAGCCTCTGGGTATGGCTTTGCACGATATCTTTTGAAATGACAAGGATCTTATTTCAGGGTAGTTTGACCAGTCTCCCATCCTGACAGAGTTTTCATTGTGGTTAGAAAAGCACAGAAGCACCTGGAGATTGATAATAGCATAGTTTTTGTGGACAAAGTACTTCCTCTTGCAGGAGTATTACCTTTGCAAGACTGCATAAAATTCCTTTCAGTTTTTTCTGATTGTAGACTGTAGGCCTTATTTTTCTTCGATAGATTAGTCTGCGTCTGAACAGAACAATATTTCAGGCCTAAATTAACTTGCATTTCACCGCACATGTGCTGTGTTCATTTTCAAGCCCATCCGTGCTGAGTAGCTAATTAATTGCTCATTTTCTTTTTTTTGTTAGGCTTTGATAGGCATCTCATGCCATGCTGAGTAAGGTGGCAGAGTATGCGAAAGAGAGTGCAAATGCTGGTAGTGAATGTGCAGCATTTTGGCAGTGTGTAAATACATTGTGTGTCGTCCAAAAGGCCTTCGCTGCCTCATCCAGCTGGCAACAAGGCATGTGTAAAATCACTTGTTAATCCACAGAGGTCGTTTGTCTGTTCAATATAGTGCATGTGTAGCAGCAAAACAGGATGCACTTTTAGTTGTTTTTGCTGTCCACGGTTTTCTACGTTTAATTGGATTAGTCTACTCATGATTTGTCAAGCTTTCAAAGCTGATTACGTGATTCAGCATTATGTTTTTATCATTTCAACATGAAAAATGTTGGCACGCACGGTTTCATTTTAGTTCTTGGAAGAGATTTTGTAATTTAATGTATTGGTTGATAATAGACATTTATAAAATAGCAAATTTTCTCTATTTTTACGTTTAGATCACATTTGCCACACACAGAAAACTTCACTTAAATCTTTTTAATCACTAAGTAACTGTTAAATGCAATCATTAATGAAAATGAACGTCTTTTATATTTTGATCATTCATTTAAAAAAAACAAATGAATCCTGTAATAGTTGCATTGCATTTCTTTAGTTTGTACTGTATTTAAAAGTTGGCTGAATGACTTTGGGGTTGAGTAAAAATAGATATATATAGATATATATTTCTTTTTCCTGACTTATCATATAACGAATCATCTGACTTATTGTTTTTGTACAAGTGAATCTACAGTTCATTTGCTGGATTTGTTGGCTTGAAGCAGATGGACTCTTAGACTCATAATATGCTTAGTAAATGAGCTTTAAGAAACCCTCACATATTTCTGTGTTCATCAGCAAATTGCAGCTGAGATTTGGCCTGATTTGTTATTATTGGGTATACATGATGCATTAATATTGACTAGCAGTAGATGTGAATTCCTTGCCTGGGCCTTAAGTTTGACATCTTTAAATGTACCATATTATGCAATATTGTGTGAGTGATGTTTTCTGTTGTTCACTTTCGACAAACTTCCTGCTACTTTTACACTTTTATTTCCTCTGTCTGAAAGTTGTATGACCTGAGGTTAATCACAGGGGAAGTAGCTTATTTGAAATGCAATGATTGCAGAAACCACTACTAATATTTTTACATAATATATTAAGTAGGATGTTTGTGAAAGCTTGTAGCTGTACTGATGTGTCTGTGAACAGAAGCAAGGTTTTGCTAGTCTCAGGCGATTGTGTAGGTGATAACTCTGTGTTTAGCTGCGTACTGTGAATTGGAGTGTTACCAGACCTTACTCCTCAGCTGGCATTTGAACCCTACTGTAACCTTGGCCGTCTGAGTTGTCTGGCTCTTCTCAGTGATGCTACTTTTTCATTCAATTGAGCAGCTGCTGGAATTTAGATTTATGGTGTTTTTGTCCATGGTAACAGTCTGTGAAAGCACTGTGAATGAAGTGTATCATAGCACAGATATTTTTTCTCTCTCCCTCACTCTTTCTGTCTTTAATTTGGACTCGCTTATTGAAATTTATGAAACCTGGTCCTCGCTTTGCTGTTTATTTGTTGCTGTCTATTTATCTGGACAGGAAGTTTAGCCAAATACCAAATGCTTTTTTTCTATGACACCAAGAAACAATGAATTTGTTCAAGAAGACTCCATGACCCAGATATTTTTTTTTTTCTTTCTGATAGTCGTTGAGGAATCCAAAATAGATACAACACTAATAACAGGTTTAACCCATTTGTTGCAGCAAATGCTAGCACTGTGAATAATTTGTGTTTTCTTACTTTCAAGCTAGTAGTTTTTCAACATACCAGTGTCATCATGACAATTACATGTGAGCCCAAAATGAGCTGAGAAGGTTTGTGAGTGTGTCACAACCCTACAGCCTTTCTTTGTAACTTGGGCGGCACGATTTAGAAGTACAATCAAATTTTTTTCCTTAATATAAATTGTGATTTAAATGTGATATACGGCTGCAGAGTTTTGTGAAGCGTGCACATATAAGAATAAAACTAAATAATATCAGTAATTAGGGCTGGGCGATATATATCGTACGATATATTATGCGCATCTCATCAGTAAAGCCGGTTCTTTGATTAGCGCT
>JAUMHP010000076.1:13923822-13954224 GCA_032361065.1 Enteromius trimaculatus
AGAACAGAACAAATAGGAACAAGATTAGTGTAGCTGCTGTTCAAACTAAGAAAATGAAGATGTGTTAAACCAGAGCTAAAAGATTAATAATGAACATCTGATCAGATATGATGTCAGGAAAAGTTGAGACGCCTTATTCGAATGCTTGGCTAAAAAGATACGTCTTTAATCTAGATTTAAACAGAGAGAGAGTGTCTGAACCCCGAACGTTATCAGGAAGGCTGTGAGGGAAAACACTTGAGCTTTCAAACCACATGTACTGTATGTGTTTTTGGTTTCTGTAATAGCGGTCGAAGGTTATAATTATACTGTAACCTTTTACTTTTTTGAGGTACCGTCTGCATTCAAATCTTGCAAGTGCACAGATGGGAGTTTTGGGGCTGGTGTCCTGGTACAGTATTATTTAAAAAAAGTACATTTTCATCTATCAAAGTGTATTTAGAGGCTTTAAGAACTTAAATAAATGAGGCTCGTTGTATTGATGCCAGAACCAGGGTTATATGCTCTTATACTCTTGCTTTTTCCTCTTAGGATTATCATTTTTACACAAGACCGAAATCTCTCTGTATAATAGAATAAAAGCTGCACTGTAATAAAAAATGGCATGACCTCACATTAAATCTTGCAGTGTGAGCTATTTAAGCATGGAAATTTTAGTACATTGATACTGTAGATTTTATAGCGTCATTGTTTATAGGTAAAGTTCCCAGGTTTATTAAATCATTTCTCTTTTTTTCTCAAAGGAACTGCATATTTTTATATTTACCTTCACATATAAGTAAATTCACATGGTATTAGGCTGTCTCTGCTGCCCATAAATTATGTTTCTAGTACTGTATAAATCCAATGCAATATCATTTCTCCATTATGCTGTCCTCAAATAATCATACTTGCGCAAAGCCTCCATCAGTTAGGTTCTAAGATGTTATAGACAAACAGGTTACAGATTTAAAAGAAGGGAAAACATCTGGTTAAGAACTGTAAACATGATAATGGAATCATATCAACACATATAGAAACCAGGAATATGGCTCCAGGAAATCGAACAAGTTCTAGAAGTAGCAAAGTATCCTGAGATGACCTTCAGATTATTTATTTGCTGGTTGTTTTGTGTCTGCAGACTAAGGCCAAAACTTGTTTTGCCACGAGCGCCCTGCCCAAATAATTCAGAGAATGTCAGAGAGCAATAAGAGAGGAGAGGGGGAGACGCTGACCCTGGCTGTTGTCATGGGCACAGTCTGTTTCTCTGACCCTGACAAATGCTGGATGATTGGCCCCTGGCCTCCACTGAGCGAGAGCTTAGCCATCTGGGCCTTTTTATCCAACATTCGGGCTTGAAGTCAGTCTGCACTGTTAAAGATTCACAGAGGAGTCCACCATTACTCAAAAATACCAGAAAACTGATTTGCTTTCTTGCTGAAGAAACGCGCAGCTGTACTTAATGCACTTCGAATTAATCTCCCTGTATTTTATCTAAATGTAATTCTGCTCAGTCAACCATTTTTCCATTTTCATTATCTTTATTCCATTACTCTTCAAAAAAAGAATGATTTCAAAATATATGGAGCATGTACTCAATTAGAGGGGTTCTCCATCTGTGTGAAAAACCCAGAGCCTCAGGACCTTCCGAAGCCCATAACTCAAGCACCCAAACAAGAACCATAGATCAATGAGTGTCCAGCCAGTCAACCAATCAGCTTTCACCCTCCCAGCAATCAATATCTCATCATGATCCCAAAATATCTCCAAGTGCAGGATCTGGAAAAACTGCCCTGCCACTGTGGTCGTGTCTATTTCAGTCATTCAGTGGCCCCAAAGAATCTTATTTAATGAGCCGTATAGTCAGCTCTTTTAGTGGCTTCCAGTGAACAGCCTGAAAATAATACAATCACTATGGGTTTCCAGCAAACGCTATGTATAGTGAAGTAGATGATCAAATTATTGTTTGTGGGGATGGTGCAGAGCTGTCCTGTGCATATTGACTTTTGCTGTTAATTTAAAGCTACATAGAAACAGTACTCCTGTGTGTTTTTTTGCGATGCCCTATACTGTTGTTTTGTTGTTGTTTTTGCCTGAAACAAAACAGTAGTAGGCTACCAAAGGGAAAAGAAATTAATATTGCTCTGTTTTTATAGTGTTTATAAATACATTTCATTTGAAAATACATTAACACTTTATAATAAGGGTGACTTTTTATGCATTATGTAAACTAACAATAAAACAATAGTTTTTCTTTTCATATTTTTTTTTTAAAAAGAGAAATAAGACACTATTAGGTCATGCAACTTGTTAAAAATATATTAGTATGTGCAAAAACATAAATACATTATTATTATTATGTTTTATTCATTGGTGGTTCATGGTACCTAATGCATTAACTAATGTTTGATCATATTGTAAATTGTTACTGAAAATACTTATTTTCTGTTTGTCTTAAATTCGTTTGTAGAATTTCTCTGTGATGGTGGAGCTTAACAAACCCTGTCAGGGATTTGGACGATGAAATTAAACTACAATTACAAACACCTTTAGTGAAGCCAAGAGCTTAATGTACCCAACCAGTAGAGCAATAGATTAGACTGAAATGTTTTCCTGAGCCAAAAAATAAGTTGCAATTATCAAAAATGAAAGAACAAATATTTTGCTTAGACTCATTGCGTGAACCATAGAAAGAATGCATGAATTGTGCCATCTAATAGCACTGTTTATTTGTACCCACTGTGATGTTTATTTTTAATTTTTTTAGTCGTTAAAGGTGTAAAAGTACTCAAAAACTTTATTACTGAACACAATTTGGATGCCACAGTTTCTGATCATGCTGGTGACATTGTGAGTGCTCAATACGACACAAAAGTGGCCAGCTTGAATTCTCCCCATGTTAATTTAGTAGAATGAAAAGAAGCTATGCACCTTGTATTCAAGCCCTAGTTTTCAAATATATTTTTTTATATGCAGTTTAAGGTATGCTTTGAAAACAGGACCGTTAGACAGGCAGGCCATAAAACCTGCTATGACCAGAATGTTTTTCCTTCATGATAATACACAACCAGTCACACCCTTAATATCCATCCCTTATCAAAATGTATTGCAGACAAAAAAAGAATAACCCTGCTCTTGATATGAAATGAATTTTTTTTTTTATATATATTTCATATTTCAAAATGATGAGAAACATGTTGAAACATGTAGACACACTATTACTGTTTCAGTCCTATAAGCAGACAGAGATCAGCTATCAATTCACCAGTTACACCCATATAAAGATTAACAAGATGATGTTACATGCTCCTGGTTTAGCTTTATTTGCCTGGTGACTGATTTGTGGGCCTTTGAGCTGCACGTTGGTATATATTCAATGGCAGATTCACCTAATGAAAGCCCCCACACTCACCGTTCCAGATCAATGTAGGACTAATTTATGGACCTGGACCAATGAGAAGCTTGATTTCCTTAAAGGGGCCATTAGAGGCAAAATTCACTTATCTTCAAAAAACCCAAACACTCTCAAATATCAAGCCATTTTGATGACCTCATACTGCTCAGCCCCCGCCCAATATTTGCGCTCTTGGCCAGTTGCTGTCCACCATCTTCTCAATGCTCAAGCACTTGTGACAACAATGGTTGTATTCCACTTCACTTTTGGACCCGCACTCGCAAACTTCCCAAAGCACTTCGTCTTGGAGGAATCCCTACTGCCATTCATGAAGTGGATGCTTCATATGCACACTTCAGGCCACTGCATTGACCATGCAATGCAACACGCTTATGTCGTCATCGCAGATCATGTTTAATTCATCCCCACCCCTAACAACCCCTAACAGCCCAAGCATACCTGTATAAATATAGAATACTGCACCAAACAAAGGGGGAAAAAATAATAATCAAAACCAACTCCTTAGCGGATTCTAAGGATTCTTCTTCCACCAGGAGTGGGCACTTCTGAAATGTAATAAATTACATACAGCTGAAAAGGGTGTTGTTTTACACGTCCACTGAGAAATTTTAACTAAAGTGCGTTGAAGACATTTCACAAAGACCCTAAAGAATTCTACCAGCTTATGAAAAATATGTACCTGATGTCCCTTTTAATCATAAAATATATGAGAGCTATAAAAAATGTCGGACCATTTCTATACAAGATGCACTGGATGTTTACGTGTGAGTAGACAATTTATCTTGTGGTGCTCATTATTTGTAGTCTATCTTGTTAAATTATACAAAATCCAGTCATTAAAAGTTCCTGCTCATCATTTCTTTGATCAGACTTTTGCTCTTTTTGACCTCAATCTATCAAAAGAGGAAAAAAAGTAAGAATAAAGATTATAAAAGGGACTTCAGTTAGTTTTGTCGGTACATAGAGTACTCAAAAGGCAGTAATTGTAGGACTGATGTTGACATCAAAGGTATCCATCCTTCTGTTCATTTATACATGTATTCATTCCTTTTTATACAAGTTGTGGTTCACTGTTAAGTCTCTGATTTGTGCATTTTAGAACTAAAAGGTGTTGCATTACTATTTTTGCACATTTCCCCCTGTAATTGCTCAATTAAAAGGAGTTTGATGACATGCAAGCCAATAAAACTTTTTTTTTCTTTTTTTTTTACAGTACGCCTGGCCTCTCAGACCACAGATATACTGCATCAACACGAGGAGAATGGGACTCTTTTTTTATGTTGACCTCATCTGCCCTGAAGTGCTTAACGTGTAGTAGAGCGGTTTTTTTTTTTTTATAAAATGGCACCTTTAAAAGTTCAGTGCTTCATAAATTTCCGAAGCAGATATTACAGAAAAAAGAGACTAACAGTCTAATAAAAGTATAAGCATAAATATCACTGTAACCGTTTTCAAAAATGTTAACCTTGAGCTCTCTCATCTGTCTTTCATCAGTACCAGTGGTAATCTATTAAGGAGGTTTGTAATACATCTAATATAATATAATTCACCTGTAAACACAGTCACTAGCAACTATCCTGAACAGTATAATACTGTAAAATAACATCTTTAGTGACTTCACTTTGCTTGAAAACTGTGATTTTGCAGAAAGCTGCCTAATTTCTTAATTAACCCCCTTAGGCCATTCAATATGTAGATGAGCTTGTTTCTTCATCCAAAAAGATTCAGAGGAACTAAATGTATCCTCTGCAGTGAATGGGTGCCGGCAGAATGAGAGGTTTTTTAATGAGTGAGGACAAGGGGTCGACTTATTTACTGAAGGAAGCATTACTTTAGATTATGCATTTTGCCAGAAGCATAATTTCAAAGTTAAAATGCCATGTATTTATTTGTAATTATTATTGCGAAAATGCATCACAAGATGTTAACTAATGAACCAAAGTCTTGTGGATTACTTGTGCATTATTGTGATGCTTAATTCTGATGCCACCTATTTACTGCAGAGGATCATTTGGGTAGTAAGTTTCTCCAAATCTGTACCAACTTTATTGAAGTGATGCAATACTAAACTTCTCTAAACACTGAAACAAAGTTATCTTGCATGGCCAAAGGATTCTTAATTTTTCGGGTGAACTATTCCTTTAATTAACATTCAGTCTCACATATAGTTGCTTCATTTCAGTGGGCTTTCCCACACCGAAGATTATTCACAGATATGTGACTGGTCAAGATTCAAAGAGAATGTACGCCCTTTCATTTGCACATCCTCAGCAGCATGAAAGCTGTTAGACAAAGAGAGAACATTAGGACAAAGAGGAAGAAAAAGACAAATCGCAGCTAGCCAAATCTAAAACGAGAATTATTGTAGGAACTGCAATGGCACTCAGAGGGTATTGTCATCCCATAATAATGACCAGGTCCAGGGCCGCACAGCTGTGGAATTGAATAGAGTGCGCTCTGCGTAGATATTAATAGAGCTCTTCTCCAATATCACTTGGCTGTGAATCAGAAATAGCATGTGGCCGATATTGCCAAGTAAATTGAACTCAGTCGACTATGACTGGGTTCTATGATGCATTCTATATTATCTTTATGTGAACGATGGAAACTCTTCTGTAGTTTATTACATAACATTTTTTAAATTACATTTTTAATTAAATTTTAATTTAAGAAAACATCTTTCTTCCCCCCCCCCCCAAAATTGGACTTTATAACTCACAATTTCAAGTTTATATCACGCAATTCTAAAATAAAGGTCAGATATAAAAAATTTAAATTGCGATTTCAGAGTAAAGAATAAATAAAGAATGTATTGATGTTGAGGAGTAGCCTACTTTATTCCACTTGAGCCAGAATCAAGTTGCAGCACTTTATTCCAAAGAGAAGGTCATATTTCTGTTGTTCCAAGTGATTGATTTATGCTAGTTAAGTCATTTTCAACAAAGTAACAGTGCATTGCTTTGTAAAAGTGCAAAAAGTACTCTTTAAATCTCAGATCATTAATGAAATATTGAATATTCCCGCAGCTTCCAGAATTATTCATGCAATTGCTGAGACTTCATGACTGCAATGCAACAATGTATTACAACCATAATGCTCTAATGCTTTTTGACTGGCACTGTTTTTCACAGAGGTAAATTAAATAACATTATACTTAAAGCAGATGTGTGCTGTCAAAATACTATTTCTCAGCTTAATATACAGAAAGCATTGTGACAGTGTTTTACTTGGGGACGAGGCTCTTTGTTCATCTGTTTAGTGTTCACTGATGCTTTTGAATGTTAGCGTCACACATATCCAGCTTCATATGGTTCGATCTTGTGTAACTACGGTTCGGCAAAACAGTTAAAATCTTTGTAAAAGGAAGTTGAAATGGCACAGTTCGATCAATAAATGTATAAATATTTGTATCATTTAGGTTTGGATTTGATATAGGGTATATTTCCAACATGATGGCGCATTAACTATTAGCAACAGTCCATGGATACATACCTATATCAACATAATAAATATCTGCCAGGGTTCACGTATTGAACCTGTGTTTTAGTGCCACTCAGTGGACATTTCTCTCTGAATCTGCTGTGAAACGTGCAGTATGTCACGTAAAAACTTGCAAAGAGGTACATATTTTTTAAGAAAAGGCTTGTCTATATACTGTTTAATAGAAACATAAACCTTCCTATTGACACCGGCCTCACAAAATATCCTCAGAGAGTGCAGTTGTGTTGTGGGAGCCATCCAAACATATTTCTAATCCTGCATAGTCACTAGTGCGAGCGCCATTTGACAGCCTCTCCTGGCATTTGAAATTATCATACATAACTGCAAGTGTTTTGTTGCCATGGCTACGGTGGAGCATATGAGGGATTGCCCCTGGTTTGTCCTTGTGGAAGACTCCACATACGTCATGTTTAGTGTGGGCTGGCTGCAATTGCGATTGCTTGATAAATGCCATGGAATGGGCAATGAGCAGACAGATCCTAATGCCATCAGAACAGCCATCTGCTGTTTGCATTTTTAGGGTGAGAGAAATGCAAAATAATTACGATTTCAGGGGAGAATGGAAAACATGAATGTTTTGTAATGTAGTTTACATCTGAAAAATGTTCGCCAGACCAGAGTGCTAATTCACTTTTCAGCTCCTTAAAGAGTGGGCAGATATATGTGATGATCTTTAAAGGGCTCTGCAGAAAGCATGCAATGCTCTTGATTTCACAGACTTTGACTGTATGGAAGGAATCTCCATGCTCAATAATGGAACAAGGTTTTGACAGACAAGTGCAGCAGATCACCTTTATGCTGCTCGTATGACTGAATCAGCCACTCTTAGAGTATAAATGAAATTTATTGCACTTGTCGTCTCAGATCTGTTGTGTTATACATTTTAAACTGATTAATAGGCTAATCTTTTTTTCTCTTTTTGTAGCTATGTCTTTGAAATGAATTGAATTTAAGAGCTCTTGTTTTGATTTGGAGGTCCAGCAAAAACTTGCAGTGAGATAAAAATGGCACACTGGCTCAACGCTGACAGGGTAAATTGTGTAAAAATGAAAAGAGACTTGAGGCACCGTTTGAGGTTGATACACTCTGAAGAAAATCTAGGCGTCCTGTCAAAAAGGTCAGTTCTCTGAGGAGCTTACAAAATGGAGCTCATAAGTTACTGCAAAAGCTCTAAAAGCTGTCAGTATTTCCCCCAGTAGCCTCAAAAGAAAGTCTTATTAGTGTATAAATATAATATACACTGCCGTTCAAAGGTTTGAAATGGTTATGATTGTTTTATGACCTAGAGCCAGCTGAACTACAGGAAATAGAAATAATTTCCTTACATAATGTAGTGAATCTCTTAATTATATACATTACTGCTCAAAAGTAAGGGATCTGTAAGATTTGATAATGTTTTCTAAGTCTCTTCTGTTCACAAAGTCTGAATGTAATATGGTTATATATAAATATTATATAGTTCAAACTATTATATTATTACAATTCAAAAGAATTGTTTTCTATTTAAATATAATTTTTACGATTTTATAAATTCCTGTTATGGTAAAGCGGAATATTCAGCAGCCATTACTTCATGATTGAATTTGTATTTTTGTTGTAATGAAATTCTTTTCTTTTGAACTTTATATTGATCCAAAAGCCCTGAACAAAAATCGTCAGTTTCCACAAAAATCAAGCAGCATAACTGATTTAACAATGATCGCAAGAAAGTTTCCTATAGCTCCAAATCAACATACTGGAATGATTTCTGAAGGATCATGTGACACTAAAAGTTGGAGAAACGTCTGGGGAAAATTCGGTTTCTCCATCGCAGGAATCATTTGTAAGGGTTTCTAAATTGCAATAAGTTTAGCTGTTTTTATGGCATTTTTGATCAGATAAATGCAGTCATGCTGAGTATAAGAGACATTGAAACATTATAACATTGCAATGATACAACGTTGTGATCCCCAAAGTAACCAAAATTATGTTTCTAGTATATTAAGTGATGGAATCAAAAAATAAAATTTAAAGTATAAAGTCCCCTTCTATGAAGACTGAATAGTCTTAGATTTAGCTTCTGCTCACGAATTGATTAGCATTAAGTGTGAACCCCTGTCCAATTTCATTGTATTAAAAAAGACTTCCAAAAGATACCTGACGTCACTGAGTGTCAGAAGGACACGTGGTCACAGGAGAATGTCTCTGACTGGACACTCATCTCACCCAATCTTTCCCAGCATGACTCTGAGATAGCAATGAGCTAAAAGTTTAATGAGGGTTTAATGCTCTGCATGATGATGCATAATGCTCCAGGGCTGTGAAGATGAAGACTGACTGAGGGTGTTTTCCCTTGTGTGTATGTGTGTGAGTGTGTCACAGCTGTCAGAAACATAGTACACATTCTTCTGAAACACTAGCTCCACATCTAGACGTATAGCTCATGTATTAGGTTCAAATTCTGAGTCCTTTTTTATGGGTTGATTAGATTTGATTGATTGGATTGCAATTAGTTTGACTGAATTCGATACATTTATCCAATTAAATCACACCATGAAACGCAAAAACGAATCGGGTACAATAAGTGGACCTTTAATAAAACAACAATTAGCTTGTCTTTATAATTCAAATTTGTTTTTGAAATGTCTTGAATTTCAGTAGTCCAGGCAGCCAACAACACACCCTACAAAACGTGCCATTTAGCATTTGGCAAAATTAACGTCAGCAGTTTATTTTGATGAAACATGTTGAGTGAACAGTTTACTAAACCAGATTGAGCACCTTGTGCTTTCACCCTTGTTTGTGATTTAATCTGAGCAGGGTGGTTTTGTTGGAGTTCAACTCAGACAAGCTATTTGCTGAAACTGTGAGGTTTATATTTGTCTCCTGCTAGAGCAGAGGCTGGGCCTCAGGCCCCACAGTTAACCAATAGGATCATGGACCATCAAAGAAGAGATCAAAAGATGAACAGATAACAGCGTTCTCACAGTTTTTTCCAAGCTAAGTATTCTAAGACACTCTGCCTTCATTTGATCAGTTTAATTCAATAAATGGTAAAGCAAGAGCCCCTTCTCTGGCCTTGCACTGACAGAGTCCTGGTCTCTCTGTCAGTCATGTTTGTTGCGAGGGGAGTGATGATGCTAATTACGAGTGTGATGCATCCACAGGATATTGCGGCTATGGTGCTTAGTTGGCGGTGTGGACAGGTGGCGACTCATGCATATTCATGAGCCAGACCTCATTCGCTGACAGCACCGGTCTGACAGTGCAGAGAAGTAAGCAAATGCTTTCAGAGAATGTGATGCATGGTCTGTTACCATAGCAATAAGTCTTCAGTCAGCCCACACTAGATAATTTGATACAATTTTTTCCTATGAGTGTGCGTGCGATATTTGGTCTAATACTCCACTCAGTCATCCTTGACTATCTCAGCTCAGGAGCTTATGTTTATCAATTATACCCCAATTTCTAGAGGCTCAAACCCCAGCAAACCTCTTTTAGTAGATCCATATATAACACTGATTTAGGACACAATTGAGTCATTTGACTAATGGAATTAAAAATTATACTGTATGTATCATCTTTGCTTCAAGTAGTTCAACTCATCTTTTCATGAGTTTTTAAGAGATTTTGAAGGTTGATGAGCTGCCCACCATGATGAACCTGAGTTTTTTATCTTCATCCCCAGATAGTTGCTGGCATACAAAAAGAAAGAGCAGAAAGCATTGACTATGCAGCGCGCATCAACGATTTGACCCCAACCCACTGAGGTCACAAAACAAGCCGATGCTTTCCTGCTCCGGCTTTTTCCTGATGCCAGAAATGTTCAGTTTGCATCGACTGCATTAGAGAAGCATCGCAGAACCCTGGGTATAACAAACATATGCTAAAAGTGCCTGCATGTTCATATGAATGATGAGGCTGTGCTAGCTTCTGAAGGTGAAGCGGTGAAGAAAAAGAGCATCTGTCAGTCGATCGGCTACTTTTAAAATCCACTTTTAACACTTAAAGGGTGAATATTCTGTTATTAATTACTCGCACTCATGTCTTTTTAAACATGTAAGAGCTTCATTCATCTTCAGAACACAAATGCTGATATTTTCGATTAAATATTTCTGACTCTTCATAGACCGCAATGAATGAATGTGCAGCGGAGACTGACAAAGAAGAGTTGTTAAATAAAGTGGTTATTTTTGAATTTGTTTGAATTTGAACCTCTGATATTACATGGACTGTAAAAAAGTATTTATAAAAGTATATAAAAGGTAAAATGTTTATTCATCTAACAGGCTTTTAATATTAATCTAAAATTACTCTGACAGTATTCTCAGGGTAAAATTGTATTCATTTGCATTGATTTTTAGTACAGTGGCAATACAAAGTCAATTATTTAAGTTGTGGGAACAGCGAGGTATTTGTAGGACATTATAAATTGCCCAGATGTGAGTGAGTGAGTAAGTGTGTGTGTGTCTGTATGTGAGCCACAGGCTCCAGCCCCCCTGACACTGCAGAAGATAAGCAGTATGGGAAATGGATAGATTGGATGGGATTTTTATAATAGTATTATGCATACTATTTACCCCCAGTGTAAAAAAAGCTGGCAATATATTTGAGAAAGAGAGTCCTTTGCATGGCAGCCTTCATATTATCGGGTCCTTAAGCGTTAACAATATATGCGGTTGGCAAGTACCATAATTTTGAACCCTAAATATTCCCATTGTGCATTAACATAACAAACTTAAACACATCTTCCTCCAAGCGATTGGCTTTATCAGTATGTGTGAGCTGCATCCCCAAATCACATACTTGTGCACTACTATAATGACGTTGTGTAATATAAATAGTGTGAGTAGTGCGTTCACACTGAAAATTCAGAAGAGAAAAAGCAACCTAGGCTCATTGGAGATATTTGCCTCTTCACACATTTCTACAGAACTGAAAAAACGTACCTATACATAAGAATCGCTGCAGCAAAACTCTCATGACTTTTCACACAAAAGTATGATTTACAGGTATGTTTTTGATTAATAAAGTCTAATTTTCACACAGTTAGTTAATGTTATGCTATGACTTTTTAACATCTTGCACGATTTGCTTTTGAACGTTATCGTCACACATAGAGGCTTCATATGTATTTGTCGAGTTTAGCTGTTTTACTTGGTAGTTCACATGATATGGCGTTGCACTTACAGTAGGTGGTAAAAAGCACTCATTTAATTAAAATGAGTAACACATAACCATCAGTCTTCATATTTCTGTGTGCTTTTATCATGTGGTGGTAGTGGTTTTAGATGTGAGCTGCTAAAACAGAGGTTGCAATTTTCGGGATTGTTTGATCAGAGCAATTATTACATGTTCTTAACTGATTGTCTGGATTTGTTTTGCTGCATTGCAGTGCTCATTGCCTCCATGCCCGTGACATGGAAGGGAGGGGAAATAATCCCTCACGCTTCAAGACTCTCTTTCAGTTCAGGAAGCAGCCGCAGCCCTACAGACCTGAAGCTCTCACTGTGACGATCTCTTGTGATAAAACTTGCATAACTTTCTCATGTCTAGTGAACTGCTATGTCAAGTTCTCAATATAAATCTCTCTCTGTCATACCCATGCAGGCTTGCCTCTGAAACAAGGCTTTAATTTTTTTAAGCACCAGATTTTTCAACCATCTTTGTATTGTTACAGTGTCTGTAGTATATGTAAACAATGTGTATTATTTTTCTATGCTATAGCCTATGCACCAAGACATCAATTTATTTGTCGCAAAAGTCCACCCCTTGACTTAAAACACAGCTTTCGACAATCTTTTGAAAGCAACAGGGCTTTCGTGAGAACTACAGATTGTACTTTGACATTTTGTAACCACACTCAGGGATAGTCGAATCAAGCCCAGTGAATTATGATTGTTAATTTTCCTGCCTTTTCACCACAGTACTGGTTCATTAAAGAAACTTGCGTTTCTTTAATGAATACTACATATTTTTGTTAGTTGTTTAAAGTCAAGTCAAGTCACTTTTATTTATATTTTATTACAATACAGATTGTAGCAAAGCACTGAACATTATCAAATAGGAGAGCAGTGTGATGGTAATGTATAATGACGACATTAAATTTTATTTATCAAATGCAGAGACGGTCTCTGTAGTCAAGACGATGATAATCACTGGAAATCAGGTGTCCCCAACTAAGCAAGCCAGAGGAGACAGCGGCAAGGAACCAAAACCCCATCCATGAGAGAATGGGGAAAAAAAACTTTTGAGAACCAGGCTTAGTTGGGTCCAGTTCTCCTCTGGCCGGACGTCCAGCACCTAAAAAAAGTCATTAAAAAATGTATGAAATATGGGTAAATATATTAATTTGTTCCTATGAAAACAATTGGTTACACTGGTTTGATAGTCCACTTTAGACATTCTACTAACTATAAACATACTGTACAACATGACTATCAGTAACTTTTAACTACATATCAACTAATTCTCACTAATTCACAACTACATGTCTACTAACTGTCAGAGTAGACTGTTAGGGTAGGTTTAGGGTTATAAGTTGACAAATACTTGCAAAGTTTCTGATAGTCAGGTTGTATGTTGTGAACTCATCAAAATATAATGTTACAAGATATTAAGCATACAGTCTGCTAATACTCTAACGACTGCTAGTTGACATGCAGTTGCAAAGTTACTTACGGTTAGTAGAATGTCTAAAGTGGACTGTCGAAATAAAGTGTTAACAATCTATTGTTTAGTGTATAACAATTTATTGTGCAGAAACACCATGTACTGACTACCATTGCTAGCTATTTTGGATAAAGTTCAGTGACAAATATACAAAATTGCATAAATGTAATTTTTTTTGCCATAAAATGCAACTGTGGGCAGTAGTGGACAACATTTGTGGTTGCAATTCATTAAATAGCCAATTCAGTATAGCATAGATAAATATCCCAGAATGTTTTGTTTAAAACAGAGAAAAACAATCAAATAAATGTTTATTAATATTAATGATGTGGTCTGAGGGTTAAACATACATTTATACACTCATTAAAGGGTATTGTTAATGCATTCATATCTAAGTCTAGTCATTCTTATTATAACCAGCTACCAGAAAACAGTAACAAATCACTGTATTGTATATTTCTACAGGCCATTTCATTCCAGATCCATCTTGTGCTGTTGACAGGAGAGTAAATCCTGAAGTCAGCGTTACACAGTGAAACAGGATTTGTGAGGAATTTGAATTACTTGCAGATCAATATACATTCTCAGCAGTCCCTGCCTTCAGGAATAAACACATCATGCCATCAGAGACCCACCTATAACATGTAAGTACTCAGCTGGAGAACATTAACATTAATACACACACACACGTGGGTTTATTCATGTCTTTTTAACGTGCTTTAGAATTTGGAAGATTTTTCTCTAACTTGACTTCTTTGATGTTAATATATTGTTGTTTTGCTCACACTCTTTGTATACATCACTCATAATTAAAAATTCTCATAAAGGAACATGCTGCTGTCTCAAAGCTATATATCAGCCCATTTTTTGACCCTCTGATGTATTCTCATGCCTGACAACAAGGCAGTATTTAATTTAATCTCTCTCTGTGCCTCTACCTTTCCGTTGTTAAATGTATCAGATACAGCTAAAACGGCAACAGACCCAGATGCATTAAAATTATCTATTACAATGTCTGATTGTTTTCAGAGAAATCCCTCCAGGTGGTTCAGCAGCTTAGAATTGCTTTCGGATCATTACTGCATCAATTTTTGATTGAATGAACGGTGTGTTGGAGAGGTGCTCCCCCGAGATAAACTGCATCTGATAACACCAGATGACACATCTGGGGTTTATGTGCAGAGCCGATATCATTCATAGTCAAATCAAATGTCAAATGAAAAATAAAATAAAATTAGAATGCCTAAGCTTAATATAAAGAGGGATGTTTTTGTGTATTGCTATAGTGTTGGTGTTCACGTTTGTTGAAGCTTAATGTCTCGCTCCTGAGTCCCGCAGCCATAATTGGCAGCTCTTTACGAGAAATGACATGGACACATCTGGCTTATAGACACTCGCATTAACTATCCATTTCCTCTCTAAGAGAAAAGCCTGTACACATTCCTACAGAGAGACTTGGCTATTAAGTGAAGGCATTCATCACTCCCTCCAATTATATCTACATCTGATTTCAATATTCCACCAAATAGCAAACACAAGAACACTGACAAGTTACAAAGTAGCTATTATAGAAGTATTTTACACTGTATTTGTACTTGAAAGCAATCCTAATTCAGCGTTTGGAAGCTTCTGGTACAATCTGTGTAACGTTTTGCCTTTATGATAATTGCAGAGGTCTTGCAAAGTACCAATTATCTGACTCCCACATATTGTGCATTAGCAGAGCCTGTAGGTTGCACTAACAGAAGGTTTCATTAATGCAAATTATGTTGTGTTACGATCCTCTTTTTTAATTCAAAAGTTATTTTATTCTAAACCACTCTCTTCCTCAGAGATTACTTTGCTCTGATTGAATTAATCATAATGTTAGTTATATATATATAACTTTTTTCAACTTTATTTTAGTTTAAAAAAATATTAATTGTAATGATAGCACTGCCATAGATTATCTAACAGTACAACAAGCTGTGATCCACCAGACTGCAGTCAACACTTTCTGCCTCATTAAAGATTTAGTAAGAGCTGCTTATCACAAAGATTATGTTTTTTTTTTCTCTTAATATGATTTCTTTCATAATTGTTTTGTAAAGTCTCCAGATAGAAACCAACCAACTTCATTGATCTTCTGTGTTGAATTCTAACCACGTTAAATAATTACTGGGCCTCATTACGTCTGCAAATGAATGACACAGAGAAGCATCTGCGTTGAGAACAGCTCATAATTTTTTAAGAACTTCAAAAGGATGGGGATACCTTCTGGCTCGGCGGGAAACTTTGATGTCTCCACGTCCCATCAGTGATGCATCTCTTTCATGTTACAGAGGCAGTTTATTGATTTTAGATAAACCAAATGAGACCATTAATGAAATCAGGACTGCATACTCCCTGACATCTAGCAGGGCTTGCATCATTGAATATCACCAGCACCCTGGCACTGTTATTTTTGTAATAACATATGGGCTTTCTCAATGGACATGTCATGAACATGATGCACGTTTTTGAGCTACGTTAGGCATAAAACCTTGATTATAAACCTAACCTCATACAGTATATGAGGTGCGCAGACATACTTGTCATTTGCAGTGGTCCTATTTGATTGAACAGGAAGCAGCTATTAGCATAAATGATAGGGTTGGATTGTATTTCCATAAGAACCAGTCAGAAGATGCATTGGAGCGCTCTAACCCAGATGCAAATTATCTCAATTTGTTGAATGACATTATGCAAGAAGTTACCTTTCAGCAAATGCGAAGCAATCAAGAGGCAAACTTTCAATGATGTTTAACCACTGTGCTCGGTCTAGCAGTTGGCACGAAATTATTAGGTCTTTACTTAAACAGCATTAAAGTTTCACATTCTTGCTCCTAATATAATGAATGTTCTGCCAAATGCATTTCTTAGTGGCTTCTCTCCAATGATACACGTCAGCGAATGTATT
This sequence comes from Enteromius trimaculatus, assembly GCA_032361065.1. Lineage (NCBI taxonomy): Eukaryota > Metazoa > Chordata > Actinopteri > Cypriniformes > Cyprinidae > Enteromius > Enteromius trimaculatus. Next base: position 13,940,307 of record JAUMHP010000076.1, read on the forward strand.
TTCTTCAGTGGGCAAAATCTATGACAAAGTGAAGCTAAAAGAAATCAGTGTGACAGCTTTGATGTTCATCATAAAGCTTATATAATTTAATAAGGCAGATTTATTTAGAAGCATGTTTAATTCAATTTAAGATCATTCAGTTCAGTCAGTTTCATTTAACAATAATTTGAACATGGGAAGTATCGACATGCAGAGTCACATGTGGCGTAAATGCTATATAACTAATTCCTCTGGACTGCAATGAAATGCAAATTTTGATTGGCTAGCAAAACATTCATTATGACTTTTACGAGAAGTGGATAATGAGGGAATGTTAACCAGCCAAACTTTGACTTATTGGTAACTGATGCGTTTATAAAGGAACCAATTAAAAATTGTGCTCTTCTTCGATCTAAATAAAAAATATTCATGAAACTAGGAATATAAAAGGCCACCAGTCTAGTGGCTGTAAATAGACGTTCTCTCCTGGTTCAGCACCATTGATTGCTGCAATAAAATCATTTTTATGAATCTTCCCCTCTGAATCATAATGTTTTGTAACGATGGGCTCCAAGCTGTGGTCTGCAGATTCTCTTGTTGATTACTGTGGCCTTGTATCATCCTCACTGTTGATTCAGAAATGCAAATAGCTCTTCGAGTGCCTAGACAGTTGATGGTTTCTGCATGACTGGTTCAGTGTTCTACATAACATCTTGGCTAAAACAAGTTTCTGGTAGTCAGTCCTATTTAAGCCTACAAATTTGAGGATTTTACATTTAAAAAGGAACATAAAAGAATAAAATATGTATTTAATATAAAGAAAATATCACATTTGTACCTATACATACAACTCACTGCAGTTTCCAGGCGAAATCAACATTAATGGTTCACATGCTATCGAAATTATCATGAGCACATGTTTCCTAATCAGAAATAGCAGCTATAGGGCCTCTCTAATGCCATTTGTGTCTAATGTCCGACTAGGATTCTTGTGTTTAATTACGATAGCATGTAAAGGCAGCATTAGTTGAAGTAAAACACCAAATCTCCCATTTTAAAAGAGTTACTATTACAGCGGAAGATTATCAATCAATAAAAGCTTATTTTCATGTGGTGCCTAATACAATGCTGTGAAATTTCCACAAAACTATTTTATCGCAGCGCATGATTACATTATACATAGCTGCTTCATATGTATGGCTTTTCTTAAGTAGTAAACTTGCTCTGTAGCTCACCTGGTACAGCGTGGCACTTGCAAATCAGAGCATTCAGGTATGAGTCTGGTCTTGAATCACTGAATGGGCAGCCTGTCCTCCAACAAAAACGACTCTATAAGTCCTTTCTGCAAGTACCTTATTATGACCTATATTTACGTTTTAAAGGTAAGCGCCCTCTAGTGGGCGTAAAAATAACAACAGTGTCATATTGCGTCTTTCGTTACACTGATCTCACGGTGATTAAAACATATTTTACTAGGTTTAATTTGTACGAATGACTAAACAAACCCACTCCTAAACCTACCCATTACAAATATATAGGGTTTTGTGAAAACGTGATCTCTGGGTTCGAACCCATGATCACAATCTCTCTACAAACTGAGCTACACCAACCCTGAATCACATGGCCAATAAAATAGTACAAAACATTTTTATGCAAATGCTGATAGGTGCGCAATTGTAGTATACGCTCTGATTGGTCATATTTCAGAGCTATTGTAGAAACGACCCATACGGGTGTATTAGTTGGAGGATATGTTAGAATGGGATGTGTAAGTAAAATGTGTAACAGGACATTGGTAACAACATGTTATGGTAATGAAAGTACAAATGTGTAACAGGTCTAACAGCACTTTTAGGAAAAGAAAGTGTTACACTTTATATTACGTAGAAGATTCCTGTATTTATCATGTTATTACTAACTAATTTTACACAGCAGCAGCCAGTAAGTTAGGCTTTACGTAAACAGTTTGGCTGTTGTCCAGAAAGTTACACTTTATATTAAGTGGACAGCTCCTGAGGAGTTAAGTTCACTAGTATTACAGTGGTGCACTATCATCAGTTTATGTTAAATGAGAATGTTTCTGAAGTGTTTGCTAGCTGTGTTCATTTCAAGCTGTAAAATGTAAATGAACTGTAAAAATCTCTGATTTCCCTTGTATTAATTCAAATGCATTTCAGTTTTAGTATTATTGCAGACCTGACCCGCAGGGTCGTTGTCCTCCGCCTCCACACCTGCTGGGTCTGGATTAGTCTGTGCCTCTCCACTAACGTCAAAACTCTCCACAGGCCTTAGGAGAATTCCATATGATGGATCGCCTCCGCTCTGCTTGAGTCAGCGGCCACCCTTGTGCCACCATGTTTTTCCAGTGATAACGGAGCATCATAATCATCTACATGTTGAGCTTAACTAAGGTATCCCGTTGTCCCAAGCCATGGTATTTATGCGGCCTGTTTTATCATTTTGGAGCAAAATCTGGAAAGTTAAATCTCAAACCCAAAGGTTATGCCTTTAATTCTCTTCTGACCTCTCCATTCCATTGAGTCTTCGTCGTATCAGTATTCTCTCTGTGACATCTTAACATTCGCTAATCTTGCAACAGCTGTCTTTAGAGACTGTTACCCACTCAAGCTATTGAATAGCAGGCATCTGATTTTATCAAAGCTGACATATCGTCATCTTGATCTGATTTCTCTATAATTCCCTCAACAGGATTCAGTGTGTACGCATTAAATTGTTGTGATGTCTGTTGCACAAGACTGCTGTTGTACTTGAATGTCATTGGATTTGGCTGTAGCAGTTACAGAGTGACACAAACTTAGAAACGTTTTAATTTGTTGTAATAAAATATCATAATACTAGAAATGGCTGTTGCACCAAACATATGTAGATACCATTCTTTAGCTCTATTACATTACACATGACATAGACCTTATAGTCTAGTGCCATATCAAATTTCTGTCAGGAGTGGAAATTAATCTGTGAGGGATAGAAGTACAGTGCATTCAATGGATTGTTCTGTTGTTTAACAAAATATTGATTGATCAGCGGACAATACATCTTTCAGAAAAACATTCACCATAAACCACATTAAACAGTTTTAAAAGGTGGGAGTTGTAAAATCACATGATCTAGGAACTTTATGGAACACATGCCATTGTAAAGACTTTAAATCTATCTCGAGTTTCGTTTTCATCCTTGCTAAATTCAATATGGCATCTAGCCTAAATAAGGTCAATTCTGAGATGATTATGGGATTGTGTGACATTCAGAATTTAATTATTTTTTAAATTTCAAAACTTCTTAATTTGAATTGAATTTGAATTCCATTAAAAACTGAAAAGAAACTTTAAATACTAACCAAGCCAAACTTTGAATGTTGGCTTGGCAAAGCTGTGTGTGTGTTTGTTTTTTTTAAGTTAAGTTTCTAAGTTTTTTCAATGTATCATATATTTCTTCATAGTATATATTCACATTATTCCTTCAAGGTTTTGGCCAATTCTATTCAAACTCATAAACTTTTTTAAAAAAAGGGGGACAATTTTGAATTGCTGCATGCATCTGCAATTACTCCCATTACTCGCTGTCTGAACAGTGAGGTCCAGATAACCCCTTGATTCATTCCCGCAGCTCTGATTCTGATTATAATAGCTAAATCCCCTCTTCGTTCCTGCCATAAAAACCTTTGCACTTGCCAGGCTCCTCACTTGCACTGTAAGCTCTCAGCAGGAATTTTTCACAAGTGGAATCAGTCATCAAAGCTTTGTGATTTGCAGTGACCCAACAGCATTTGATGTGATTGCATGAGGATGCTTTGGCAGTCTGCATGTCATGATGTTCAAATGATGCACAAGGCCTATTTGTCTAGCTATAGCAGAATGGAAGCGATTTACCGAGTGATTCTTAGGTAAACAGGAGCTGTTCTTCATTTTCTGCCATGATACTGAATTTATTAGCATGGTGTTAATACAGAAGCCTGCTTTTTTCTTTAACACCCTCTCATATTTTTATGAATTTTGAAGACAAGTACATAGGGTGATAAAATAATAGCATATTCTGACAACAGAATGCAATGCATCAAAGAAAGTGATTTCAGAGCCTCTCTTCAATACAGTGTTAAACTGCAGGAGGTGTAATAGAGCTGAGCATTTTGATTACACATTGAACTACACATAAATTATTCATGACATTTTGAAGAAGACACCTCAAGTTATTGCATGAATTTAAAGTTTTGGTGCATGAAACAATACGTTTTTATAAGGACGATGGTTTCAAAACTACTATTCCTTTCATGGTTTCCTTCAAATAAAAGCACAGCACAGAGCTAATTTTTTCACTGTGCTGTTCTCGTCTGTTCCATTTGACACTTTTATTCTCAGTAGGTGGGTCACGAAACATTCTGGAATAGTTTTTATTTTCTTTTCAAAAGAAGTTTTTCACTTTGTTCTTTAACAGGTCTGTAACTGTTCCTCAGGCATATAGGTCTCCTTATTGATGCCTGCATTGGGAGAAAATCTTTAACCATGGTGCTGACTTCAACAAATGTGCAAATGACAAACAACACCCTGTAGATGTAGCTGAAAGAGTGGAAAATCTGCTAACTGCCTTGTAACTTTTTCGACTTCTTCACATTGTCCATCACTCTGTGCTGTTGGGTAGGTGGTAAGCAAACAACTTAAAGGGACAAACTGTCAAGGGACCACAAGTGTGTTAGTGCTTTGAAAACCATATGCCACATGTAATTTCGAAGAAACCAAGAAAGAACCCACATCCTGAAAAAAACAACAATATTGCTTCCATTTGTCCCCAGATACAGTTCCTGTCTTGTAATAAGGATGAAAAATAGATCAGTGTCAGTGCTAGGCTCAGTGTTATTGTACATTAACTGAAGGGGAGAATGGGACTGGTTGGCACAATTTTTATACTTTGTTGAATCTCTGGCATAACAAAGGAAAGCTTAGATATAAAACAGACACGCCTCATAATACATTCTGCTAATGCTTAATGTTATGTTACATCTATGATGAAAGTACTCATACTAAAACATTAATCATTTTCAATCTGCAGTAACACCACTACATTTCTAACATATTTCATATTTAAAATGCTTTAACTCTTTTTATGCTCAAAAATAGGTACAGTTGAAGCAGTATTAGGGGTATTTACACAACACTAAAAATTGGAAACCTTTTGTTTTTTGGTTGTTACTCAGTAACATTTTGGGTGTCCTTGAAAAATAAATAAAAATTTTAATGGTTTCTGTATGCAAGTTTTTGAAATCAGTTATCCATATCATCTCTGCATGAACTACAATACCGTGAATTTGTGAAAATGGTCAAATTAATTAACTAATAAAGTAAAATTTTAGTAATTTCTGTTCCTGTTCACGTACCTAAACAAAAAGTATTTTTGGTGTTTCTATGCATAGCATTTCAAAAGTACTTTAAAGAAAAAACTTTTCCGTTTAAGTATATCTTTTTTTCAGCAATATTTGAAAACGTTTCTGAAACTACAAAATGTTAGTTAATTAGGCGTCATACTTCACCTTTTACTAATCGCGCGAAGTTTTGCGCGGTCTATTGTAACCATAGCAACAGCGGACGATATCGCTGTTCGCTTCTTTTTTCGCTCGTTTTTTATTCAAGCATCTCATCAACAAAAAGAACAACTGTGATTGTTTATCACTATACATTTCAGAAATATATAGGCTAATGTAGCTATAAAAAGGATTTTCGGACATTTTCCTTTCGAAATACAGATCCTTGTAGGCTATAGTGACACACTGGCTAATTGAAAATAAATACATAAATAAATGTAAAAACAAAACAAAACAAAACAATTAAATAGCAGAAATAACATAGACGGAATGCGTGACTTGCTGATGTCATTTTCTATCATTGCTCTATCAGAGTTCGGTCAGAGCGAGAAGAGGCACAATTTGCGCACACTCAAAAGAGCACACACCACAGCAGAGCACTGTGAAAACACGAGATAGGTTGCTGGTGATGAACACAGACCGACGCTGAGCTCTATTGTATATCTGTAGCGTCACATCACCTCGAGCGCTACGCGTGGACTGTCCTCGCTGCAGTGAATCGCTGCGTCTCTCCCTTTCACCCCAAAGAAACCTCACCGCAGCTGTCAGCCGATTAGTGAGCACTTCCATCGCGTTTACCTTTTACAGTCGCCCGAAGCAGGAATCTCCTTTTGGCTCTCCTTTTCGGTAAGACCTTCAATGACTATGTGTTTTCGCTGGAATAAGAAACCTTTAGAAAGTCGTTCTGAATTGACGTGACGATGGATGAGCTGGTTCATATATAGTCTACATGCAGCATTGCAATGCATTGATAAATCTCAGAGGATGAAATGTGTAGAATTATGATTTTTAAGAATACTTTTGTACCATATTAATCCACTTTATTATATGAAGATTATTCAAATGGATTGTTAGCAATATATGCATCACTGTGTGGTGATTTTAACAAATGCCATTATGAGTTAAAACATCCAGAGGGGTACCAGAGGACACAGTAGTAAAGTTGAGGTCAAAAAATGTGAGCTTGCCTTGTCAAATGAATGGACATTATTTGACAATGGCCCCAGGTGTACACGTCTGAGACAGCTGTGTTTCTTATGTAGCTATCTACTGTGTGTCAAAGTAGAGCTAGGTGAGAAATGAATTTGTCCATACAGGTTGGTGCATACAATTTTTTTGTGCTTTTGACAGCGTCAAAAGACCCAACTGAATGTGAACTGGATTATTTTTGGGAATTTTGAACCAACCCGAAGGGATTCTAAAAGAAGACGGATTCTTAAGAACGAAATATAATCATTCTTTGATTCTTATGTCTTTTTTTTTTTTTACTGTGTCATAATCAGAATGCTGCTTGTATTGTATTTTCCTTAAAGAAGCCTAAAAAGGAGCTTTGAAATCTTGAACATTCTCTTTAAATGTTGATGCCCTAAAGGAGTAATTGTACAGTTTGTTAAATCTAGTTTTTGTTTAGAGTTACGATGGAATACAAATTTCCCGTTAGTATGACTTCCAGCAAGAAATTCCAAATTGTTCAATTTAGGAGGATATCAAAATGTTAACATTTTTAAAATACTTGGTACTTGACCGACTGTCCTCACTGCTTATACAGCATCTTATACACTGCAGGATCTATTCATAATGCACAAGGGTGATAGAGCAGAAACAGCGTAGTGAAATTTTAAGCATAATAGAATGAATTATCCACAATCTTACACTCTAAAGGTCATACTGTAAAGTAATGAAATAAATTAAACGTTTGTTATATAATGTGACTGTCTGAATAAGCTGGATGTGCTAAATCATTTGGCAGGCTAAATTCACATGTGACATAATCTGTCAGGCTCGTGTGGATGGGATGAGTCGACTCGGGTTTAAAACGCCTTTTGATCTCTGGACAGGGCTCAGTTTGCATAGTCATCGTAACGCCTGCTAGTCGGTTCTAAGATGACACAAATGCTTGTAGAACATAACACATTGTTGTTTTGATTATAACACCATTTTCTGTGGCACAAACATAAAGAAGAGCTCAACATATACCCCCAGCAGATCAGAGTATGCTGTGTGCTCCACCATGCTGCTGCTACTTTAGATGAACCACTGCTAGTCTGCGCGTACGCCAAAGATCAGTTTAATCTATCTGCATTACAGCAGTGTCGCATGAAAAGGCAAAATCATTTTAAGAGATCGATTCAACCTGCGTGGTATAGTCACAGGGGACAGAGTATTCTCTCTGCTCTCCTGTTGCAGCAGAAATAGCACTGATGCAGCCCAAATGGAAAATGGAGTGGACTACTGCTTTTTAGGCTCTTTGGTTCCTTTTATAGCCTGCAGTGACCAATTCTTTTCAACAGTATCAGTAGATCAGATGGACCTTATTGTTCAATCTAACACTACATTTTTTTGTTGTCTGGAATGATGCAACAAGTAGCAATAGCTCGTTTTTGCATATTATTATTATTTATACTAGGCAAAATAAATCCTAAATGTTGGAATCTGTTTTTTAATGTTTGGAAATGGGTCTTAGCACTTGCAGCAAAGACAATTTCCTCAAAAAAGATTCTCGTGAAGCTGTTAGCTAGAGTGCTCTTAAAAAGATTTTATCAGTATGAATCAGAAATTTGTATGGCATTTGCAATTTCTGTAATTGTTTCTCATTGAACAACTCTTTCTTGAGAGTTTATTGAAAGTAAGTTTAAATTTGGATGGCTTAGAAGGATAGTTCACCCAAGAATGATGGTTCTGTCAACATTTGTTCATCCTTTTGTTGTTCCAACCCTAAATCACTTTCTTTCTTTGGTGGGACTCAAAACGAAGATATTTTGGTGTTTTGGTTACCATTGACCTCCGTTTTATAAATAAAAACACTTTGACAAACTCTCAAAATATCTTCTTTTGTGTTCCACAAAAAGGAGCGAAAGTTCGAAATAACATGAAGGTGTGTAAACAATGACAGAAGTTTCAATTTTGGGTGAACTGTCCCTCAAGAACGAACATTCTGTTTTTATTTCTGTCATCAACATATGAACATTTCTTCAATTAAATGACAAGTTAAAACTGTTTTGACCTCTGATGATGACCTGTAAAACTCAAAAAAGGGAGACAAAAATTCCAAAAGATAGATTAGTGTGCGATTGAAATGACACATGACTTCAGTAAATGATGATTCAATTGTAATTTATGTGTTAACTATTCCATCCTTAGTTGGTATACATGTTGTGAAATGGAGAGAACAAAATGTCCACCAATCCTGTAGATCAATTATTGGATCATTTGAACTTTTCATTTTGGGGCTTGACAGAAATCATGTCATCGGAGGGATCAGCTGGATGAGAATTCAATTATGATCGCTGCTGATCGTCTAATTAGTTTAGTGTCATAAATCACACTCACAGAATGGGAACAAGCTATACGGCAATGCATAATCGCTGATTCATAGTCAGTTTCAGGGCAGCTGTTTTTAGCACTCTGAGTTTGCTATGCTGTGCTTTTTTCTCCTGGGTGGATCCCTCATAAAGAGAGGTATTCCCCAAGGACTCTGGCCTCCAAAGTAGTCTGCAGCTCAAGACGGGTTATGCTTCTGCCTTTAAAAATGCACCGGCTTGGTGGCTTCGTTTTCGCCATGTTAAAATGTTAATGTTAGTTCAGTAGTATTTTCTGCATTCCTGTCTTTAGAGAACAATCAAGATGTACTGTATGTCTTTTACTTAGCCATTTGACTGAAAATAAAATGCAGTTGTGTGGGAAGCTAAATTAGTACTCATTATCTTCAGCATCTCTGCTCATTTGTCAGTCTCAGACTGAAAATTAATTGTAATGAACTTTGAAGCGCAATGTTCTCATTGAGTGTTTATGTGTGAATATGATGAGAGCCCATCTCTGTGATTTAGTAGCGGTGAAGAAATTAAAAAGCAGCAGCACTGCTGCAATGCTTTGCATCTCACTCTGCTTTCATTGTATCCTTTATTAATGTAACAAAGGGATGGGCTTTTTCAGTTTGCAAAAAAATGTAAATGTCACATTGAAGCTTAGGATGTGATGACCTTTTGGTAATTATGCGTATGATGCTTTGTTTAATTAACCCATTTCCCTGACAGTAACGCACACACTGTGTGTGACAGCTATCTAGAGGAGGGAAGTGCTAGGGGCCGCTCTTATAACCATGTGGGCAGGATAAAACACTGCTCGTCCTCCAAAGGGACAGACAAATTTATAACAATAATTATAAGCTGAAATAGGGGATTTCTTACGAGAATGCTCTCGTGTCTAGTGAGATAGTATCTACAGACGCAGTCTATTCTGGAATATTCTCTAGGTGCTTTTTCATTTTCCCTGTGCTAAGAGACTGCTGGATTTTGTTAATGAGAATGATGGGATCTTTCAAGAAAAACACTGCAAGCTCTAGACTTTTGGTGCGTTTGTCCCACTGATCTAAGCCTCCTTTAAATGTAATCATCTAGCATTGAAACAAAATAATCCACAATGACTCACTCAGGCCATCATATTTATTCAACTGCACGGCTTGCTTAGATTTATTTGAGCCATGATATTAATTATGAAATGAGTCTTGCCGCGTACCTTTAGTATATTAGTATTTATGCGCTCAGATTAATATCCCATTCTCTCAAATTCAATTCAGTTTGTGAAGTACCTTGGCAGTACGTATATATACTGTATTCTACATAGGATATGATGAAGAAGAAACCTTGAATCCAAGCATAGCCATAAAAGGATGCCTTCTTGAGCTGGTACTCAATATGGTTCTTTCTGTGAAATGGATTCCTGTTCATGTTTGATTTTGAAAGTGATCATGATGTGGGAAGTGAATGTAATTTTAAAAACATTCTGTCCAGGTTTATGAATACAAAAGTGTTCGTATTTATACTAAAGTTTGTTGGTAATAAATGCTTTGAATTTTGGAGTAAATAGGGTTGCGAAGGAGTGGGAAAAAATCCAAAAAATTCCTAAAAGGTTATTAAAAAAATCTGACATTTCCTAAATTTAGCTAGATGTTTTCCACCTTTTTGCATTTCAGAGTTTAAACCAGGGGTGGGGAACCCTGGTCCTCGAGGGCCGCAGTCCTCTAGGTTTTTCATCCAACCCTGCTTCACAACACCTGACTCAAATCAAATGGATCCAACAGCCAATGAAGTTCTGCACACTCACTAGTTTTTTTGAATCAGGTGTGTTTGCGCAGGGAAACATGGAAACCTTGCAGGATGACGGCCAAGGTTCCCCACCCCTGGTTTAAACAGTTAAAAAGTGCTACTAAAAACATTGTTTTTCAAAATACTGTTCTTTTGAAATTTTAATTCATCAAAGAGTCAAGAGTAAAGTATTAGTTTCTATTTTACAGCACAACAAACGAGCACCAAAACAGCATATTACAATGATTTCTAAAGAGTTATGTTGCACAGAAGACTGATTAATGATGCTTGAAATTATACTTTGGCATCACAGGGATACATTGCATCTAAAAATAATAATACTTACTGCATTTGGACCCTAAGTGCAGCCTTGGTCAGCATAAATAAACATAAAAAACCCAAACATCTGAATGTTAGTATATGGGAAGGGACATAAATGGCCTCAGTTTTGTACAACAAACTTTATACAGTTTATACAGTTCACACAGTTAAAATGAACTACAGCTCCAGGCAGAGTGAGATCACAGCTATTTTGATTTCTGTGCCTTGCAGACACCATGGGGAAACAGAACAGCAAGCTGACCCCTGAGGTAATGGAGGACCTGGTGAAGAACACAGAATTTAATGAACATGAACTCAAACAGTGGTACAAAGGCTTCCTGAAGGATTGCCCCAGTGGCCGACTCAACCTGGACGAGTTCCAGCAGCTGTATGTTAAGGTAGGGATGCTAGTCGCTCTGCGATACACTGGCTTTTTGTCTTGGTCTTGCTCCAGACTGAAGAGGTCACTGAGGAGTGCATCAGATGTGCCATGTGATTTACAAATGACTGGAAGAGCCCTCTGAGTCATTCAGTTGGATAGTCTTATGTATAACTGGCACCAAACTCAATTCAGATCTCCAGGGTTATGCTAGCTGGCTATTCATACGGCTGGCTTCTTTATGGCATGTCAAGCACGAACAGTTGCTGTCACGACGGGTTTTGCTCTCTTTAGTGGTTTTGAGAGGATATATTACAGTTTTGACTGTGTGCTTCAGATAACACTTTGTCTGCTGAGTGTATATACTGTACAGCCTTGCAGTTCCAATTATAACATGACACTACCTGCTGCATAATATGAATATGAATTATGTAAAGACATTATGCAAGATCATTTCTACTAACAGCCAAAGTAAATAACCACACGTCTCAGCTCTGCTCAGAAACCACAATGCTTTCAGATTGGCTTGAAATGAAAATAAATAACAGAAACCTGCTATAGACCAAACCTTTTAGTGATCAGGGATGGCGGGTTTTACAGTAAAAAGGATATCAATGAGATAGTTTTATTAGAATACAAGAGAGAGGAAATGGATGGCCTTGTATTAGCAGGGCACTGAGTTCCTGCGGACTGGACTGAATGATTTGTTTGTGTGTGTGTATGCGCTTACACTTACAGTGCTTGTGGCGTAGCAATACTGAGAGGAGGTGTTTTGTGATTGGCTTTGGTCAGTGAAGAATCCTTCTACTTGACTTGACAAAAATACTAAATTACTAAAAACAACACTGATATAGGCTGGTATGTGATATACATAACATACTGTAAACATATATACATAAAAAGATCTGTTTTATTTTTAGAATTAACATTTTTTGGAAAAGGTATTTGTGGAAACATTTTTTTCCACTTCATGTTCCAATTGTTTAAGATAATAATCTTTGTACCAGGATAGTTTTTCTATAAATATGGAGGGAATAATCTGATATCCTCTATATAAAGTTATAAAGGAAATAATTTTTGCCCAGAAATGAGCATGAGCTTGGGAGGCTGTTGGCATTGTTTTTGTGGAAGCCATATTGGTTGCTAAATTTAGCATCTTTTCAATGATTCATGCTCTTTCAATAATAGGTTGCCAGACTAGACTGGGGATGAGATCAGTTTTATGGATAAATGAACCACTCTCTATTTTATCTGCAGCTATTTGGTACAGTTTGTACAGTAATCGTCTTTGAGGTCATATGGTGTCGATCACATAAAACAACAACTTAAACAATACAGAAAATATCAGGACAGATTATGAGTTTGCAGAAAATTATCGGCTAATTAATGGATTGGAATGTGGAGTCTGGCTATTTAAAGAGACATTATGTGGCAAAGTTCCCATTCTATTCTTAGCAGTGTATTCCATGGTATAATACCTCGGTGCATAACCCCCTCAGGCTCCAGCAGTGCCACACTAACTACAGTGTATAGGTAATTATTAACCTTAAGGGTGCAACGTATTTCAGTAGTATCCAGAAGTAAAGACTCTGGTGTCAGTAAAGCGATCCCTTTGTCTGCTGGTGTTTGATTGTTTGCTGCGGTTTCAGATGTTAATACTGTGACAACAGTGATGAGGTGCTGTGTAATGGACTTTAGGTTTGTACTTCAATGCTGCGTGTTCAGATCTAATTGGCAGTTAAAGAGATGGCATGCACGGTGATGATGTGGTTGGTAGGACACAAAAATGTGACAGTAAATCTCTTGAGTAAAAGGGGGTATGCAGGGGGCATTATCTATACCAGAGGATTCCAGCGTGCTCCTGTTTGACACCAGTTCGTTACATCATCCTCACCAGACAGCTCAGACCTTCATCTTGTGGCAGAATGGAGAGCTGTGGCAGATCGAACATCGGCCCGGATCTGATCTCACAGCACATGAATGTGAAATGACAGGATGGTGTCTGGTTTGCGGCTCTGGTGTGGCATAGACAATGATGAGGCTAGACATCTTTAAGTCAAATTCTGGGTAAATGTGAAGATATGTTTGATTTGATGGCTGATAATGTGAAGGTTTCTTGATCACATGCATGTGTTAATCTTTTTTTCTAATATTTGAAAGTTTATTTATATTTGTAGTTCTGAGAGTTGAAAAAAATTGACTTTAGTTAATCTGATTTAAAACAATTGTAACATTTAGCAGTGATATTTATGGCTGGGCGATAAAACGATAATGATATGTATTGCGATAGGCGCGTGATCGATACCCATAAAAAATGTGTTCGATAAAACGTTCAATATTTTTTATTCTTCGTCAGAAGAAAACAGAGGTTGTGAAGCTAGTTTGGTTGCATTAACAAAGGCACTCGCTCTCTGGTAACCTAGCAACTAGGGATGTTAACCGATGACCGTTTGACCGGTGGTTGACCGTATCAACGTTAACCGGCCAAAGTTGTCGGTAGTCGGTTAAAAAAAAAAGTGATATCTAAATTAGGCTATTATAGACAGTGGACTATACGCTACT
>JAUMHP010000076.1:13975252-13986108 GCA_032361065.1 Enteromius trimaculatus
GGGTTAGGATTACTATTGATTTCAACGAGGGGAGTCATAATTCGGCAGGGAGTCAAAATTCGGCACAACACCGGCAAAGCCTGTATGTGTGAAGGGCTTCATAACAGAGATGTCATCAGTCATTTAGTTTTTACATTTAATAATGCTAAAAAGGTTGAATATTTATGAATTAGATCCATATCGTATCCATTTCGTTGCGAAAGCAGGGCGCTTCCAGAGAGAACCCGCCCACACACGCTTCTGATTGGCTGTGATATTTAAATTGATTCTGTCGCATGTAGTGTGAACACCTTGTCGCTGGAATGCTGTCGCGTCGCGTGTAGTTAAGAGCAGCAGTGGTCACTTGCAATTTTATTGTGTCTGATGTCCGGTGTAATCCGCTTCCAGTTATTTACAAAACAGCTCGCTTTGCTGCTTGATACTGCAAGCGGGTATACCATATTATTTAATCTATTTTATGGTTCTTCTAATTATGGTTTGCTATAGGATAAGGCAAAATTTGGTATAATTATATAAAAATCTGAGGGCCAAAAAAATCGATATAATGAAAATCCCATCTTTAAAGATGTCCAAATGAAGTTCTTAGCAATGCATATTGCTAATTAAAAATAAGTTGTAATATATTTACGGTAGGAAATGTACAAAATATCTTCATGGAACATGATATTTACTTAATATCCTAATGATTTTGGCATAAAAGAAATTTTTTTGTATTTTTTGCTATTGCTACAAACATACTCTAGAGACTTAAGACTGGTTTTGTGGTCAGGGGTCACAGATGGAATAGTTTTCACCCTGTTTTGCTTGTTTATGTTGCTAATGTGTTGTGTAAGAGTTGTGATACACAGAACTGTTGGATGAAAGCAGTTAGTTTCGGAACTAACCATTTTATAACTGCATATGCATACTTCTTAATGTAGCTATATGTATTAGGTAACTTACAGTTAACAAATTGCAATTTATTTATTTATTACTGCAGTGTTTTTAACAGTATTTTTGATCAATACAGACTTTTTTACTGATAATTTAAATAAGTTTTAATTTGGTATTTACTTGTTTGGTCAATATTCTTACCACTCTTCAGCACACACATGTCTCCATCACTGGGAATACCATTGATACATCCACACGAGCCAAAACTGATGTCGCCACAGACCTCATATGTCTGGCAGTTGTTGTATGACCACGCATAACCATCTTCACAAACGCACTGGTATTTGGTCACATTTGGTTGGCACACTAATGTAAATATAACACAATGCTGACACAACATTTAAGAAAATGATGACACAAATGACTTTTGAACACCAGTTTTAAAGGCTCACCTGTTGTAATGTTAGCAGCTGTAAGTACAGTGTTGTTGTCCAGCTGAAGAGGAAACGCAATGGAGGCCAACGACGCTCTGATCTGTTCAATCACCACAGCTTGGGATGCATTCACCTCAACAACTACAATGAACTCTAACAGCTCTTGACCTTTGGGGAAAAGGATGAGATTTTAAGCAGGCTTGGACTCTTTGAATAAATGACAAGACTGAAATTTTGACAGAAAATCAGAAAGAAAAAAAACAATAAAGCATACAGCATATTAGGTATCTTATCTCATATTTTTTTATATCCATAACATTAAGCTATTTGTAGAACAGCGTATAATAGTGGATCAGACCTGCACTTCTTTGTAGTCTGTGATGCAGTTGGCCATCTATGTAGCTAAACTGAAATAGAATCACACACACACATTTATTTACATATAAACATTATGTGGGTTGATAATCTATTTATATTTCCATGCCATAACATTTTATTTCTATAAATTTAGTGTTGAATATATTAAATGTGCTTTTAATGGATACAATGTATTTCATTCTTACTGAAAATAATACATAGTGGTTCATCTAAAAAAGTCAGGAATCTTGTTTTCATAGTTATTTCCTGTGTTTCTGCTGTATAAATAATCCTTCACCTACCTCTAAATCTACGCTTGTTTCTGGAAAATCAAGTGTTTCCACAACACATTCATGGGTCAACAAGACAGTTATGATGATTCCTACACAGTACTTTAATATTTGACCTGTATTTGAAAAAAAATAGAGATTAAAAATACATGATATAAACAGATAAAACCAAAACTCTATTACCTCTAGTACCTTATCTGTAAATCATAGGTCTTGGAAAGGAAAGTGAAAGAGTAATTTGACATCTTATTTAACGAAAATAAGGTATTTTTAAGAACAACCAAATGTGATCTATTTCAGTGAGATGTCAAATGACAAAATGCGTCACTATATCAGAATTAATACTATTTCGAGACTTGAGATGAATGAGTACAGTGTCTTGCATTATACAATTTTTGTGACAAAAGCTGTTGGTAGTGAATCAAAAATAATTTGTAGTTTATAATACCTTGACTGGCCATGTTTCTCGCTGATTTATGTTGGTCAAAAACACTTCAACATATTTCCTCAGAACAAAAGGCAATTCTATGGCTCATCCAGACCCTTTATAGCTGTAAAATAGAAAATGTTGTCATATACAGAGAACAAAAATATAATTGAACAATAAGGGTAAACTTTGATTAATGATGTTTGAATTTTTTATATTGACCTCTGCTCAATACTTTCATGGTGTTTGACACAAATTAACTAAAATTCATGAAAAATACTTTCCACTGACTCACTAAATGTGTACCTTAAAAATCTGAAGCACATAACATTGTATCTCTTATTTTTGCAGCAGATGTTTACATTAGGCTACGTTAGAGCTAACTCTGTCATGGACGTACCTTGCGGTCAATTGTTTTTTGATATTATCTCATAATAAATGACAATGACAAAACTACAAACACAAATAAGTACATTCTCCAGTCAATCTCTCACTTAAATTTAGGTCAAATTCTTGGCATAGACAAAAAAGCATAGACTACTGTATTAAAACACAGCACATTTCAAAAATAAGGTAAGCGTTTCCTTTAATATATGTGCTTCAGATAGGCAGTTTACGACAGTTTTATGTTTAAAAGAGTAAAGAGGCTGATTTGCCACTCTTACCTTGCCTCTGGAAACAACCATGAAAGATGCCGAACTCGTTTCACAGGGTCTGAGATTTTGTTTCCTTGTCAAATGATCCACCTACAAAATCTTCCTGGAATTAACGTGCCTTCATGCAGGTCACCACAATAATGTGACTGTGTGTGGGTCACCTGCTAGACAAGTTTCATTGTTGTCCTGGTTGAACAGAACAGAAAAGATTTCAAAAGAAAAAATAAAAGGACTTGTGGGCTACATAATAAGGAGTAAATTACACATTCATATTCAGCTTGGACAGTATCATAGTGACAAACTTTATCAGGCCTTGTTGTCTCTGATATCCAATCATCAAAGCAAATCTACCATATTTAAACAGCAGTTTAAAAAATATTGTAATATTGCCATCTTTCTGTTATGCATTTGTATATAAGTCTAGACAATGATCATGGGAGGGATTGTGAAATGCATTTAACTATATTGTAAATATTAGCTCAGCAGAGTAGGATAGCGTGTTCAGAGTTTAAAACACAAAAAAATCTTATAATGTCTCCCAGATGGGAGAAGAGTTAACAGTAGCTGGGGTGGGACTTCTGGTCTGAGACAGGTTAGTTTCAATATCACACTGTAAAGCAGTTTAAGCTAGTATCATTTGCGTCATTGCATAATTGTATGTACACTCCTAACAATATCTGTGAAAGGGAACATGTAAGAGTTGTTATGCAAGATTCATCAGATATTTTTTTTATTATTATTAATGTTTTAACAAATATAGGGCCTGGGAACATTGTCTTGGGCCCTGCTAAGAGGGTCGCACTAAAGTCAGAGGAAAATGAGGTCTACACATAAAATAGAATAGTAATCTTGGAGACATTTATTAACTTTTTACGTTGCGATCAGGGGTGAAGGCCTGGGGCTAAACTGTGTGCTATCATTAAGCGGTAAAAATGACAAAGCTCCTGATTGACAGCATTCTTGTTTCAAAACTATTTTACTTGGCTAAAAGGACCACAAGCGTTTTTTTTTTTTTTTTTTTTGTTGGTGTTGTTTATTATGTGTTTTTGTGTTGGTTTCGGGCTTAAACTGGCATAAATTTGGAGTGTTACCTATGTTGAGGATGTATCGTTTTTATATCACAGAAGATGGCAGATAACAACAAATCATCTAATCAGATAACAGCACATAATTTGAATTACACCCATTGACATGTCGAACTTGTGAAGCTTTACAAGAAGAAGAAAAATGGAGCTAAACTTTTAATCGAAGATAAATAAAAACATATAGTTACTAAAGTATATATTGTGAATGACATAGAATACACATGAGATAATCTGGTATTAATGGTTCCCCCCTTTCTATTTAATATATTGTTGGCACCCCCAAACCAATGGAGACTTAATTTATGGTAACACTTTATTTTGATGGTCCACATTAGACATTCTGCTAACAATTAACTTTCATACTACATGTCAACAAGCAGTCATTATTAAAATATTAGTAAACGTCTGCTTAATAACACTTTATTTTGATGGCTCTACAACATACTATCAGAAACTTGGCAATAATATGTAACTTATTCTAGTAACCCTAAACCTTTTTTGACATGTAGTTTCAGAGTCACATTCATAGCAATAAATCCAAAAGCTGTTGGAAGTAATATTTAATAATAAAACTCACAACTTCAATGTCGTGTAACTGGTATGTGACTGTAGCATGTCAAAATGTCGTGTTTTTTTTAGGCTTTAGTACATTTAGTAAAATGGAAAATAAAAGAGACCTGCAAGAAACACTTATATTATGTTAGAGATAGCTATTAGTCAAAATACAGCAAATGTATTTCTTAGTGCTATATCACAGTGCCAACCTTTGACATAAAAGATGTTTAAATAACACTGGAAGCATGATCTGATTTATCTCGACAACCCTTTGAAACCCTGTCTGCTGTGAACTCAAGCCTGCTTTGTTTAGTATTTAAACTGTTCTCCCATGCATTATACAATAATACTGACAGGCAGTAATCACAATTAGTTTTATAACTACTCTGCAGAAATTACTGACTTGCATGGGATCTGTGTGTTTCACAGCCTTTTTCAAATCAATAGCGCACTAAACCAACTAAAGGAAAACGCTTCAAAATGGTACGTCATGACGGTTTGGCTGCTCCCTGCTGGCCAGCCAGAGCTACGTAATCCTGATCCAGACCAGACACAAAATAATTTTTCACAACACCTGGAATTTTATACTTTCCCCCCCAGTTACTCAGTTAAATATTTGATAAATATTATAAATCTGTACAGTACGTAGTTTATGAATAAGGTTGTTTTACATTTTAGTTTCAGCTCAGTTTATATATATGTTTTTTAAATGCATATTTTATGTTAAAAACAGCATACACTACCATTAAAAAATGTGGGGTCAGTAAGATATTTAATGTTTTTAAAAATATGTTTCTTATGCTCATTAGCGCAGCATTTATTAGATTAAATTTTGTTTTAATTGAAAATACCTTTTTTTTGTTAATATATTTTGAAATGTAATTTATTCATGTGATACAAAGCATCATTACTCCAGTCTTCAGTGTCACTTTCAGACCTTTCAGAAATCATTCTAATATCCTGAGTTTTTTTTTTTTTTTACTAGAGCTGTCAATGTTGGAAACAGTTGTGCAGCCAAATGTTTTTTTGAACCTGTGATTTTTTTTCTTGATTTCTGAAAGGTCTGAAAGTTACACTGAAGACTGGAGTAATGATGATTTGTATCACAGGAATAAATTACATTTTTAAATATATTAACACAGGAAGCAGTTATTTCATATTGAAATAATATTTCACAATATTACAGTTTTTCTGGATTTGTAATCTAATAAATGTAACCTTGATGAGCGTAAGAAACATCTTTAAAAACCATTACTGACTCTAAATTTTTGAACGGTAGTGTATGTAGGTATAATAATAATAATAATAATAATAATAATAATAATAAACACATAATATTAAAGGATTAGGAAAACTACTTGAGTAAATTTAACATGAAGATTCATATTGGTCATGGAGTAACATTTAGACATTTTGGAAATAGACACTACATTTCAAAAATGTAAACGTCTGATATAACACAGAAGTGAACTTTGAAAAACAGAGGATACTTCTTGATTTAAAATTATACAAATTTGTTAAGTAGGCCTACAAATAAAAAAATCCACACCCTGCATTCAATATATATATATATATATATATATATATATATACACACACACACAAAATCATATTATAGCCTTATTTTTAGACTAATTCTGTCAGTAAACACTTTCAAAAATAAAATGTACAAAGCTGTCACTGGAGTGGTACTCCAAGGTACAAAAATGAAGAGGGGCATTTACTCACATGGTATATATAGTTATTTAAAAACACATATAAGTATATTTTGAAAAGATACTGCCCCAGTGACAGTTTTGTATCTTGATGTCTGAGCAGAAACCTTTTCTTAAAAATAAAAAAATTGCATTGATGAAAAAAACACTGTTGAGTGAATTTTAGTCATCTATAGCAGCATATGAGCCATTCGCGCTGTCTGAAGTTGCTGAGGAAGGGTTGGCTTCTGACACATTGTACACATCTGCAAACAGTTAAATATATGTTACTGACAGAACGGTCTTAATTTAACAGTGTTTTAACCAAATTATAAATTGAGCTTATGAATATTTCATAATTCATTATATATATTCATATTAATAGGTTTGTTTTTATTAATGATTATTGATGTTATTTACTTACTCCTCCGCCGCAAGAAAGGCAGTCTAGATGTGGATGATGTTCCTGCACTCGTGTTCTGCAACAAAATAGTCAAAGGAAAGTAAAAATTTATATTTCAGCACTCATTAGGAGCTGAATAGTAGTAATTGAGCTAATATAAATGTGTGTTGTTTTTAAAATGCCATTTACATTGGTACGACCAGAAGTGAGTTTCTGTAGCAACAGCTTTCCTGGTAGTGACTCGCGGACCTGCAATCAAAAATCTCACTTTTAGAAATTTGTTTAAAGCCTAGTTCACCCAAAAATAAAAATTCTGTCATCATTTACTCACTTTCATGTAGTTCCATATATGTATGAATTTCTTTGCTTTGCTGAACACAAAGGAAGATATTTTGAAGAAAGTTGTAACTAGGCTGTTTTGGTCACCATTGACTTCCATAGCAGCAAAATAAATAAATAAATACATAAAAATACTATACGAGTAAGTATTTACAAACAGCCTAGTTACAAACTTTCTTCAAAATATCTTCCTTTG
This sequence comes from Enteromius trimaculatus, assembly GCA_032361065.1. Taxonomy (NCBI): domain Eukaryota; kingdom Metazoa; phylum Chordata; class Actinopteri; order Cypriniformes; family Cyprinidae; genus Enteromius; species Enteromius trimaculatus. The sequence continues at coordinate 13,982,562 of JAUMHP010000076.1, forward strand.
TTTTCAGCAAAACAAATAAATTCTTACATATGTGGAACTACTTTAAAGGTATGATGACAGAATCCTTTAAATGCCTGCTTGATTCTAAGTTATCAATCATGGCACCTGCTGTCAGAAATTTTATAATACTCAAAGAACATTATGGTTCAAAAGAATATTCAAATTCATTATTACTGGTTAAAGTTTAAGTCAAGTCAGAAATGTCATATTTACAACTATATCAGTGTAAATAGCAGCTAAAACATTTGCAGTGAAATAGTTTATTGGCCAGTCTAAGCCGTTACTTAAGCTCTTTACAAAGCAACTGAAGAAAATTCATACCTTGCTGTCTAGAAGTGTTCCAAACACTAAAATAAAGAATCCCTAAAAAAAGAGATGTGGTACAAATACATTAAATTCATAAGACCATGAACATTTATAATAAATCAGCATACAGCATTGACATGTTAATGTCATGGATATGACACTGCAATAAAAAATCTTACTATAACATGACATTAGTAGTACCTGCAGTGAATTGAGTAGTGCAAACACCACATGAATGCCTAAGTCCTGTGACACCATGGTTCCAATTCCAAATCCCCATGTCAGACCAAAGATAGGAGTCAAAAAGGCCACACATCTGGCAATGACCACCAGGGCATGTTTCTCATCTGGTTGAGTTGCAGCACCAACACCTCTCCTCAACATCTTGTACAGAACCACAATCAAAACCACAAGATTTATGGCCACAATAGTGAGAGCTGGAATCACAAACGCCAGCAGGGCCTTTGATTCGAACCAGTTCAGCCAGCATGCGTTATTTTTGGAAACGTAATTTTGAGGTCCAGCTGTTGATGCAACAGTAATGACCGTTATAAGCAAAGGTGCACCATAACCAACTGTGAAGGCAATGACCATCATTTTGACCCTTGACATCTGAGACAAGACCATAACTGTACGATAAAAGAGTAACAGTGCTGACAGTAACATCCAGAAGAAAAGAGCCAGGTAAAAGAAGTGCATGAAGAAAACCACTGGACTGCAGCGACCTACTGAGGTTGGCTGCTCTTGTTCTGCGATTGCAGCTCCAATAATAAAACAGATGTTTGCAATCAGCAGAGACACAGCAATGTTGACTATAGTGACATGTCGCATGTAGGATGTGTCATTTCTTCTTACTGACTTCCATACTATAGCCTCAATAATCAGGCATATAATCAAGCTGGCCAACGAAATAGCTACACCAATATAAGTTATATATGCTAAGGCTATGCGATGAATGGGATCAATGGTAAATGGTGACATTAGGATTGAAAAAGAGGTTGTGTGGTTGCATTCACATGTAATGTTTCCAGTGCTGTTCTGCTTTACTTCACATCCAGTGGAATCCCATGTGTTGAGACTAAAGTTCCAAAAGACACACTGAGGATTTCCCAAAGACTGATTATTGATGTCAAATGTAAAAAGAATCTTGTTAAGAGTTTCATTAACCTTAACAACAACGACATCTCCATTGATGTGCACATCTGATTTCCTGCTGTCATTAGTACCATCTGTAGGTAAGACTTTGTCAAGAGTTGTAAAGATTATGATGGTTATGATAGTTGCACGAGGAACCTGTGGTATCACAATCTCTGTAGTTGAGTTTGGGAGTCTTGATGTTAAAGTGAATGAGTTTTTAACTGTAGTTCTTTTCAGCTGAATGGATTTTTCATAAATCTCAAACTCATCTGAGAGACGGTCACTCATATCCTCAATAGCCCCCAGAAGTTTAATGCTGGTGTCATTTGTGCTCAGTTCGCTCCATGTTTGACTGGCATCATCTGATACAATAATATCCACTGTTTTTAGGAAATGCTGAAAATTACATATTAATTATCTTAAAATTTGTCCCATAAAATGTACAACATACAATACTATACTATTATATGCTACAGTCAACAGAATAAAATTCTATACATACCTCCATTACTGGTTTATTGATAAATACTGACTGTGACAAATTAGCAATTGTATAGAGTATATCCACAATTGCTTGGACAGTAGCAGGAGAATTGGTAACATTAATTTTATTCTGTTCTGTGGCAGAACTGAGGTTAGCCATGAACACTGGAATCTCTGGCAGAAACAAGGACTAAAATCGCAAAGTACCAAAATGTTATTAGAAGGTTTTAAAATGCACATGTGATTGTTCAATATAAACATGATTAATAGATTACCTCAACTTTACTTGCAAGTTTGTCAATAACCTCAAGAACACAGTTGTTCTTTATTAAAATCCAATTACGTGATTCACATTTGTATGTTTTGTTGCCTTTCATGCCATTTTCACAAACTCCTGTCCTCATATCAGTTGTTTTGCCAGCTCCAAGTTCTTCATTTTGACAGACATCATCCAAAGAAGCATCTGATTAAAAGAAGGAAAAGAGATTCAATTGTACAATTTCTTTCAAAATATCTAATTTTGTAAATTTTGGGAATAAATATCTTTATGTCTCTAATTCATGTCCATAAATCCACTGAATAATGTTCAATAACAATCACAGTGCATATACCTTATAAAAATGTGTCATTCAAAACCAACATTTATCTTTTAGTCTTTACTAACAATACCTAAACTGAAGGCTCACCTGTTGGGAAAATCTTAACTGTAACACTATTTTGACTATATCCATAGTTCTGTAGCTGTGGCAGATCCCTGAGACGACATGTGAAGATTTCCTCTTTACAATTTCCTTTTTGCATTTTTTTCTTGTATATGATACTATCATTTCCTGATTGGGTAAAAGAAATGCATGAATAACATCAACAGAAGGGTAACATATATAAACTGTATATATAGTCTATTTAATTTTAAGGTTTATATGACAACAGAAATTATTTTATTAAAAAAACAAACAAACAAAAAGCATTATGTCATGTCGAACCTGTCATTAATACTTCTTTACCCAGGACCCACTCAATATTGTAACCAACATCAACAGAACATTTTAGTTGGAGTTCGCTATCATCACAGGAAAAGAGGCGGTCCTTTTCACCCACATTAATATTGGGCCGTTTTTTAATAGCAATGTTTTGCCACTGAACAAATGGTACATCGTCTTGTATGATGCATGAGTATCGACCTGAATGTAGTGGGGAAAAAAAGAAAAATCACAACAGAAAATTCAAACTACTTTTAATTTAAGAAAGATTTATATTGATTTTGTATACTTAATATTTCTGTATTTATTTTATAAAACTACAAAAAATGTTTTTATGACATTCACATGTCAGTATAGCTTATTTTTTTTACAGCTTGATTGGTCCATCTTCTCTGCTACATATGGGACACACACTAAAAGTTGAAGGTTCGTCACCTAATAAGAATTCTATTTACGGCAATTTCGGTCTGAAAAGTTACAGTCCACTTCCACATCAACCTCACTATTGATTTTCTGGAACTCAACCATCCAACTACACAGACTGCCAACGCTCTCAACAGGTAAATATAAATAATGTTTAACTTTTCAAACTGAAACTAGTTTCCTACCAATCATGTATTTTTCTATTTGTCTAAGTAACA
>JAUMHP010000076.1:13989545-14005612 GCA_032361065.1 Enteromius trimaculatus
CTGCAGTCTGCCAGTGTTGTTAAAATAAAACCACAGAAGACAACTAATAATAAAACTATCACTCACTGCTCCTGATTAAATAACTTTTGTAACTTTGCTAATTAATTTATAGCTGTATTTCATGTGTACAGTGAGGACTATTTTTCATATTTATATTGTTATTTTACATTTGATTATTTTGTTATTATATATTTATATTGTTATTAGTTTCTTTAGTATTTATTTTTTTTGATGATGATATTCTTTGATCATTTATTTAGGATAATGTTTACATGCAGATTGTTTTAAGTTAATTTAAAGCAAAATTAACGCACCATAAACGGCCTGTTCTGTTGTAACTCTATGGCGCTGCTGCAGTCGGCGCTAACTTCCGGGAACTATTGAACACCCCCATGATCCGCCATTGCTGTAAAAAAATGGTCCATTAGCATCAACGGAGTTGTCGCAACTCTCTCTCTGTATGGCTCTGTGCGAGACTAAGTAGCCTATGTCTGGCTTGCTTTTTGACTCTTTCACCCCTGCAATCTGATCCAGCTTGTCCTCCACCATTGGGATCTCCTCAACAAGACAAGCAGATCATAGCTTGACCATCATAAAAAACACTTACAGAGAAAACCAGGTGGAAAATAAACAAAATGCCTTTACAGATCTAAACAGAACAAAAGAATGAATAAAAGAATGAGGAAGAACATGGCTATGTGTTACATATAAGCAACAAAAAATAAACTTAATGGGAAACAGTGTTCAAAAAAATTCACAATAACCTATTTGTATAAACACCACATGAAATTGACCACAAGTTATGACAAAAAAAACTTTAATCTGTTGATTTCCCAGGTTACATGATAATAATCAATAATAATAAATGTTGTGGTTACATGTACTATATTTTAAAACAGCCATTAGAATACATTTTAACTTTCCACTTGATTAATTTCGTCCTTGTTTGTTTCCAAACAGCTCATCTGACAATCTTCCTCAGATCCAGAAGAGTCAATACAGCTGCTGTTCCATCTTGACCCATTTTATTTTTTAAAGTTCAGCGGTCAAATGACCATAAACACCCTGTTATTGGGATAAAATCGACCACTATCCCATAGTTTAACATCTAGCACCAGAGTGACTTGATTTAACAGAGTTCAACAGAGACATTCTCTCTGTACTACATATCATCATCTGCAATATCAATACTGAAATGCTACATTTAAAATGTGACTTTTTTGGTGATATTCTAGCCTGCATGAAATTATGTAGCAATCATACTTGTCCTCTTTTATTGAAAAAGCACATGGAAATGGAGCTTATTTTGAGAGTTGTATAGTGAATGCACATAATCCACAGTCATGATTTTTATCATACCCAGTTGGAATGATTTTCAATGCCCTTGAAATCGCATAGAACACAAAATTAGCATCTAAAAAAGCTACAGTGGTAATACTTGTGAACATAAAAACAAATAAACAAAAGGAACGAAAAATACCTTGCTGATTAGGATGATTAGAATCTGTAAGTAGTAATAAAAAAACACATTTCAACAGAACATCAAAGGACTAAATGCTTGATTTAACAATTTACAAAATCGGTTCATAAATTACATCATATAGCTTTGAGTTAGACATCATGCTGAGGTGTGTGCAAGAATATGCTGCATGTTAGAGAGGTTATAGCATTGACACCAGCTGTATCCAGTCAATAGCTCACAAACTAGGGAACGCTTCATCCAATTGCAGATCAACTCCTGTCTGAGCATTTCAGAGGTTTTAATATGACGTGCATGTCATCAAATGACACAATGGAACGGAAGTGAGTGCACATCTGTGTGTCCGTCACTTTGTTTCTGTATAGTGAGATGTGGTAAAGGTCTAAAGTAAGTCAGGCAAGTGGCTGTAGACTGAGTCGAGCAGCGTCTGGCTTGCTTCTTGACTCTTCACCCCTGCTATCTCGAACAAGCGGTCCAGCTTGTCCTCCGCCATCAGGATCTCCTCAATTACATGGAGCTCCTCAGGGTTGAGAATGTGCAACATATCATCAAAGATGGGCTGTAGGTCACATGGGTCCAGACGCACCTGCCGCAGCACTGTGTCCTTTTTCTCTGTGGGACAGAAGTTTGAGTGTTGCCATTAATAAAACATTTTTAGGATGTATTATGCATTATGGTCTTTATAACCAAACACTAAAAGAAGAGTGCTAGTTTTAAAGACAAGATTAATATAAGATGGTGTGATGAAAAATCACAGCTCAAGAAGAAAAAAAAATAGGATTTCTTATAATTGTTTTTATATTTTAACAGTGGATAATAAAGCATCCACAAGGGGGCAACATATTTGCTTTTACTACATTAAAAGTGCAAATACTCTCGTTTGAGTGAACCTGTTTCAATCTTAAAAATTACTTGAAACAATGTAGTACATTTAATTGTAATTTAAAGTTTAATCTTATCACTTTTTTACTTTTATCAATTAAGAGAACGGAATAATAATATTAACAAGACTAGATATTTTAAAAATAAAGTTTATTTTGTTATGTATTATTATTTTTACATTTTACTAATATAAAATTAAATTACAAAATTGCATTTAATACATGATTAATACATAAGTATGATAGGGCCTAGAAATCGAAAAGGTAACATTTCTAGATTTAATTAGGCCTATTTGTGAACTTGGAACACAAAACCAGTCATTAGAGTAATTTTTATTCATTTATTATTATTATTTTTATTTAGATTTATGCAGCTCTAAAAGCTATTCTATTCAGAAATAATTTTTTTATCTATTTTTTGGTTTTGTGCTTCACATTTTAATTATTTGAAATGGTTGGACATACAATGGAGAAACATAAAGCACCCACAAGGGGGCGATATATTGTAAGATTCTACTACAATACCCTTCACCACAGGAAAGGTGCAAAAACAATTACATTTTAATTTAATTGCACATTAATTTGTTGTCAAATTATGAGAACTAAATATTAATAAAACATTACCAAAATATCTATCTATCTACCTATCTATATTGTGTATAGATAAACAAAACATCCACAGGGAGGACATATTTAAAAAATATATATATTATTATTATTATAATAATAGTATTCGGTGAAAACATTTAATGTCTCTGAGGAAATTCAGAGCGCTTAAATGATAAATTACATTATTTTTTACATTTGATATTTTAAGGTGTGACATTTTGATAATCTGAAATATAAAAATACTTTTAAAAGTACAATAAATATTATATCATTATATCATATGTTTATTACTACTAACATTTTGTTAGTGTTTTTCTAGCTGTTTTTTCCCTAGTGTTTAACCATGTGCGTTTACCTTTGGTTATGAAAGAGCCTGTCCGGCTGAGGGCAGAGTCCTTGCTGGAAGTGGAGTCACAGCGCAGCAGTGGCTCTGATTCGTCGGTGAAGAATCCTTTGGTGCGCTCCATGGGGGACTGCTCCACCACCACATTGGATGACTCGAAAGGCTTATGGCTGGGGCTCAGACAATGGCTTACATTCACAGCCGTCATTAGCTTGTTCAGGTCAACCTACGGCAAAAGAGGTGTCACAGTACATGTTAATGACAGCGATGAGAACATCAATCTGGCACACATTTCTATAGAGATTCTTTTTCATGCCGCTCTGAACCCACAAGTGTATCCTGTCAGAACAAATAAAGTTTTCTTGGAACAACTATTATGCAAGTAACAGATTTGAAAGAATTCGGGTCTTTGCTGATAGACAGTGATGACTGTTTAAATGTGTGGGCTCTACAAGTGTATCACTATGTGCTCACGGCCGGGTCAGCACAAAGGGTTCAGCCTTTGCGGCCCTGGACCACCCACATGAGTCCCGTCCCTGTTGGCCTTTGCGTCAGGGGAGGACAGATGAAAAAGATTCAGTACAGCCAGAAATTCACAGCCCACAAAGCACATGGCCTGTGTTACAGTCACAAAACCTCCTGTGCGCAGAGCATACTTGTTACGCCAGTACACTATTGGAACATTAATGGTGCATTTCCGAGAACAAGTCACTTCACAAGAAGTCGGTACAGTCCGGATTTTATTACCGCAGTCTGTACCATGCACTATAGGCAAATGTGGCCGCCGTTTTAGCAAATTGTACATATTAAGTAAACATACCCACTAAACATTCTTAGTATATAGTCTATATTCAGGCACAATTTGAAAGTGACACAGTTTATTTGGGTGGGTTATCTGATTATCTGGTCATTTGATTGTTATGAAGCTAAATCGATATCAAATAGACTCAGTGACTCCTAAGAAAGCTCTGGTAACTCCCACATTGGGAAATCCAGCTATTCAAGGAAGCATAATAGGCTGGGCAGGTAATCAAACTTCTGAAGTGGAACATTCAAATTATAGGAAGGATGGAAACCACTTCATTTCCGGGAAAGTTTCCCTTGGAATCAGCAGTGAATAATCAATGCCACATAAAAAGGCAGACCATTACTCTGAGTGCCACGGCAAGAGATCACATATAGTCATTCATTAGTCACCCCACACAGAGAAAAACAGCTCTGAACTCAAAGACACCACCAGGAAAATAGCAACACAAGAGGTCCAGCGAGATAATATATGGGTAAAGACATTTTGTGCTATTGTATTTGTGTTCGAAAATCTGGTCATTTCATTTCACCGAACAGGTAGTTAACTGTACACTAAATTTATGCAATGATTCTAGTTTTCTTTGACTTGGGAATTTTTGGATTTTGACAAACAACAACAGTAGGAGCTAAACTGAGAGATAACACTACTCCACCCTGTCCATGTAATCGTGCATTAGTGCCGAAAGGAAGGAAGTAAGTGTGCCGCAACACATGCAAGATACAAAAATAGCCACTTTTTACAAGGGAAGCCAAAATCAGTGCTGCAATTACAGATGCATATCTCTGGTGAGCGTTGCTTTCAAACTGTTTAACCATCTATATCCAAATGCAAAAGCTTTATGCCCCCAAAAATGAGCAAAGAAGTTTATGTTTGGCGGTGTGGCATTATTTTCATGCCAATTAGGCATCTTTTAGGCAAACGTTTTTGTATGAAAACATCTTTAAATCGTAGTATATACACACACATATTACATTATTGTAATAACGCGCATTATTCTAAGCCCACAGTCTACTGTTTAGACAAGTAGCATGTCGCAGGAAGGAGGATGGGTGTATACCCAAATATCTTCTCTATTCATATCCAGCACAAAAGCTGGCAAACGCCTGGAAGCACAACATGTACGCTGTGCCATCACCCACCAGGACACAAGCCACAGATGTTGCCACAGACTTATTAGCCTTAGCTAACACTGCTCCAGACTCAATAAGACCACCTACAGCACACAGCGCATGGTCCACATATGACTATACAAAGCCTGGAACTACAACGTTATGCATTGAAAAAAACATGTGATTTCAAGAGAAAAATAAGTTCTTTGTTTCTTCTCAACGGTTTGGAAAACTTGTCAAAATGTTTGATATAAATAGTAGTACGGGACAGACCGGTGGTGGCCTTCAGACGCCGTCTAAAAGTTCTAAAGCTGTTTGGCAGGCGTCCATGGCAAGTGAAGCACTGGTTGTGTTTATCCTCTGTGGGCCCTTATCTGAGGTTTACTTGCATTCAGAGTCCAAGTGGTATGACTTTGTATCCTTTGTAACTCATAAAAGCACATGTCATCTGTTTATAAGCAGTAAAAGAATTAGGAACATGTGATTCCGGAGAAATCTGTGTGAATATGAAATATAAAGTACAAAAAGTCAAACATTTGAAGAAATGTTACTTCCTTGTTTCTCAGAAACTCTGAGAATCAGAACAAAGAGGAACCTACCTAAATCCAAATTTTTTTGAGACTAATTTAATATAATATTATTTCTTTTCGTATGAAATTCATTCTCCTGATGGGAGGTTATGCGTGCTATGGCACTGTGGAGTATGGGATACATGTGATTTGATCTACAAACATGTGGCTCTGATGAACGGTGCTCTATCATGATAATGATGTTTCAACCTCCTTGCTGCATCATTTTCATTCAGCATTGCTAATTCGGTATCAGATCTTGTAAGCATTGTGTTTTTGCTCAGAGAAAAAGAGAATGCCCTGACAAATCTCATTTAATTCTTACATTCCATGGTTCACATTTTTAAAGGGATGCTCACTCTAAAAATACAATTCTGTCAATATTTACTCACCCTCATGTTGTTAAAAAACTTATTTCATCATCTTTCTGCAGTTGAAAACAGAACAAAAGAAGATGGAAAAGAGGATTTTTGCAGTAGTATGCATTTATACTGTCACTTAAATGTAAAAATGTAAAATTTAAATTAAATAAAATTAATAAATTCAACTAAATTAATAAATTATATGCAATATACATTTTTATAATATCCATATTTATATAATTTTCTTATGTTAATCTACAGATGAAATATTCATTTAAACACAGATTTATAAACAAAACGAGAACAAATGAAGTAAGCATATAAGAACTGCTTTAAAACAGTGAACGAGAGAATCTGCAGAGAGATGACTTTGCTCTACCTCTACAGATGAACGTTCAGTGTAAGTCAACACCCGCACTGGCGATTAGGTGATTATGAGGCGGTGTTGACAGGAACACATATAAATAAGTCTGAGAAGTTTTATCTCACTTTATCTTGGTAATATCAGTGGCATCAAAATGAGTCCAAAAGCCTTAACTTCACAATCTGCTGTGACCTTGAGACAAGGACATAGTAAATAAAGTGGCCTTTCTAAGAAGTGCACACAGGAAAGGCTGTAAACTCTAAAATGAAAGTTGATGAGTGATCCTCCATCTCCGGTAGCCTGTCAGGCTTTTGTCATTAGTAATGCAGCTCAATAGGATGCAGCCAGGAGTCACAATGCACTCATGTGGTTTGTTTACTCTTCTGCGCACGTATTATCCGAGTTGAGTGTTATTAGACCTGGGGTGTGTGTGTGTGTGTGTGTTATGTAAGACTATATACACATAATTACATGATCCATTATTGTATCCTGACTAAACCATGACAGGACAGATTTTATTTTTCACAAATATACAACAATATAAACACTTATTACTATATAATGCAAACCATTTGTCTAAAACATAAAAAAAAATATTTTAATAATAAAATGTATTTTTATAATATCATATTTTTATACAAAATCCACAGACACCCAAAATAGGTTTTACATTACATTACACTTACATTAAGGTTTCTGTATAAAATATTTAGTAGTAATATCCTCTCAGTTAAATCATTTCTTTTTAAATGAAAAAGTATTTATTTACTTTTAACCCTTTTATTATTTTCATTTGTTTTTGCTTATTTAAGTACTGAGTAATATTTATTTAATAAATAAGAAAATGGCTACATATTTATTTGAACTGTATTTGTTTTAATTAATTATTTATTTTAAGCAATAGTTTTTGTTTATTATTAGGCTATTTGTTATTTTAATCAAATACATTAATTTACTGTTTATTTTCATTTTATATGAATTTATTTTCCCCTCAGATTATTATTATTTTTTTTAAATAACAATTGGATTGTTTCATGTTTTTGTGTAATATTTATTTATTTTGAATTCCATCGCTTTTCTCTAAACCTTTCGACAGACCCTCTAGCATTTTCTTGCACCCGGTGTTCCCAGACTCCAGCTTGAGAACCTCTGGCCTAGTGGATGCTGCCATTTTCAGGACACATGGCCAGCTAAAAATGACTCACTTCATTCCCTAAACATGGCTGACTGCTAAAATCAATGTTAACAATGGTATCTGTAACCAAAAACGTGTATCTCACCTGAGGATTGTCTTCCATGACACTACGTATCTTGTCCACCACGTCAATGCGGCGCTGGCGGTGAAGGGCATTGATCAGCTTAGCCAGGTTGGCATCGCTATCACGTATGGTCCAGTGCTGCAGAGCAGCGTATGCCCTCTCGTGATCAGCCGTGTAGCCGTTGGAAAAGGCGGCCACCTCTCGCTCTGAGGCACTGGCCAGAGACTTATACATGTCAATCCACTGATTGCCAATCTGTGTTGCCACCAGCTTCAAGATGTCAACACCTAGAGAATGAGAGGATAGGTCAATCCTATGTTTATCTACTATAAACTGTAACTGAACCACAAAGAATAGCACAACGCAAAAGTACCAATGTATTGCTTTTGACAAGCTGTACTGATATATCACAGAATTGATAAACACTATTTGTTTGAGGGCTGGTTCTTAATTTTTGATTATGTTTCTTTAGCAAAGATGCATTGCAAAGAAGACTGGTGTAATGGCTGCTGAAACGTTGACATCTTAAGAATACATTTCAGTTAGATATAGTAAAACAGAAAAAGGTTATTTTAAATTGTAGTATTAATTCAAAGCTGTGTTGTTTTTACTTTATTTTTGATCAGAAAAATGCAACCTTGGCATGATGTTATGTTGGCACAGTATAGAGAAGACAGTTGAAATCGTACAGTGCAGAAGGGCAGCGCTCTAGGGTTACAGTACATCAGTGGCTCCAGTGGAACATGCTGTCCCATGGATAAGGTCATATGAATGGCCTAGATTGATGCCTGTGTTTATACACTTTGGTGTAGAGTGACATACAGATGCCTCCTAGGGAATCCTTTTAAGAGTGAACTCCTGAAGCACATGTGACCAGATTCTTTTTGAACTCACACTATACTCATATATATGATATATTTTCACTTATTAATTTTTTTTGCTCAAAGTATTTTGTAGATCATCTCACACCATTTGTGCTATAGTCAAGAGCGACAAACCAAGTATCATAAATCAAAGAATAGAATTATTTATATAGAATATTCTAAATCATAAGTGACCCCCAGCAATATACATGTAATTTATATTATAAATAAATATATTTTAAAAAAAATTGTTTTTGCTATTTGTTACTCTTCTCATGCAACTTGTATTTTTTTTACATTTTTGCTGTGTTACACCATAGGACACAATTTTTATTTGCCAACTAACCATTAAGACACCATAACAATTGCATGTGCTGAAAACACATTAGCGATACCGTGGCAACGTACTCTGCATTCCACCTAAGGAGATTTTTAAGGGAAACAACAAACATGTTTTCTTCAGAAAATGTACATATCTAGTATTGATGCTTCACAATTATGGTGTAAAAATCCTATTTAAAGTCATGAAATGACATTAGATATAAGCAGTGAAAATGGAAAATAAATAAATATAAATAAATAAAATCTTCAATCTATCAACAATTTCATACTAAAGTTTCTTTTAAACTTTTGTTGACTAAGAGACTGTTACAGAACAAATGTGAATGACGTAAACTTTCATCAAGAGAGTCAATGTAAAACAGCATAGATCAATGCAATCCATGTTGAATTAGCTTCTACAGCAGATAAACGTGACCGAGTTCAGCGCAACAGGATGATTGTTGGGGACAACTGCTGCTGGAAGGTATTAGAGCATCTATCTGTAAGCCAGATCTGTCTTGTTTGGGATCCATCTGTAGCAAATTCAGTGGAGCTCTCAGGAGGATAGCGTGCCACAGACTGTACAGCGGATCTAAAAATGCCAAGGCCTGCGGGCTGCCCATCCTCTCGCCTGTTGTTTCCAGAGTTCTCTACGGCATGGCAGCGTGTCTGTCTGAGTGATCTAGGCCAAAGTCGCGTGATGCCTTCCCCGTCTATGACTGTACTGCATGATGGTTGACTTGGTTGCCCTAGTCCTGAAGGCAACTTTTATGGAATGCCGGGAAAACACGTATCGTAACTATCTGAATGTTTCACTCATGAATGTTTTACATTCTAAAACTAATCTGACTTGAATATTTGTTATTATACTATTATTTAATATTATTTTGAATATATAAAGTAAATCTAATCATCTATCTAGTTAGACAAACATTTATTGTATATATATATATATTTATATGCGCGTGTGTGTGTATAAATAATATATATATATGTATAAATATATATAGACTGAAAAATAAAAAAAAAATATTTGTTTGTAATGTATATTACAAACTTTACCAAATTTATATATATATATATATATATATATATATATATAAAAGAGAGTATGTACTGTGAATATATATAGACCGAAAAAAAAAATATATTGTTTGTAATGTAATGTATATATATAAATTATATATTACTAAATATATATTACAATTAAAAAATATCTTTCTTTAAAAACATTGTCTTTATTTATTTTTTTAAAAATTATTTATTTTTAATAAAACAAAATGCACCCTTTTTGAGCTAAGAGACATTCAAAAGCATTAACAATTCTTACCAACCCCTATATTATAACATAAATACAATATAAATTTTACGTTAAACTGTATTTAAATATTAGAGTGCATAAAACACTATCATCAAATGATTTTGATTATATTATTTAGACTACTGGACAATTTTACAAGAAAATACCATTTCAGTACTACACAATTTTCAAGTTTCAAGTAAAGCATTGCATAATGCGGGACAGTATCTACAGTAACTGTCTCGCAAGACGTCCTCTATTTGAGATGTAAATGGCTGACCACTTGTGATCGGACCCCCATATATCCACCTTCATAGCTGTAGGACACATCGAAAAGGTGTATTGTAAAAGTGGAGAAACACGTTATAGCTCATTTACATGTATAAAAACAACAGCTTATCAGCCACAGCCGTTTACAATAGAACAAAGCCTTAAAGTCTTCATATGAGAATTCAAATGAGGTGGCAGGCCAGCTGCAACAGGTCTAAGTTGGCTGCAAAACAAAGGAATCCTCAAAGAGAGTCAGGACTTCCCCCTCTTAGTGAGTCGCCATGGTGGCTTTGTCGGAATGTCTCACAGCAACGCAGTCATCCCATAAATCCCTGACACCTCATACACTGTACCAGCCACAGTAATTACCACTTCCCCATCAAAACAATGAAACCGTTCGCTCGATGAAGACCAGGGGAGGTTCACTAGCAAGGGGATCCTACAAGCTTCCCCCGACTTTCCCTAACTCCTAAACAAAATGCTGGCAAGATTGAGCTCACCCATGAAGTTCCTAATCATCTCTTATAAAAGCCCCAGCCCACCCTGATTCTGGGCAGTGGGCTTTTATAGATAACACCTATTGCAGAGGTTGTTATATGAGGCGTACATGCGGGTGGTTCTACGTCTTTGATCTCCGCTATGCGTGCTTTGTTATACCTCCAATGAAAGAATTCATTATTTGTACGATCACTCCTTCATCTTTATATATGTTTCCCATGCGGCCCTTTATGGCCATTATTTCACTAATGTAGTAAATGGACACACATGCACTTCAGGCCGTCCAATTACACACCTTGAATGCATTAGGGAAATGTTTTGTGTTGTGTTCGTGAAGGCAAACGGCTGTGTAAAGGTTACCTGTGCTTTCTAACATGATTTGAAGAGGCTCTACTATCTCAGTTTAACATAAAAGTTCAGCATGTAATAAAATCTTTGCTCGCCGAAGTCAATAAACAATAAAACTGTTCACGTTCGGAGTAAAAGGGAGAAAAACAGCTCTGTAAATGCACCATTTTGGGGGGGTTGGTTTAGGTTGCACCTGGTGGAAGTGTTTAACTTTTTTTTTTTTTCATTTTATGATGGGGAGCAGGTCAATGGTTCCCTCTTTTCTTGATATTCCACTATTTTCAAGGCCCATTAACAATAAAATATCATAAAACTACACTTATATGGTGGTGTATTTTGTTCATATAGTTATTCATCATAAATAATAGCAATATCTAAATAATTGTAATTGTTGGAAGTCCATAAAGATGTTAAAATAAACAACAAATGTTTCACTTTCATAATTTCAGTTAGAATCTAGTATCTCTGTTTAAGGTATATTTTTGGGTGCTAGGTTATCGAATTGTTTAAAATAAAAACGTTGTCATTCGTTCCAAACCCGTAAAAGCTTTGTTCTTCCTCTGAATACATTTTAAGATTTTAAGACAGCTTGTGACTGCCCCATTGACTGCCAAGTAAATAACAAGGTCAAGGTCCAGAAAATTATTAAAAATGCATCGTCAGAACAGTCCATCAGTGGTTCAACCGTAACATTATGGAGTGATGAGAATACTTTGTGTATGGAAATAAAAAAAATTACTTTATTCAACAATTCGGCACTATGGCATTACAGTAGCATAATTTTGGAGAACATCCACAGGACTTAAACTGCCTTTGTTGTTCCGTCAGCCAGGATGCATTTTCTACATATATTTACATTTTGACTTGAAAATAAATAGCAAATCCCTGTGTCGTGGCTGAAACAGAATAGTGTATGCAGTTTGCATGCAATGATACTCTCAAAAATAGCGCTCCGATGATGTTACGGCACCAAATTGTTGAATAAAGCCATTATTTTGTTTTATTTCCATGCAGAAAAGTATTCTTGTCACATAATAATGTTACAGTTGATCCAATGATGGCAGATCGAGTATTCTGACGATGTCTTTCTGGACCTTGACAGAGTCATTTACCAGGCAGTCAATGGGACAGTCACAAGCCATATGGACTAATCTTTTACGAACTAAGATGAACAAAGCTATTACGGGTTTGGAAATACATGGTGGTAAGTAATTAATGATGCAATTTAAATTTTGGGGTGGAGTAACCCTTTAAGACGTGGCTAAATTTCTTGTTGCATGGGCGTAGTCCATTAATTTTAATAGAAATCCAATGAATTGGGAACTTCTCATGAGAACAAAAGGGTTTCCCAGTTGGTTCAGTTGGTCATGCAAGTTTTTTTGCGATGATAAACAGAAAACTGCTTGGTTTGAAAGTGACCTCTTAGTGAACTGTGATTCATACATCACTACAATATTGACAACATGATTTTTTTCCACATAAAATTTTGCTGATACATCCACACCCTTATGGGTGGTTCCTAGGTGGTTTCTTAAAAGAACTAAAGTCAAAATAGCCCATCTGAAAGTCCCTGTTTCAATGGGAGCTGAGACATATTTTCACTCGCTTGATTACTCATTTTATACTTTACATGATTTAACGTACCAGTCACATCTTGAGGACAAATGGTGTGTGATGAGTTGCATACTAAAAACTTATGGTTAGGTGATTTCTCAAGCGTGAGGTTCACAACATACAGCGGCCCATTGAATTCAGACCTATAAAACATTAGTCAGTCGCTCCACTCATCTCCCACCAGGCCATGTTCACCGATACACTCCTCTAGCTCTCAAACCACAAAGAACTGGAATAATCTGGTTCCAACTGCTCAAGCACAGGTGGATATCTGAAGCTGATATAAACCAGTGCCATTGAAACAGTCCCAACTAACCCAACAGCCTCTGATTTATATTAACAACCAGGTTATGGGGCAGAGAGTGTGAAATAAATAATATAAGAGGAAGACCAGAGACGTAAAGCAAATGCTACTCAAGCAGCAGAATAGGAAAAAGAAGGAAACCAGGTTCTGTATGATCATGTGAATGACTGAATACGAAAGAGGTGATCTTGATGTTGGTCTTGGTTGTGTAACTGTTGAAGATTTCATATATGCACTGGAGTGATGACAGATCCACAGATGATCTAATAGTGCATTGTAATTTGATTGTATCACTATTTAGATTGCAAAGTCCTGGGTGTCTGTGCATCTGCCTGAGAGCATATGGTCATTAACACTTTTTCATAAATCCATAAATAGCATTTGTCAATACAGTTCTAGGTGAAGCGTGCAAAGTCTGCACAAGTTTTCCTTTTTTTGAGGACACTCTGCCTGCCTTTGTTCAGCCAAACAGGTAGCCACGCCTTAAAATCACACCATTGGTTGCATTATTGTTGTTCTGTGCTGGTCGTGATTGAAACAAACAGAGCAATGTATTACAATTTCTACCAACCTACGAATTATTTACTTACAGATTGAAAATACACATCGGACAGAGGAGCAAAACAAACTGGTAGCCAATCAGCAGTAAAGGGCGTGTCTAGTCATGATACCAAGGAGAGAGCATTCAGTGCACAGGATGGACATTAGTTAAAAAAAAAATTATGAAAAAATGTTTTTCAAAAATGAGGAAAAGATGAAAAATGAAACACAGACTATTCTGTTTTGGAGCTTTTAAGAGGAAATGGAGACAGACAATAAAAAAAAAAATGAGATGAGAGGAAAAATAATCTTTTTAGTGTTATGTTGTTCTCTGACAAAATGATTGTGTTCCCTTGAGAAACGCACTGAAATATAGGTCTTCCTCCGATCTCATACTATTTCCATCACAAAAGTTTTGTAAGCAAACACAAAACATTGAAATATATCTTTATAAAATCCAAAGACAGAACTCACCCTGTCCATTTGAGTAGTAGATCCACCTCTCCTTTGTCTGCGCTGGAGAGCTGGGCTTCTTGTGGATGGCTTTCTCCATGATGCTGCTGGGATCCTGTCTGGGACCTTTCTTTAGCACCCGTGAACTGCGCTTTATGCTGCACACCACAATCACTACCAGCACCAGCAGAAGCAGCAGGACTATCATCCAAGGCAGGTGCTCATTGATGTCAAAGTGCTTGTGTGTGCTAGGCCTCGGAGCACCCCTGCGGATAGGCCGGTAGCCCAAACCTTGGGCCTTGCCCTCAGAAAGAGTCTCCATGGCCTGTGGATTGGTAAGCTGGGGGTCTCGTGATAAGGGAAACCTGTTTTGCAATTTAGGGAGGTCCTGAGTTGCAGCGATTAAGAGTCCACCGTCCTCCTCACTAGTCTTGGAGGAAGTTGTGGTTGTGGGAATGTCTTCTTCAGCATCGAGTGCCGTTTCTGTGCTACTGAGGAACGGCCCGGCTACATCCTGAATCTCTGTAGCTGGTAAAATGGCAGTACTTGCTGTGTGCAGAGTGAATCATATAATTGTAGACAAAAACAGAGACAGAGAGAGAATTAAATACAGTCCTAAAGATGAGCTTAACCTAGACAACAAAACAGAAGGGAGAGTATCTAAAACTTTAATCCAGCATCAAGCTGGCATGCGTAGATAGCAAAGTGGAGCTGTGCTGCTCAGCCAACATAATCTCACATGGATTTCTCATCTTAACTGCTCAGATTTGACCCAAAAACTAAAGTCAATGTAATTCTTCTGAAAATAAGAGATAAGGACTAATGGTACTGGCAGTACTATGACTGCTTTGGTGAAATACTTGTAATCAGTTTTTTTTTCTTAAAGAAATTAACAATTTTATTTAGCACAAATTTGTTAAATTAATAAAAACTTACAATAAAAACATGTATAATGTTACAAAAGATTTCAAATAAAATTAGGTTCTTTTGAATTTTGCTCTGGCTTCTGAAAAAAATTAGTATTACAGTTTCCACAAAAATATGAAACAGCACAACGGTTTTCAACAAACGATAATAAATAAGTCATTCTTTAGCACCAAAGTAGCATTTTAGAATTTTTAGAATGATTTCTAGAATCATTGTGACAACGAAGACTGGACTAATGATGCTGAAACTGCAGATTTGTCATGATAAATTATAACTTACTTTTTAAATAATGACCTTTTTAAGTATATTAAACCAGCTTAAAAATATTTACAATATTTATGTTTCTTTTTGAGCACAATAATTGTAATAATCTTACAAAGCATAAAACTCTTGATAGGTAGTTTATGTGCAAATTGCATTTATTATTATCCTTACTATTATTATTATTATTATTATTAATAATAAAAATAATTACAATTATATTAATTATAACCATTATTATTGAGACAACAAGTGCCTAGCAGGCAATAGGCAGGAAATTTCACAAGCTATAGCTTGTATAACTACATCCGTACAGGCTTAAAAAGAGTCTTCTAAAGAACATCACATACAACCACTGCTTTTTTTAAACACCAAATTAGGGAAGTTGATGAAGGGGTTCAGCAATCAAGTTGAAAGAGGGAGCTGTTAGTAACAGAACCAGCGGATGAAAGCACTTGTACAACAAACCAGGAGAATATAACACTACCAAGTAAAGGAAACAAATATGCGTCTATCTATCTATCTATCTATCTATCTATCTATCTATCTATCTATCTATCTATCTATCTATCTATCTATCTATC
>JAUMHP010000076.1:14005712-14027913 GCA_032361065.1 Enteromius trimaculatus
TCTATCTATCTATCTATCTATCTATCTATCTATCTATCTATCTATCTATCTATCTGTCTGTCTGTCTGTCTGTCTGTATAATCTATTCAATAAGGAATAGCTCTTCACTGAGCTTTTTCACTCTTACCTCTGTATGCTGACTCAGTGCTGGAAACCGTGGAAACGGAGGCCTCTCCAAGTAGGACATAGACCGAACTGGTTGGAGTTGGCCCACACACATTATCTGTCTTTTCCGTGCCTTTGATCACCAGCGTTAGGCCCAGAGACGAGCAATCTGTGTGAGATCGGCACCTCAGAGCATCTGATGCCACATTGGAGAAGGTGCCACGCTGACATGGCCGGCAGCGCACATCCTCTGTCTCACTCCCACGCTTTCGGACGCCCCACCCCGGTGGACATAATG
Source organism: Enteromius trimaculatus (assembly GCA_032361065.1). NCBI lineage: Eukaryota > Metazoa > Chordata > Actinopteri > Cypriniformes > Cyprinidae > Enteromius > Enteromius trimaculatus. The sequence goes on from JAUMHP010000076.1 coordinate 14,006,116, forward strand.
AGTACCGCTGACACTTTTTACCTTGGGAGAAGCTGCCTGGTGGACACACGCACAGCCGGTCAGTGGTGGACGTACAGGGAGTTTTCTCGACAAATGGGGATTGGCAGCGTCTCTGACATGGGTGGCACTGCTGAACACCGTTCTCACCCCGGGTGAAGGTGCTGTCCGGGCAGGGGCTGCATTCCCGTACGCTGGTCTCTGTGCAGTGGGAGGACACGTAAGTGCCCGCCGGACACTTGTCGCACACCAGTTCGTAGTAGCGGTAGTGACGAGGGGACAAGGACTTCTCTGTGGTCGGGCTGGGGGTCAGTGTGTGGGTTAAGACGTCACTGACCACAGTGAACAGCAGCTAACAGCAATGAAAGAACAACAAGAACACTGTTATGCAATGACAATACAAACAATCAAAACACATAATAAGTGTCTTTTTTAGCATGAGTGACCACTGCCTCATCAGTTTGTAGTGTAAGAAGAGTCAACAATATAACGATAAAGAAAACCACTCGAGCTAGAAAGGAATCAAGTTCTTTCATTTGTTTGATGGCTACATACTCATGTCTTTTCAACAACTACAAGAAAGTTTGGCTTTTTATAGTCAGACGTTGAAGTCACTAATTTACAAAAATGGAGCCAAGAGTCATTTATTGTTGTGATGAAATGGAAGATGTTTTCTTCCATGCTGTGATGCTCATCAGAAAAAAAAATATTATTGGAAAAAATGCAGCTTTGGGCAGGTTTGTTTAGACAAAATGATTGGTGAAGCCCAGCACACGTCATACAAAAGTCTGTAATTTTACAGGGGGAAAAAAAACACATGAATGGATGAATTAATGAATGTACAGTATTTGGAGAAACATTATCACAGCATTTAAGAATATTATAAAGAATAATTAGTGAAGTTGAAGACTTTAAAATTGTTCATCATCTCTACTGTACCTTGGTCTTAAAAAATTTAATAAAATAATAAATATAAATGTACATAAGTACATTTGTACATAAATTAGACTTTACATTTTATTAATACCAGTTCACTTTTCTCAAATGTGGTGTTAATTTTTTTATCCTTTCAGATCATTAGAGATATTGGAATCTCAAAATATTCACATTTCAAAGTCTCCTATTTTTCAATTTCATCAAAAACGGTAATGTTTAACCACTCTATGCAGTGACAAACACTGCTTGGCACTGTCCAGGAGGAGTGGGAAGCTTTGTTTTTGGTGGAATTTGTCTTTTATCATCTAACTGAAGCCTGTAAAAGAATGTTACTATTATTACAATTGTTTGGATGTTTGCATTTACTGCCAGCCACTATCACATTGGTTAACTGTATCACAGCAGCCTTAATGTTTAGGCAATTAGCTATATCTCAAAGAGCATGCAGATATCATAATGGAGCAGACAATCGCAAGAAATGTATATTGTGACATCAGTATGTAGTGGCACCAGATCATCCCACATGCTCTATTCAGCTAGCTATGCAAAGAGAAATATAAGCAACTCATAATTCCTCTCTGAAACACTAAAGTCTGCATAACGTTTACACAGTCTGCAACAAATCATCCATGCAAAAACACGTTACAGTCCAACAACAGGGAACCCTGGAATGTGTTGACAGCACTCTCGCAGCCCGGTGACCTTCAGAATTACTTTTAATGACAAGAAGCCTGTAAACACAGCCACTCTAAAGTTACTACAGCTTGAACAAGCCCCATTGAAAGCCAAATTCCGATCATAACGGTCCCCCTCTTTTATCTGCCGCATGCAGCAAAGCCGACTGCAAAGCATGTTAACTGCACCCAATATTCTTTATGATGCTAGCCCACAATTTAATTCGGCACCTAAATGGGGCTTTGGACACGACAGGCATCTTGGGCTCGGTACAAAGACGTCACCAAAAAATATGATGCTGGAAAGCGCGGCACTCAAGGGCCTCGCTGCATCATCAGTTTCTAAACACAAAGTTCTATTAACTGCTGATCATGAATCCCCTGGAGTTTTATTACATTTCCTCAACAACAGACCGCACAGAAGACTAGTATAAAAGCACAGGAAACTAATTTCCTTGCTAATACGGGGAGGGCTGAATCAAAACAAACATGACATTAATATTCTCCAGCCAACACACACTGCCATAGCTGGGAACCACGGGTCGATGCCAGAGCGCTTGGGCTCAGATGCACGTGTTGCTCTTCGTGAGGTGATGGGGATTGTTTCAGGACGACAGACTGAACATGAATAGTGATTAGACAAAGCTGAGCTTTCCCAGCGGCCTTAGCTCTAGAAGAGGGCCAGCAGTGAGCTAACAGATGAGGGTTTGAAGTAGGGCAGCGAGGGGGACAACTTCACTGATGACAGGACAATGTCTGTATGCTGAGTTTGCTTTTAGGGCAAAGAATGAGTACACTGTTGTCTCAGAAGTAGGTTTTTCTTTCAAACGGTTTTGGGAAGAGGAAGTGGCAACCCAAGATAAGAGGAACACTTTTTCACGCACACTTGCTTTCGATAACCACAAAAAAAAAGACGTGATGTACAAAACACTGAGAATGTTACAACTCCACCTTCTCATCCCACACTGGGTTAAAAGGGCACCTAGGCACAAAACCTAATTTGGACATTTTTTTGGAAGCTTTTGTAAATATAACTTCTTATGTGAGAGTGTATTCGCATTCTTGCCATGCATGTCTGTGTCTCGACATACAGAAAAATGCAGTTTTGGCACCAATTCAAAATGAAGCCTTTTATAGGAAATGACTTTTAAACCATGGACCCTGTCGACCAGCTTCTACATCTGCATCAAGGAGACCAATCGATTGAGGATTATGTAGTTATCATACCAAGTAGCATTTTATGATGAGTCTCTGATTAAGGTCTTGCTCTGTTTTGGATTTGATAAACCCATTAAATCTCAGATACCCAGAGGACAATTTAATTGAAGTTTGAGGGATATTATGGACTATGCCATTGGTGGGGGGCAAGATGGGAGCCACTCCAGAGCCACAGCCACAGCCCAAGATGGCCGCCACTCCAGAGCCACAGTCCGGGATGGCCACCACTCCACAGCTGCAGCTGCTGCACAAGATGGATGCCAACTCAGAGCCACTACACAAGATGGCTGCCAGAGCCTTCAGCCACAACGGATATAAAGTCACAGCCTTCAGCTGTCACAGATGCCACTTCAGTGTTCCCAAGCATTGTGCATGTTGTATTTGACTCCATGGCATTCCAAGGGCATTTGAGGCTGTTGTCCAGTCTGGCAGAAAAACCATTGATATCAGTGTGTGCAGCAGGTGTCCCAGGAACTTCAGCCACGGGCATCTTAGAGATGGTCCCCCTATCCTCTGTGCTCCCTGTTATGGTGGTTGCTATCTTAAGTCTGTGGGCCACACTGCACCCCAGAGGCCTCATCCGCCAACGAGCCTGTCACAGAGGTTTCATCCACCCACGAACCTGCTTCAAAAGCCTCATCTGCCCTCAAGTCTGCTCCAGAGGCCTCGTCTGCCCCTGAGTCCCCTCCAGAGGCCTCGTTTGCTCACGAGCCTGCTCTACAGACCGCCCCAGTCAAACAATTCTCTCCAGGAGCCCTTGAGGTTTCAGCTACAGCTTAGAGGTACTCCCGCTGGTAGCTGTACAACCCGTCCAGGCTTGGGAAGTAGATCCTCTGGAGGTTCCGCCGGTGGCTGCACCACCTCTACAGGTGTCAGCAGGTGACGTAACCCCTTTGGAGGTTCCAATGGTGCCTGCAGACTCTACAGAGTTATCCTACCCAGACCCAAGTAGGGAGGCTAACTCTGAGCCCTCACTATGCCTAGTCACAGCCAGGGAGGTCATCTACCCATCATCTAGCCCTGCCATGGCCATAAGATCTATCATCAAGTTCTCGCTCCACCCTGGAGAGCCTTGACTCCGAATTCTCCGCCCTGGAGGGTCGTGACTCTGCCTGCTCCACCCTGGAAGGTCGTGGCTCTGCCCTGGTGTCATGCAGCTCAGCCCTGGCCTTCTGCTCTGCCTTAGTGGGCCTCTGTGCTGCCTGCTCCTCTCTGGAGGGCGTCTGTCCCGCCGGCTCCACCCTGGATGGTTTCTGAGTCGGCTGCTCTGCCCTGGAAAGCCTCTGTCCCGCCTACTCTGCCCTGGAGGGCTACTGTCTTGGCCACAGAGGCTATTGTCAACCTCTCTGTGCTCTCTGTTTCAGTCCCTCCTTCTCCACCATAGGGGGTTTCTGTTTTATGTCCGCCATCATGGCTTACTGTTTTTCTGCCACTGCTCCATGGCTCAGGTCCACCACTGCTCTGTGACTCTGTATTATTGATGGGTCGTTCTTGAACGATTTGTTCAATTTGAACAATATGATGATTCATTTTGAACAAATCTTTAATGTGACTCGGGAAGAACGAGTTGTCTCGTGGGAGTGATTCGTTCAGTCGCGCATGCGCATTTTCGCAATATCCTATAGTTTCTGTATTAGAGTTATTGATTCACTGTTTCTGGTACTGAGCTGGTAAGTGCCAAGTGGTCACGTGACAAAAGAATGAACGACTCAAACCAGAAGACTTGAGAGACGAACTAATCAATTCTGTTTCCGGCTCAAGCTGCATAGGCCAAGCTTATGGGGCTGTCACGTGATGAATGAACGACTCAAACCTGAAAACTTAGATAAATGGAGAGCTGAGCGAATTCTAGATTAAAGACCCATGTAAACAATGAATAAAACTTTTAAGTTTCTTATAGCATTATAGTTTTGTTTTGCTTGTAGTGGGATCAACGTTTGTGTAACGGATAACATTTTGATTATATTCTGTTAAACTGAAGGATGACTCGAAAAAAGATTTGTTCATTTTGCTGAACGAGACTCAAAGGTCCAAGTCGGTAAAATGATCCGAACTTCAGGTTGTGTTTTGTGTTTCTTCCACGATATTTACAGATTTTAATTAAGTGAATATAAGTATAAAGTTATAAGTATAAACTTATCGTTAATAATGTTTCATCATGAACATGGATTTACTGTAATGTTTAATTGATTATCCATATATTTTTTAATCACATTAAAAAAGTGTCAAAACAATTTTTAAAAAGTGTCAAACATGATAAAAGCTTTATTAGACTGTTTTCCCCTATTAATAATAAAAGAAAACAGAGCTTTAATTATACAACTATGGATTAAAATATCAAATATTTTTGGAGATATAGTAGACAACTGATATAAGTTATTAGAATTTTGGTTATGTAAATAAAGTACTAAATATTATATTCTATATGTCTAAAAGTTCCATAGAGATTTTCAATTAGCAATAGATTTATCTGGATATTATTTCATATATCAGGCTTTACAAGGTTAAAGCAGGGTATTTAAACCCATAATTTACACTTTTGCAAGGCTTGATTGTTGACTGAGCTGCTCTTATGAGCCATAATGTTTTGCAATGACTGGGGTTTCCTGACTAACCTTTAAGTAAATGGACTTGGCTTTTCGCTGATACATGCAGAATTACATAACTTCACATTTATTTATACTTAGCATGTAATCAATGACGTAACTAAATGTTGAACATATGTGGGGAGACCTAATGTAAAAGTGTCATAGAACAACATCGTAACATGGGGTGTGTTTCAGTGAATTTGCCTATGAACTTCAGGATAGACTTGTGACAAAAGAAAAACATAGTATGCAAATCTACTAAAGCAGAAACAGGGACAGATGCGATACCATCAGGACTCCATGTGCCAGACTCTGCTAGACAAACAGGGCACCTGTTACACCTCTGATACATCATAACTGAACACTGCAAAGCAAGAACAAACACTCCCTGTCTGGAGGCATTCATGCCCGTTTTTTTAATCGACAACAGCCAACGAGTCTGCAGGCGGCATGAATGAGCGAGGAATATTCCTGCAAATGTCAGGCCAACTGCCAAACACATTGCATCATTTGCGCCAATTCCAATAAATACGTTTTTTGAGGGTGCACAGATGATTTTAACCGACAGAGCAAACTGGTAAACCTCTTGGTGCTGTGAGACTAACAATACAAAGTACCCTGCATGGGTATCAAACAACTGAATCCAATTTTTGAAAACTGAGCAGCAAACAGTAAGCTGTGTTCATAATGGGATTTAAAGGTCCCCTGATAAAGGCCTGCTAATGGATGAGCCAGTCTGAAGTAATATACCAAATTAACCTCAGCTGACCTTCTATTGCATGAAGATATTAAGCCATGTAACAAAACAGACATATTAAGTCATGCAAACATGGCATTGTCTATGAAACAATAACATATGTGTCATACATGTCTTTAGAGTGAAAACGTATACAAAATATCAAGCCAATGACATTAAAACTATGACTATAGGCATATTAAGTCATAACACTCACTTTGATTTTAAAAAATATATAAATGTTTAATATTTTCAAAAAGAAAATAAAAAAAATAGAAACTAAGTGAATGTTTTTACCATTTTAACACGGCTGGTATGTAAACTAAAAGTAGGAATATTATTAAGACATAATAACTACAACAATGTATAATAATGTGTACTCATCTTAAAATAGGTCAAGTAGTGTCACTAATTTAACCATTAACAATTCCACATTTGACAGAATTCAGCGTTTATATTATTAAATATCGACTAATGTAGGATAATGTGAAATTAGTACCTCAACAAATAGCCTACAATAATATTCTTAAGATTGTGCTTATCTATTTAAGCTGTGTCATAAGCCTAGGTGTGCCACCTTAACTGTTAATTCGTTTAAAAGAAAAATATTAGTTTTATTATGCTATCCTAATCTTTTGTTTGGGCTCCATCCTCACTCCAGTAGTAACGTTAAACACTAAGAGCGACACCAGGTACCTTTACTGTCCCTTTAAATCCAACAAAAGCCAGAATATTCGAGAGGACAAGAGAAGCATACTGCGTAAATAAATGCGTCCTCTACTTACCATCATCTGCGACCAAGTCAAAGACATTTTCCCAGGCATTGTCCTAGTGGAATCACTCTTGTTTAAATATGCCCAGGTCCACATCTGTTACTTTTCGGCTTCATAGGTGGAGCATCAGCATCTCCGCATCAACAGGACACCCACATTGTTGTGAGGTATTGTCCCTTTGCTGGGTTATTGCCTCAATGTACAAATTCCGTCCACTGACGCCTTTTTATAGTCTGTGCCCCGGCGTGCACGGGTTTCAAGTAGTAGGGGATAAGCGCTTCGTTTTGGAAGAAGAACGCTATAATTCCCATAGCGATGATAGATGGATCTGTGGACTGAAGTCTGGCTGCTGTTTGTACAGGTTACGGATTCCCTGTGCCGCAAAGACGGGCTGCGGATGATGGGCGGGTACTGGCGACACACGTCACGAGTGAAACTCGCCACTGGCTGCTTGTCTGCGCCGCGCGCCGTATCACGGACCTGATACGAGCCGGTTTCCGGGAAGATATGATGGGGAGTCTACCCTACAGGGCGTTAGACTGACTAAGAGTATGACTAAAGGTGTTGCACAGGTGTACCGTACGCCCACACAAAGTACTAAAGTTAATTATTATCATTGTGGCACACATTATGTAAATCATTACAGAAAATTGAAGAATGTGACCTTAATTTAACCTTACAACTTAAATATAAAAAGACCTATGTATGTGTAACAACATATATACCATGCTGAATAAAAAATACATATTTTGTATTGAATTCTATAATTTAAATATTAAAAAAAAAATGTTAATATGAATACATTTAGGCTACAAATAGTAGCCTATATAAACACTGCCATTCAAAAGTTTGGAATCAGTATGATTTGTATAGTTTTTTGATGGATGTTGCTCATCAAGGCTGTATTTATTTGATCAAACAAACAGGAATTCACAGTAATATTTTAAAAATAAAATTGGAATTTCTAATATTGGTTTCCTATTTTAATATACTTAAGAAAAAAAATAATTTCATTAGTCATTCCTCCAGTCTTCAATGTCACAATATTCTGATTTATTATCAGTGTTGAAATTGTTGTGCTGCTTAATTATTTTAAACGTGATACCTATTAAAGAACATAATAAATTCAAAATAGAAATCTTTTATAACAATGTGTTTGCTTTCACTTTTTATTCATTCAACACATCATTGTGGAATAAAAGTAGCCTATCAATGTCTTTATAAAAATAGTATGATGGTGTCGCAACTATTCTAGTTATGCATAGCACACATAACCTCGATTTAAAAACAAATTTAGACTGATTATTATTACAAACAGACAAAGTAACTAAATTGTAAATAAATCAAACGAACGTATATAGGCATATGCCTGCACTGTCCAATCTCATTTGCATCATTTTTTAGAATGAAAGTACCTCATCCAAACAGTCATTCTCAGACCTCAGACATATGCGTACGGCTCTTTTGTGTCACTGGCACAAGGACAGGAGATCATTTCCAGTGTGTCTCAGACAGGCATAGCTCAGAGACCACTGGCAGATGAAGAGCACACCATCTGGCACAGGCCTACACGTGCATCTGAGAGCTAAAAGGATGAAACGGGGAAATGCTCTCACGTGCCACACTGTTTCTGCCCCAGGAACTCACTCTAAGTAGGTTAGTGAGTTAGACGACGGGCTAAGAGAAAACGCCTTGCTCTGACTAACATTAGTGCATCCAAGCTGAAATGCACAACAATATGTTTATTTATACCGCTGTGCAATCACACACCACCTAGTGCTTTAAACAAACAACATTCCACCAGCACTGTGCATTGAAAGCTTTAATATTTTACTACATTTTTATCACGTGTGCTGACAGCACATTTTTGATCACGAATATGCAGCTACAAAACCAAATTGTACTTTAGAATTATGTGTCAGTCATTAATAAATCATAAAATAATAACAAATCTGTCGTTATTATGTTATATATTATTTTATTGTTTTTGTTTGATTTCTTGAGCAAATTAAGACATTTAAAGAAATATGGAGAACAGAAGGTAAGTTAAAGAAATGACACTATTAATATCAGCGTCATTTCACCCTTTCTTTTTTTTAGTAAATTGTTCAAATTCTGCCCTCTGCTGGCTAAAAAAAAAATCTTGAAGACATGTCGAGAATTTTACAATATCTTGAACTTTATTTAATCATTTTATTTAGAAAAATATGAATACAATAAATAATGACATTTAATCAAGGGAGGCAAAATATTAGGACTAGATAAGTTTACCCAATTGGTACTAAGGCAAATCTAAACGAATGTTTCAATGGTTTAAAAAGAACTTAGTTGTCCAAGCAATTGTGCCCAGCAGAGAGAGACAAAACCACAAGAATATTATTGAAAGAAATGCAACTCACTTCGCAGGCCTGCATAAATGGGGTAAACAAAACAAAATAACTGAAACTTCAAGCAATATATTCAAGTCCTGTTGAGAAGTACAGCACGCCTGTGCCCTTTTTAACCGTTCAAGAATGCTGTTACTAGTTCTGAACTGTTTATGAGGGGATAAATTAAGCACATATAAATCTTTTAAGATCTGTGCTTCGGGACTACTCATAAAGTTTCAGTGTTGTTTATGTGTAGGATTAGGGAGGACATGGAAAGCATGACTTCATTCTTGAGCCCCAATTCCTAGGAAACCACTTGATCGCATAACCCCACCAAATTGATAGCTATTCTGTAGATAGATGTAACTTGTGGGTTGATGTTTGTTTTTGTGTGTGTGTGTGTGTGTATCTTTCTCAGTATTTGACGTCCTGATATTGCCAGGTTCGATGTTTCCCTAGGTCAATATATTTAGGTCACCTTGGAACCACATTTGTATGCAAAAATATAGTCTTGATCATATCTCTACACCTAAACCTAACCTTACCAATGAGTAATGACAGACAGACGATACAGTTCAAAGCAAATGTATGTTTTCTGAATTGTCATGTTATATAAAAGATATTACATTTTCAACAGGTTAAAAAAGCCTCTAAAAAGTTTTTCTTGTAAACTTTTGGTTACTTGCTTCTTCATAAATATAACATAATCCGACCCTTTTGCATCTTATTTTTCATGATTTTTATGGTTTATATCCTAAAAAGGATAAAAATGTGTTCAAATTAGGTTGCATATTATTACACTAAGCTATATTGTAGGTCTAGTATAAAAACGGTCTCATGTTACCTTTAGATGATGCTAAGCCCTCTTTCAGTGTAAGTCGTAGTGTAATGCTACCATTCTTTCTCTGTAAATGCAATTTTTTTGTGGTTGTTCTGTAATCATGAACACAGGCTGAGCAGGTATCATTTCAACCCTGCCATAAAACTTAGGGAAGTACATGGTTATGGAAATTGACTTTGATTGGGGCAATTTCAGTTTACCTTTAACAGCTTAATAGCCAAATTGAATGCAAATAATTCAGCCACAGAGAAACATTCAGCTGAGAGAAGACGAGATTTCACAGCTACTTCACCGCCTACATACTCTAGTCTGTTGACAAAAATATCACGAGAAAGTGACTGCAGAATGACTGATATCCCCACCCCAATGTAAATGCAACATAATCCTTTTTTGTATGAAAATATTTAAGACATGGTAAACAACAAATCACTTTTTTTTAATTACTAATACACTTCAGGTAAATTACTAGTATATTTATTTCCAGTTAATTTACAGTACAAATTAGCAAGGTAGTAGGCTATGTATATAACATAATATAACATTATATTATAAATATATATATTAATTATATTTTTACATAGGTAAATCACTGCGATATTTCCGTGGGTTTGGCCATTTGTGCTTGAATAACCAATTTACACAACAATGTCACACCTTCTCCCTTTTGCATTCCAGCGAGGAAATCTGACTTCTCGCGGGATCCTCCCGGTGAAATATCGCGGAGGCAAATCTAAGAAAGGTGGAGACTTCGGGATAACTTCCTGCACAGTACTCTCAATAATCATACCTCATACTTAAACAACAGGCCGTCATCAAAAACCAAGTCGAATGGATTAGTAGCGCAAATAAACTCGCTAACAAGCACTTCACCAACACGATTCCACGCACAAGTAGGATTTACCGCTAGCATCCAGCCTGCTAGCTAACATCAGCTACCAGGACGGCAGATTGTACACATCAGATCAAGACGGTCTCGTATCGAAGGACAGTATGGGTGAGTTCCACTCGTCTCTTATGGATCAGTTACAATGTCACTTCGCGATCCAGTTTCCAATGAAACGGCGCGAGCGAGTCACTTAAGCGTCAATTTAAAAGAAGAAACTGTATCCAAGTGGAATAAAGAAAAAAAAACTTGCGATCTGATGAATATTTGACTAGGCGCCAGTGTCGCAAACTGGCTCGGCTTGTTCAAACCAGTAAATTCCAGGCGTTTACGTCAAGATTAATGACTCCCTGCTCTGCTACTACAGTATTATTGTTTACTTTTCGGATGTAAGTGGCTTTGACGTTGTTTGATTGTTTTTAAAACAGTTTGTACTAGTTGCTGTGGCTCAGTTCCAAGGACCCTTAAAGGTATACTCAGTTATTTTTGCTGATGAATAAAAATGTATACATAAAGAAATAAACAGCACTTTTGGCACGTCTTATTGCAATGATATGTGCTCAAATAAGATGGAGAGTCCAAACCATGTCAGTTTTGCAGAAAATTCAGTTTTATTTAACACGAAGCGGGTCGCCCCCTTATGGGCGCCGTCATGTTTACATCACATGACACGCTGTGCGGTGTCCCGATTTACCATTATTGATTACAAAATAGTGTCAATCCCAAAACGATGAATACGAGTCAGGATAAAGTCTAACAGAAACTTACTAATTGCTCATTTAGGGCTTTTACCGCAGCTTTAATACGAAGCACTTACTTTGCTAGAAGTTAGACAGGTATTAGGTAAACAAATATTAAAGTGGAAAACGTTAGGTTAGTACCTGTTTTGCACTGTCATGCTCTACTGCACGACTCTGCTGGTTTGAATAAAGTGCAAATGTTAGAAGTTGCCTACAAATCCTCTTTTGGGTTGGCTTCATTTCCATGTTTACTCCTCTCGATTTCAGGTTGTTGACATTTGCTGAACTTACTGTATCTTATTAACTGTTATTACTATTATACTAACTTAGTATGTTGTTTGTCAGGTGACCAAGCCATTGGCGCATACTTGTATCGTTAGTAGCCAGAAGCAAATTGCACTTTCAGAAGTAGGCTACATATTTTTTTACGACTGGTTAATATGGCTTTTAGAGAAACTAGATCTTTTTTGTCATCCATTTGATTTTTCGAATGATGGGTCTTAATTTTATTACACCGTAGGGCAGAGTTTTTCATCTCAAACACAACCTCCTTAAGATACATACTAGAGTGGAGGATGTGTTTGAACATGTCTCTTTTACATTTACTTTTTGCAGAGAACCTTAGCACTGAGGCTCAAAAGGAAAAGGTCTGAGGAAATGTTTGGGTTTTTAGATGCACGTTACGTGGGGCACAATGGTCATTTGTTTTCCCAGCTGTAGGTTAGAGTAAATGTGTGGCGTGGGCTGCTGGCCGGCTGGCAGACAGGTTGCTTCCGTGGCCTTGAGTGCCTCCCCCCCTCTAGTCAGTAATTCATCATGTTGTCACAGAGTTATGTACGTGCTGGATTCGAAATTGAACCCATCAGGAAGTATAAAAGTGTGTTAGAGTAGTAAGTGTTTTTTGCACAGGTGTGAGTGGACATTGCTTGGTCATGTCGGGTCTTGACTGCAAACAAAATCAGTACAGGTAAAGTGACAATAGGTGAACATTTCTCACTGATCTCAGGTTTCAATGGGATCTTTAACAATGATCTGTTTTCCTTCTCATGTGGGAATCTGCTCTACAGATGGCCTTGTTATGTTGTTTAACAATTAAGGGTGGCCTAATAACTTTTCAGTTAATGCAATTGATTTTAATGGACATCAACTTCATTATTTGCAGTGTATATAATGAAGAATGTTTCTAAATCAAACTCTTTTAATTTTGAGTTCATTGAAGAACCATTAGGATCGATTAAGTGAACGATTGAGTCTAATTTAAACTGATAACATCACATTTGGTTCAAGCACTCATGTGGCGAAAGAAATATTATTACAGTGCCTCGTTATGATGTTCCTTCCACATCAGTGAAATAATGCAGATGGCGAAGATCTATTAATAATAACAACTGAGGCATGAAAATTATTTGCGAAAATAGAACCAGTACTGAATCAATTTGTTTTGTTTTTTTACAATGTCTCTTGACATCATGCAAAGTCCTGAAAATATGTGAGGAATCTCAGCAGCCTCTCCCTACATGCTGACTACTGCATCACTAGTTATTTTGCCAAGTGATTTTGAAGAAATGTCTGACCTCTGAAGTACGTGTAATAATCTTTTGTTTGACTGACATGCTAAAAGATCCCAGATTTTCTCTGTGGTCTCAAATTTTGGCCAGTATTTGTTTATATATTTTTGAACCTAAGAAACATGCTTTGCTTGGAGAAACCAAAAATGATTAAGCTTCATTTATGACTTTGAGGAGCAGTCTAGCAATGAATCCTTTAAAAAAAAGATTTTGAAAGCTGTTGGTATTTTTCACACTAGTCATAAGGTGTTCAAATTTGTTTATTTCATGTTTGAATGTTGGAAAAAACCCTCTTTCTTGAAGAGCTGCTGGAAATTTAATTCTGGTTGGTCCAAGTTCTCCTTTCTGTTTTTAAATGAGGGCTAGTGTGTTTCTGTGTGTGGTTGTGTCAACCAGGGTCTTGATTAACTCTGTACAAACTGCTTGAGGGCATTTTGAGGATAAATTGAAATGAAGTCTCCCATATTAGTTGCTCTATTTCCTCCAAGCTCCAGTCGCATATTGATTGTATGTGTGTTTGTTTTGGGTAGTGTAGTAATTTTATTTTATTAAACCGTTGACCCATTTAGCGTCTGACCTCTCTCTCTGTTTCATGGCGCACACGACTCGCCTGGATTGCACTTCTACAGTGAACATATATTCAGAATAATTTTGTCTGTGGAATTTTGAGGTTGTCAGCACATGATTAAAAAAAAAAAAAATAGAACCTCTTTATGCAAGTTTAATTTGCGTTCAGAATCAAGGACGTTTTGGAATTTACTGTGGAGTCATTATTCTGTTACTAATTAGTCTTGCATAATCAGACTTTTGACTATAGGCGGAAAATCTGGGCCAAGAATCACCCATTTGTTCTGACATGAATGTTAAGTAATCAACCCTTGTTTTATGTGTGTTTTTTTATTTCTTATTAGTTTTTATACATTTTGTACATGTCAAACTATGAAAAACAGCACATAGGCCTACGTGACAGCCTAAAACAGGGACTGCTTTTTAGCACTGCAGACTTTTCTTTCCCTATGGTAAGGTAGGGAGAAGTGCAGTTGTATTATTTTTCTGTAAATGTTCCGTTTCACATTTTTTATGTAACATCTATCAATAAAACTGCAGTAAGTTAGCAATGTTCAGTGGCCAGAAGTCTATGAGAGGTTGTGCAGAAAACACAGAATAAATTAATATTATATTGCAAACGTCTGCCAAGTCTTGCCATTTCTGTGGGCATTATGTACAGATGGTTTGTGGGCATGCCATCTGAAGAGTTGACAAAGCTCTAACCTACGCTGGCAGTCATATATTTTATTTATTTATTTTTCTTTAATAAATGGCCTTAAATGTCCAAAAGTGTAACCTATTGAAAATTTAATATTTTGTAATAATTGAAAATCTTTAATGTTGCCAGATCAATTGAATGCATCCTTTGCTAAATGAAAGTAATAATGAAAACAGTAATAGTAATAATGAAAGAATAGTATTTGAGAGGCTGCTTACTTGAAATTAGTTTGAGAGGTAATTTTGAAGATTGAATTGCTTACTTGTTGGATAAAACGTAAACGGTCCTTATTACGGCCTAATTTCTAGGATTTCAAATAATTTCCTACACCGTTCAGTCTTTTGTGTTTTTTCACTGACCCGGTATATTGCTGTAGTTATTTACAAGCTGGCAACTGTGAATAGCGTTTTAAGTAAAGCTTTAAGAGATTTTGGCAGTCACAAAGCAGAGAAGTAAATGACCTAATATGTTTTCCTTTCTTTAATGGCTGCAAAGGGAGCGAATGAAAGCATGGTCACAGGCTGTGGATCTGCTCCTGACACGTATGCCAAGTCGGCCAACTATGTCATTATGACAATTTCTGCAAAGCTGTGCTCTAGATCAGGGTGCTTCGGCAGGCGAAAACAGAGAGGCTAAGTCAGCATGAAACTTTGGATACATGAGCTACACGAAGAAGCCATATTGTTGTTATAGACGCTTTCAGTTTCCAAAATCAGTTACCTCAGTATTTTCGGTATCTCTGACCAGTGTTTTCCATGCAATAAGTGCACAGCATACGAAATAAAAAAGCGTTCTATGTCGTCGGTGATCTCATAAAGCCTTTTGAGTGCGTTAATTGTAAAGTTCATCTTAATTTAGATGTTCTTCTCCACCCTCCCCCTTCCTTATCTGGTTGGAAACATGGTGTAGGTTAAATTAGAAGCAAAACCAACTAACCACAATTTATGGTGTTTGACATTATACATAACTTTTGTCTTCTGCAAACTGCACTGACAAGAAGAGGAAGAGACAATGACTGTGGCCTCGCAAGCCTTCAAACAGCGTGGAAAAACAGAAAGTGGCCACAGATTTCAATCCAAGAGCAGAAAGGACAGCACATGGTTTTCGACGTTTGCTCAAAAAGGCTTGGGTTGTGTACTTGGTTATCTATAGTTTAAGATTTGCTTTCCAGAGAGCCGTGAGACCCATCACTTATAAGATGCTCTAGTCAAGTGTAGCTGTGTAACATCCAAGTGAATCCCCTGCTGGGATTCTGTTAAAAAATCTAAAACTGTTCCATCAGATTGTTTTTTTTTTTTATTATTCACAAACTGCTAGGGCTTTCCCTATCCTGGAAATGTCTGATGTCAGGAAAGAATAGAGAAGTTCTGGGAATCTTACTAGATATGTATTTGACCTTTTTTAGGAAAAACAGAAATACATTTTATTTGAAGGACCAATTCTAACCATTAAAGGGTTAGTTCAATAAAATGAAAATTCTGTCATTAATCATTCACCCTCATGTCGTTCCAAACCCATAAGACCTTCATTCATCTTAGGAACACAAATTAAGGTATTTTTGATGAAATCAGAGAGCCATCTCCATAGACAGCAACTGAAATGATCCTTGGTCCAGAAACGTGGTAAAAACACAGGTAAAAAGTGACATCAGTGGATCAACTTCAGTTTTGTGACGCTACGAGAATACTTTGTTTGCAAAATAAACATAATGTCCTTATCTATTCTTCTCCTATGGCTTACGTCTTCTGCCAATTTCAGAAAACATTACTGTAAGTGTGCGCTTTCCTCTTGGCGTAACCAACTGTAGTTTTTTTTAACTACAGGGACATTGAATGCTTTAGCAACTTAAAAGCTACATGACATTTTTCACAAGGTAACAACAGCACTGTTCTTGAGGAAAATCAACTTGCAGAACTCGCACAGACTAATAGAGAGGTAATTCACACTCAATCTCAATCTCTCTCTCTCTCTCTCTCTCTCTCTCTCTCTCTCTCTAATAACTTATTAACTGCATATTAGTCTGCTATCAATGGCTCAAGTCTCCATTAAGTTGGATGAGATGCATAAGAAATTAAATGCTACTTACAATAGTGTTTTAAGGACAAAAACCATGGTAAATTCCTTGAAATATACCATCTGATTAATGTTTTGAACTTGCACAGAAATTCTGTAGATATTGTTATTATGATTAATTCTGGTCACAATGTTTGTGTAATGAAAATTTGATATTGCAACCACCCTAATATATTGTGTTGTTATTCACTGCTGCCCTGCTTTGCCAAAACCAGATATTATTTCTTTCTTTTCCGGCAATACGTATTCTTGAAAATTGTGATTCTAAATATTTTGAGTTACACAGGCTGTGATAACATTAGGAAATCCAGAACCTAGTGACCAACATGACCAACATTACACTGATAACATCATTGAGAAAGGGCCATAACACAGATTCCTCATAATCAAGTTGACCTAAACCGGTTTATTTTGCATCCCTGTATGCGGGCCATACAGGGAGTTTTGTTTGATGATTACATATGTTACGTATTGTTTTTAGACTGACTTTTTACAGACATAACCAGACATGGTAGGAATGAGATCCTGTCAAACAAACTGACCTCTTCCTTGTGTTTTTTCCATGAGATGTCCCTGCTATCTCTGACATCGCTGTGTAAATAACCTTTGTCAACAGAAGTACTGTGTGCATATGCAGCTGATCACATTCTTCTCAGACTCGTGCAACTCTCACAGCCAGATTTAGCGCTTTTCCTAAGGCATTGTCTAACACAACACAATTTCCAAAGTCTCTGGAAATGGTTGGGAGATGTTTGTGTCTGGGTGTCCGTGGTAATGATTGGGTAGCAGAGAAACACACATTGCTCAGTCATTGTTGTGTGTGTTTGCCTGAAACTTGATGGAAACCACTTGGCATTCGAAAGCCCTTGAAAAAGTGCTTTAAGTGCTTTTGGCTGTTAAAATGACTATTGTTAATCTCTGTCTTCGTAAACATACCTATATTTGATAAAAACATTGTTTATGGGCTGTGCTCTGCTGGCCTTTGGCCCAGTAATTTTAAAGTTTTCGCTCAACAAAGAGGTCAAACAATAGTGGCTGTCGAGGGGCAAGGTCTAGATTTTCTACACGGTTCTTTTGTGGTCTTTGTGCGGAATGTTTATTCATGCTTTAAAGGTCAGATCCAACTATATTAGGACTAGTCAAGTTCAGATTGATCTGATTGAGCTTTAACTCCTGTGTTAAGTTAAACATCTGGGTGCATGTGTTATAAAATTTGAATTGGATTGATTACAATTAGGAAACGTTACACTTTACAAAAAATGGTTATAATAATATTGCAGAATTGTTTTGCTGAATACATAAATGTAAATGCCCTTAGAGCTTCCTTGTTGAGAAACTGACATAATGAAATACATTTTAACAATGAAATATTAGGACAAACTGACTCATAATCATCATAACTGTAATAGAAATCAAAGTGTTCAATTCTCATTGTCCTAAGTGAAGAAAATCGCAACGTCAGGAAAAACATTATAACCAGTATTTCAGACAAAATACAATTTTAAATGGGTCAAACTGACCCGCAGCAGATGAAAAGTTCATACCAAAGTTAATATTCTCATAATTGTCTCACCCATTTGATGTTCATATGACTTTTGGACTGCTTGTATTACATCTGTTGTGCTTTTTTTTTAACCATATCTGTTTCACCTGGAAAGCCATGTGGGTAATTGATGACCGAACTTTCATCTTATTTGTATGGTGCACTATTCCTTTAAGAACCATCCATACATTTGAAATGGTGTACAATATCAGTTTGAGTGTATGTGTCAATGCAAACAGACCATTTGTTGTTGAGATAAACCATTCATTTCTGCATTTATTTTGCTTTATCAGATTGTATTTAGTGTGAAAAAGCCTTAGCTGTATTTGAACGTCCTTGTTGAGATCAGCGCGATTATTTGGCAAACAACCTTTAGTTTTAATTGCAGCAATGACTTTTTAATTACTCTATGTTCTCCCCTTTTTAGAGGTGGTGGTGGAGTTTGAGTATGAAGCCCTCCACGAAGATGAGTTGACCCTCAGACTTGGAGATGTCATCAGAAACGTGCGACGAATTGAGGAGGAGGGATGGATGGAGGGAGACCTCAATGGGAAACGAGGACTTTTCCCAGACAATTTTGTAAAGGTAATCTCAAGATTGGATTTATGTAATAAAACAAGAAAGGTAAAAAGCCTTGTGGTTGGCAGGAACAAAGCGGTTCTCTTTAGCTATTACAGTACAATCTGGCCATGTGTCATTGCAGGTATTGCAGTCTCATCTTCAATTTGTGTACCTCTTAATTAGTGTTTAGAGTAGTTACTGAAGCAGCGTGAGGAAACCCACATTTAAATCTGTTGTAATTACAAATCTTGTCAAAGGCAGTGAATTATTGCTTTCGCTTCCTTGCGAAGATCCTTAAGTAGGGTGTGAGGTAATCTTCCACTCCCCTAACTGAACTTTGATCCCGGAAAAGATTTGATAGTCAGCACTTGGTTTCAGGAGAAGATCATGGAAATTGAGCAGGTAAGGAGCTTGTTTTAGTTTGTCTGTCTGTCAGTTCGTATCTAAGTAAGATCTTTGGCTTGTAGTGTCTGGAAAAAGCGTAATGTTTTGTCTTTAGTTGGTTTTAGCTTCTCATAACATGGCACTGGATTTTATTTGCTGTTTCGGTAAATCACCAGACAGATCGCAGATAGCTGGGGATTTAAAGGGCACTTACAGGAAAAGCATAAATGGAAAATAATTATTTAGTAAAAAAAATGGTTTTACACTAACAGCACAATTTTATTGTCTTCCTAAAGTTCATTTTCCATCATTGTAAATTTAGAACATTAAATTTAAATAATGTATGCGTGTGTGTGTGTGTGTATGTTTATTTATTTAAGACAATAATGTTTTTTATTGGGGTATTTACACGGTTTTTTAGTATGATAGTTTCATGTATGGATCATTTTGTATATTTATTTATTTATTAATGATAATTATTTAATTATTTTGGCATTATAAGAAAACAGGAGCTTTAAAAAGGTTAAGAAGGCTGACCTCAAATTGGTTACTGTTACTGAGCCGGGAGTAACAAAAAAGAATTTCTTTGTCAGCATCTCAGACAGGAAGTTTGGAACGGATGCAGCCTGTGGCATTCTCCATTCTGCACCGGAGCCTTCAGGAAACAAAGAGAGCTGCTCCACATGCCTTTCTCTCAAACCCAAACCCTGTCTGAGTCCATCTAAACCCAGCTCACACGACTTCTGTAGGGTTTCTGTGGTAATGCTATGGCAGTGCTAGAGTAATGCTGGAGTACTTTGATGTATTACGTAATACTGAACGTATTACATAGTAATTGTCATAGTATTAAAGGGTACTTCAAAGAATGTTCTGTTATCAACCATAATACACGTCCAAAAACATCATAGTATTATGTCCCAAAAACCATGGTAGTAGTAGCCTTTGGTAGTAGATGAAATAAAGCAGATGCAACATGCTCTGAGGTTGGCTTAGCAAATAAGGTTTATGCAATTTAACTTTCTATTATTTTAATATGCTTGCAATTATGTCTATTGTGCCCCATTTAACTTAATTTGAATTCTGATTTATTACGTTCTAATTGCTACGTTAATTAAAATTCAAGAATTTGAAGGGATTCTTAATTTATTGCTAAACTGAACCCTAAATGGGCGTAAAACACTGGCTCTACCAGCTCAGCATTCTTTAGTAGCTATCAAATCCTCTAATATCCATACCAAATACAAATCTCATAGAGAGAGAGAAGCACAGAGCAGGTTTTGACTGGATGTGCTGAAAACTTAATTCTCAGGGCGTATGAGAAAACATTGTCGCTGGAGATTTTATCACTCCTTTGTTTCTCTTCTGTCTCTCTCTTCCCACCTTTTTCTGAATGTGTGAGGGAGGCTGTGGTGTTGCTGAATTTACATGTGTTTGGAAACCGTGAATGTTGGTGCAAGTCAGTGGTTTCTGTAGAGTTTTACATGATGTGGGTGTGAAGAATGTAAATGTTTAATGTAAGCCTAACAAAGAATTCATGCATTCATGGTAAAATAAATAAAACTTATTGGTGCTGTTCGGCGTATGTTGAATTTTTTCAGACATTTCCATTAGAATTAGAAATTTTGATTTATTGTTTTTTTACTGAAAAACATGTTAATGTCACGTTTAAATGCATTTATTCAGATTTTGCAAAATCATATATATATGTTTGTGTGTGTGTGTGTATATATATATATATATATATATATATATATATATTTGTGTATATATATTTGTATGTGTGTGTATATATATATTTGTGTATATATATTTTTTTGCTTTGGTACCGAAATTGGTACAGAGAACTGAATTTTCACTGGTATCGGTACCGAAATTTTGGTACAGTGACAACACTACTGGATAATTTAATAAATAAAGCCTGAAGTTTCCATGAAAGATGTTATGATAGATGTTGTGTCCGTGTTGTTAAATTACTCTTACCCTGATGTATAGTATGTATTGTTATACTACTTTTAAATTTGGTTCTATGTGTGATATTTATTTGATTCTTTTTGGGGTTTTTTTAAATTAAGGAGGTGAAAAAAGATGAGCCAAAGTCCAAAGAGGAGCCAAAGGAGGCTAAAGAAGCGAAGGAGGTAAAGAATGAGACTCCGATACAGCGGCGAGCATCAGGGAATGTGGCCAGTCTGGTGCAGAGGATCAGTACCTATGGCATCCCGGCAGGAGGAATTGGCTTACAACCCCATTCTCAACCCTGTGCCTCAAAAAAGAGTGCGTCTTTTTTCATTTCATATTCTGACTATTAGCTCTTCCTTAAAGGGAAGGAAGATAAAAGATAAAAATGAAAGTTTTGTTATGAGTCACTTGCCTCCATTTCAAACCCGTCGTTTCATACCGGTAAACGCTATATTTATCTTCGAACACAATTTAAGATATTTTAAAACCGGGAGGCTGGAGACTGTACCATTGACTGGCAAGTAAAGCCCACTGTCAAGGTTCAGAAAAGTATGAAACGTATAAGTCAAATACTCACTCTGCCATTAGTGGATCAATCTGAATGTTATGAAGTAATGAGTATACTTTTTATATGCAAGGAAAATTTAAAAAAGTAATGACTTGACGCCATTGTGTAGAATATATACTAAAC
>JAUMHP010000076.1:14040089-14055403 GCA_032361065.1 Enteromius trimaculatus
TATATTACTTATCAATGTTAATATAAATTTATTCATACATTTATATTTGACAATCAGTGTTTCCCAGTGTATCAGTATAATGCTCTTAATTGTTTTTAAGCAAATATAGCTTTCTTATTAGTATTCTTGTTAGTGTCTGTAAGAGCTTTTGCATGTAGAGTGTGACTGTGGATATTGCAGGCAATTATTCTAATTTTTCCTCATAAATCCCACAGGCAAAATGGAGAAGTTCCCATTATACGAACAAAACCAGAGAACGAACCTATACCCATTAAGCCAAAAAACGCTGTGGACAGCGTTGAGAGGAATTCAGAAACGGGTAAGTGGTTCTGATTTTGGTTTGTATTGACCATCATTTGTTAACAAAACCATAACAAAGTATAGTTTAGAATTGTTTAGCAGGTAACAAATAGACTCAGTTCGCACATGCAACATCACAACATAGTAGCTAGGGACGCACCGCTAGACTCAGAAATCAGATTTGTGCATACGCACTACATTGTAATCATTAGCGAACATGTAATTTGTGCATAATAAAAAGAAAAACAGAACAGAAACGTACAGCCATTGGTGTTCTGACTGGCAAATATTCTTGTGCTCGCACAGGCGACAGTGAACGGTTATTTAGCGCAGCTTATCATGTGCTGGACGAGAAACGAAACAGACTACCTTGTGACAATTCTTCTTTTTGTCAAGAAGAACTCGCATGCACTTTTAAAAAGCCAGAAGTAAAGATCAGTTCTGTATTCTGATTTTTCCGATTTTTATTTGACCTTAAAATTGCATTGACTTAATTTGATTTAAAAAGCACCTGCGGTAGGTTCTTTGCTTAACTCGTTGCACTAAACATGATCTAAATTAATTCTGGAGCAAGTTATTTATAGCATATCTTAGTTTGATTTAGTTTTACTGTTAAAGACCTTTTTTCTTTACACCCAATTTAAAAATTAAGAAACATCTTTGTTTGGCCTGTTGAATGTGTATTGGTTGTGTTGTTTGGAGTCTAACTTAGCAATTGTTGCATTTAATTTCACAAGGTGCTGTTCATTTAAGAACGGCTTTACGTAGTTTCAACCCAATTTAAAAACATGTCAGTACCATGTATTGAATATATAAATTATTGCGCAGTTGCTGCCGTTAATTTCGGAGGGTTACAGTTATTGTTTTCAATAGCCAAAAGACGGTTCGTTCTGTTAAATCCCAAATAAACATCTGTTTTGTGTATACTTTAATTCTTTCTTGTTTAAAGAAAAAAAATGGAAATCGTTATCGAAAAGCTCCGGGTTTGCTTGTAAAAAATCAGTATGGGAATCAGCTATGAAAATCATGATTCAACACTGTCACAGAGGCTATAATGTTAGTGTTTGGAATGGTTTTGGTTCGTGTGCTCAGCTCATTATGGTTTTTGCTGTGGTTTTGGTGTAGCAGAGCTCTGTTTGTGAATTAGCAGCACGGGTCCCTTGCTGGGAGCAGGATTACTCTTCCTGCACAGAGGGTGGCAGTCCATATCTGTAGAGCTGGTTAAAAATGTTTAAATTACCTGTGAAAGATAAAAAAAGAAACTGGTTTTTGTTTCTGCTCAGTTGACTTGGGTTCCATCTTTTTATATTGTTGATGTTGCATCACTTTAGAAGATGTCGGGAATGGCAAATTTGATCAGTCCCTTAGTGTGTGTTTTAACTGTTAAAACATATAAGCTAATTGTATATTTGTTTGATGAAAGTTTATCTTGTTTTCTTGTTTTAGACGTTTGATATAAGATCAGCTCCAGCTTGTTCTGCTAAAAAGTTTTAGTTAGGTCTCGTACTTTAAATGTTTTAATTAGCTCTATACATCACTTGTTAATACTGTGACAGATACACACTTGTTTAAATGTTAAAATTTACTTAAAACCTTCACTTAGAAGCACACTAGAGGATGTTCACCTTGGAGGCACCATATTTTGCTTTAGAATATATAGGTAACTGATGAAAAGAAACAATGTAAAGCCAGAACTGTTCTAAAAGAAAGTAAGCCGTTTGAGTAGATTCTGTTTGTGCATACAAAAACACCAGGATGTTGCTTCGGCCTGAAAGGTTGACAAAAGTAACACCAAAGCTGCTAAGATCGCGTTATCTCGAAAGTGCATGTCACTGCAGCAGGCATCCGGATTCTTTTTAGAGTTAGAATATAATCAGACATGAGACATTTTACACTTCATGGAAATCTGTATGTAGTCACTGCTTTTTATAGTATTTAGAAGAGCATGTGGTTCTTGTTTTTGTGTTTGCGTGATACCATTCAGCAGGTGAATAAGAAGTTAAACTGGTAGGTAATGCTGGGCATATTAAAGTTTGTCAGATGGATTTTTAGTGCTAAACTGACAACCATACAGGATGATTGATTTGAATTTTTTTTTACGTTTGACACAATCTTTATATAACCATCATCCCTCATGAATTGTTATTTCCTGTTCTGATGGGTTTGTTCTAAACGAAGACTTTACTGTATTTTACTTTATTACCTCATGGGACTTTTAAATTGCCTCATTTCACTCCAACACAATTTTTTTGGCTCATTTATAACCTGGAAATTCTAATTCGGGTGAGGATGGGTTGTGTTTGACTGTGTTGACTGAAGGCTGTTCTTCTTTGTGTCTTATTCTTGCAGTTAATCTCATGAGTTTTGACGAGGTCTCCTCTTCCTCTGAGAAGTTAACCCACCCTACCGCGCAGCGACCAAAGATGCCTGGCAAAAGACCACCTGGACACAGAGGCCACTCTGTGAGTATAAAACACACTTATACTTATTTGCCTTGGGATCTCTCAATTTAATGCTAAAAGGTTAATGAAAATCTGAAATAATAATTTTGTTATCTAAGAATGTAAAATGAAAAGAAAAATGTAATTAAAGTACCATTTTATCAAAACACAAATTTTGCACATTCATTTAGTGCCTTCCTTCCTCTTGGAGATAAAACATATTGCACTGGTTTTCATTAAAATTAAATATAATATGAATTGGTATTAATTTAATACTTCTGCCTAGGCAAGGCAGGCACGTTTTTTTTGTAGCACATTTCATACACAATGGTACTTCAAAGTGCTTTACATAAAAAGAAAATTAAAAAATAATAAAACAAAACATTTAAAAACTTCAAATTAGGTAAAAGTTGATTTAAAATTTGAATAAAACTGTTAAAAATCGAAAAATGTTTATACATAAAATATAGAGCAATCAGTTCAGATGTAGCACAGAGCTCATTCAATAAATGCATACCTACCTAGAAGAAAGATATCAAATATCAAATTTATTTTTGTCATGTGTGAAATCAAATTCTCGACCTGCAGGATGAGAAAACCAGTATCTGCTAAATCTCTTTGTGCTTTTATAGATTTTTAATAGATATTTTCAGTTTAGATCAAGAAAACAATGTTCTGGCATAATAAGGGAAACCATCAGGCAGTGTTTTTGTCTGGATCCAAAAAAGCCTCACCAGTGACACTTCAGATCGGATGTTTTTGAAGTGTAGCCTTTTTTCTTCCCATGTTTTGTGTAACATGCTCTGTAACGTCTTGCAGCCAAGCAAGGAGATTGGTGAGAAAGCTGAGAAAGTGGATGAAGTTGACACTGCACCTTCCACACAGAATTCTTTTAAGGTAATTCAAAGATATATAGCACACAATTCACACAAAAAAGAATAAGTTTAGAATGATATTAGGGCAAATAAATTACACAATTACATTTTATTCTGTGAATTCTACATTTAATTCTAGAGTCTTCTGTGGCTTTTCTGCAATATCTGAACTGAGCAATTAGATATCTAACTGAAAGGATATGTAAAAGGTTCAATCCTCCGAGATTAACTGTGACTCCTTGAAAATACATTCCATGAAATTATGTTCTCAAGGCGTTTGTGAGAAAAACA
This sequence comes from Enteromius trimaculatus, assembly GCA_032361065.1. NCBI lineage: Eukaryota > Metazoa > Chordata > Actinopteri > Cypriniformes > Cyprinidae > Enteromius > Enteromius trimaculatus. The sequence goes on from JAUMHP010000076.1 coordinate 14,043,997, forward strand.
GCATCTCTGATATGATCTCGACTGAATGTCTGGCTCTTCCTTTTAAATTAAGCTTTAGTCTTGAGGACATATTGTATTATGTAGTGTTCTTTACGTTAAGCTTAAGTCAAACAGACTGAAAAACACGCTGTCTGGTTCACTTAAATAGTAACATATTCTTATATTAGCAAGACTCTTCATAGGTTTCATATTTAGGTGTCTTGTAGTTTTTAGATGAAATGTGTTTGATTTGGGCAAAAAAAAAGGAATATTGCAATTTATTTTGACAAAAACTGGTTGTACATTGATAGGTGATATGCAAACTAGAAAGCAGTTTTTTTTTTCATTTGTCTCTAAATGTATTGTTTGCTATTTTATATCTGAAAATAAAGGCACTGAATTAGCTGGAAACCTACACTAATATGTAATTAAATTATCTAATCAGATGCAATTATTAACCAATACAGTATTATATTAAAGTGTCCCTATTATGCCATTTCCTTTATTGCCTTTCATACAATGTGTAATGTAGCTGTATGTAAATGAAAATTATCTGCAAAGTTTTCTACACAATAAATAAATAAAATGATTGTCTCCCAAAATAAAGAAGCAACTCTAAACTTAAAAATGGGATAGTGGGGCACTTTAAAAATGATTGTATTGTTTTAACTACAGTTGACGAAACAAAAGTAAGCATTTAAATATACTGCAATAATGTAATTTATGTGTGTGTGGAATTATATTGATTATTCTATATATAAATTAATGCTTAAATATAAAATGTGTGATATTATGATTAGATATAGGGAACTGTATTGTAAGTAATGTATTGATGCAGTTCATTTCATTACATTTAAATATAGTGTTTGATGTTCCTTCTAAGAGTTTTTCCAGAAATTCTGAATATGATGTCAGCCTCTCAGTCGGAAATACTTCAGAGACTGTGTCAAGGTCATTTGGGTTCATCAAGGTTTTATCTTGCAGACGCCTGTCTCATCACCTTTACCATCTACGGCACCTAAAACAGTTTTGGCAACCCCTGAGCCCAAACCAAAACCTGACAAGGAAGAAGAGAAAGGATCTGAACTGGAGGAGCTGAAGGCTCAGATGAAGGAGCTAGTGCTGTCTATAGAGTTACTGAAGACACAACAGTCGTAAGCAATCGTTTTCTTTCATGCTGCTTGTTTCCTGGTATTCTGTACTGGTCAGGTGGTGTCTATCAAATACAATGCACAAAAGCTCTTTATTCTTTGTAGATAAAATACTTAGAAATCTTCTATTGCTTTTTGTCATTATGTAATTATTATCTTTCATAACTTTGTAGGAGAGAGCTCAATGAACTCCGAAGAGAGCTGGATGATGAACGACTCAAACGGGTGGCCCTGCAGGTATATCGATCTTGAAAAATTCAGAGAAGTTTCTTTTTACGGCTTGTCAGAGTTTGTTAGTTTGATGAAAACGGACGTCAGAGTGCTGTTTCTGTGGATCGTGAAATGCTGGCGGGATACCTTGGGTTTGCCTCTACACTCAGCAGGGTGAATGCAAGAGGTCTGACTCGACTCTGAGTCTCCTGCAGTGTGTTTCTCACACTCACTGAACATAAAAGCGAACAATAATTCACCTAAAATCCAAACCTGCTAGCAACTGAGAAATATTGCATCACACAAGCCAAGGCATCAGCTGTGGTGATTCAGGAGATCTAAATTGTTGTGGATCTAATGCTACTAATATATATATTTATATCTAAAATTAAATTGTTTACTTTAAGTAGCGGCATTATTCTAAACCACCTTTTATATACATACAGTACTGTGCAAACGTCTTAGGCCACTAGTGTTTTCAGCAACAAAAAAGGTTGCTCCTGCGCTGTCACATCACGAGTGGAAAGTGACCTCCATTGTGAGAAGACGGATATCATTCACATCATCCTTACACTCACTGAAATTGTAAGATTCAAATATTTGCACACAAGGTTTTTTCTAGGTTTAGAAAAGTGTAATTATGAAAGATGTATATGTTTGTTTTCCTCTCTTTTTTTTTTTTGCCAACAAAAATGATTGAGGCCTTACTTTACTACTGTGCTGGATATGCAGTCTGAGCACTGAACACAGAGAAGTGCCAAAACCAAAAAATGGTTTTAAGTGGGTTATTTCTATCTTTTGCAGTAGCGTGTCAGTTGGAAATATCAGTTTACATTTGCCAACATTATTTTTGTCATTAATTGCAATTACGCAGGTAGATTATAGCCTGCACAAGGAGTCTGACAACAGCCATTGCTCCACACAGAGATCTGATCTGATCATCATCCAGTATGTCTGGAGTGACATGAAGTAACTGAACAAATTGAGACAGACTAAATTCAGAAGAACTGTGGCAGCATCTCCAAGATGCTTCAAAAAATCTACCTGGAAAGCTACAGTACCGTTGAGTTTTAGACACTTAGATTTAGTCGGTCTCGGTTTGTGCAGGACGTTTGGCATTTGCCAGAGAACACCGCAGAATGTTCTCCACGGAGTCCCCAGACTCTGTCACGTCTGTCACATGTGCTCAGTGTGAACCTGCTTTCATCTGTGAAAATCACAGGGCAACAGTGGCGAATTTGCCAATCTTAGTGTTCTCTGGCAAATGCCAAACATCCTGCACTGTGTTGGGCTGTAAGCACAACCCCCATCTGTGGAAGTCAGGCCCTCATACCACCCTCATGGAGTCTGTTTCTGACAGTTTGAGCAGACACATGCACTTTTGTGACCTGCTGGAGGTCATTTTGTACGGCTCTGGCAGCGCTCCTTCTGTTCCTCGCACAAAGGCGAAGGTAGCGGTCCTGCTGCTGGATTGTTTCCCTCCTACGGACTCCTCCATGTCTTCTGATGTACTGGCCCGTCTTCTGGTAGCGCCTCCATGCTCTGGACACTACGCTGACAGACACAGCAAACCTTCTTGCCACAGCTCGCATAGATGTGCCACCCTGGATGAGCTGCACTACCCGAGACACTTGTGTGGGTTGTAGACCCCATCTCATGCTACCACTAGAGTGAAAGCACCGCCAGCATTCAAAAGTGACCAAAACATCATCCAGAAAGCATAGGAACTGAGAAGTGGTCTGTGGTCACCATCTGCAGAACCTCTCCTTTATTGGGGGTGTCTTGCTAATTGCCTATAATTTCCACCTTTTGCCTATTCCATTTGCACAGCAGCATGTGACATTGATTGCCAATCAGTGTTGCTTCCTAAGTGGGCAGCTTGACTTCACAGAAGTGTGATTGACTTGGAGTTACATTAGGTGCGCTCAACGTTATGCGGCGCTGCGCAGACCGATCAGCGGCTGACTTGAAGTAGTGCATGCCGGTTAGAAATGTTGTCCGACTTGAACCGGCACCGACGCCACGTGACGTTCACGTGTGGCATCAAAGTAACGCGAGAGCGTTTCGAGAACAGCTGGCTTGCTCAGCCAACGCAGCATTTCAGAAGCGACTGCACCAGGCTGTGATGACGTCATAGCTCCTCCCCGATTGCTTTCGGCTAATCTCGCCAATCGGTCTGCGCAGCATGAGCTCGAACACACCTATTGTGTTGTTTAAGTGTTTCCTTTATTTTTTGGAGCAGTGTATTTTAAAGGAATAGTCATCCGAAAATGAGCTAAAAATGTAATCACCCTCAGGCCATCTAAGATTTTGTTTCTTTATTAAAACACATTTAGTGAAATTCAGCAATTGCTTGTGAATGGGTGCCATCTCAGTCGGAGTCCAAACAGCTGATATGTAATCCACTCAAATTTAATTAGACTTGTTAAGCTAAAAGCTGTGTTCTTGTAATAAATAAATCCATAGTTAAGGCATTTGTAACTGCAAACTATTGATTACGGATAACCGTAATATCACTTTCTCCAGAGGAACAGGTTGTCTCATCTGAATCAGGAAAGAAATATTCACGGATAAAGCACTGTTTACCAGCAAAAAATGTGGATTTGATGTGAATAGACAACAGGACGTAGACTTTTAGTGGAGGAGGGTCTTTTTTTTGGATTCTGATATGGTTTACATTTAAAACATGCATTCTTTCACTTCACTGAATGTTAATTGATGAACTGGAGTGTGGACTACTGTGATGTTTTTATCAGCTGTTTGGCCTCTCATTTTGACTGTGCCTGTTCACTGCAAAGAATCACTGCTGATAGACCCTTTTCACAAGACTCTGAGATGCATTTAACAGTCATCAGCATCATAAATTCCAAGTAGTTTTTCATGTTTGTATTTTTTTTTTTTTGTAACTATTCTTTGTATTATTACTTTAGCATCAAATTACAAAAAAAATAGTTTGATGCTATTGTGAGGGTATTTCTAATGCAGCATCTATGGGAGGGGTGGTAAATTTCTTCTGACTGCCATTATCAGTCTCTCATTTTATTTTAAGTCATCAAAATGCAATGAGTTTTTCTTTTGCTGTTTGAGCTAATGGAAATGCATAAAATATATTTGTGAAACCTTCCCATTCACTGCTTTTCAAGTTAACTCAACCATAACAAATTGTGCTGATGAGAAACCCGGAACCGTGAAAAAGGTCCATGAAATGTTACATTTCTCCAAATCGGTCTTGATTTTTTATTTTTTTTTTACCATGTTAAGAAAAATTATGTGTCTGCTTCATTTCAGTTGGAGATAGAAAAACTGAAGAAGGTTGTACAATCAACATGAAATGAAATCTGGCATCCTAAACTGGACCGATGGCTCCGCTGTCACATCACGAGTGGAAAGTGACCTCCATTGTGAGGAGACGGATATCATTCACATCATCCTTACACTCACTGACTTACTCCACAAATTGTAAGATTCAAATATTTGCACATGAGGTTTTTTCTAGGTTTAGAAAAGTGTAATTATGAAAGATGTATATGTTTGTTTTCCTCTCTTTTTTTTTTTTTTTTTTTGCCAACAAAAATGATTGAGGCCTTACTTTACTACTGTGCTGGATATGCAGTCTGAGCACTTACCGAGAAGTGCAGTGGATTATGCATTCAATACTACTGAGTCTGTATAAATGTTGGGGGATAATGTTGTTTCCTTGTTTTTTTATGACTTGGGTTAGTTTTTAAAGAAACTATTATGATCTCAGCAATATTCTGTCTATGTTAGCCTCTGTAGATGATTATCAAATGTATGGCGTATTCTTGTTTCCATAGTGATGATGTATTCTGTTTGTTTGTTGAAAAGGGAGAACATTTCTTTTTGTTTTTCTCTAACATTCCTATCCAGGGTAACACTATTGTGCCTGTTAAATTTTTTACAAGTGTTAATACTGGGAGCTCTCATATTATATAAATATATATATATATATACATAAATATATGTGTATACTTAGATCTATAGCATGATATATTTTTATGGTCTATTGATTGTGACATAAAAAAATGACTGGGTTTGTGTGGTTTTTGGTTTAAAACATTCACACTTCCCTAAGTAAGAAAAACTTGGCATCGACAAGCAGTGCCATGTCACCGTATGAATGGCAAGAAAAACATTTAGCATTTTAAGATGCATGGAGTGCCGGTGAACATACAAAAATGAAACACTGAAATTGGAAAGATCTGTTTGGCTTTTTCTACTTTCTGCTATTTCCGCAGGACTGGTTGACTAGTTGAAATATCTGGTGCAACAAAATACAAATGTTGGACATGTCTGACACATTGGGAAATATTTTTGTCAGCACAATGTCAAAAATGGTAGCAATACTCTGCCTTTTAACGTCAACCAGAAATGATTTATCGACAGCCGCTGTCCTGTGGAAGTACTGCTGACCAAAATGGATCTTTTATCAATTGGTTCTGATCCTTGAAGCATCCAGTAAATGAAACGCTCTCGGGTACGCTGATGTGTGCCCATTCCTCAGGCCCCTTTTAACTCTTAAAGCTGAAAATCCATTTTTAAATGCATTCCTGGCAAGGGATTGTTCGTTTGTCTCTGTGAGAGAGTGGAGTTGCTGATGCGGTGGGATGACAGGTTGACCCTGAAGGCAATAAACAGATGTGTGTTTTTGGTTTCCATTTTTTAATTTTGGATGAATATTTTCACATTTATTTGCAGCAACTTTAAAGGATGTCCCATTAAATTACATTGAAAATTGTCATCTCTCTTTTTTCTGAAATTGGGTAGAACACATTCCATTGTATTATTTTTTTTGTCTTAAGATCTGTTGTGCACATTCAGCATCTATCAAAATGATCTTGTTTACATGATTACGAACTGAATTGCATGAGCTGAGATTTTTTTTCTCGCCCCAAACTAAATAAATATCATGTTTATTTACGGAGATTGTTCTGGCCTCTGTGGGTTTTTTTTTTTGTTGTTGTTGTTTTTTTTTTTTCAGCTACGAAAGAAAGTATGAAAGGTGTCCCTTATGTTCACCAACATTTGTGCAAAATATAGTAAATATTATAACATTTTATTACAATTCAATGTAATTCTATATTAAAAAAAATTGTGTCAAGGCAAAATGTATTGGTGTTTGTGAAAAACAAAACATGAAATGAAATGAAAGCATATTTTGATTTCAATCAATAAAATTACAATTTAGTTAGGATTAACTCAACAGACCTCATAATAGTGGTATATAAAACATGGAGATCAGATTAGATTTATTTAAAATTATGTAACATACATAGTAAAATTAAATGGAAAAAAACTAAATTACAGCCATGATTAGACTATAGTTCAATTACGACATTTAAATAACTTAAAAAAATGTGCTTAGAAAAAAAAAACATTACTGTGGTGCATCTTGAGACAAATCGATGGCAGCCAGTGCAAGTTTACTTCAGTTAAAACAGACTTCGTAATTGAACTATAGACTTCTTTTAGTCTAGGACCAGGCTTAAGCCTCGTCTGTGAAACCAAAGGATAAATTCATTAGCTTAATGTCTGAAGGTTATGTTTTTGCAGCCTTTTAACTTTCTCATTGACAAATTATTTAGGTCAGATAGCAGTGATATTATTTATGAACTGAAACAGGTCACAAAGGGCATGAGACTATTCAATCAGCAGAGCTGGAGTCAAACCAGATCCAAGCATAGAAACATGCTGTGAGAGACACGCGTTTCCATCTGCTGAGCTGATCCGAGCCAGTTGACATTTCCTTAACAGTCAGTCTCTACAGCGCCATTAGAAAACAGACTATGCTCAGTTCTACTGCAGATCTATCACTGACCTTATGTAACAAAGCCAGGCAAATATTAGGATTGTGTCAGGTCACCAGAAATCGCCCCCCTTCAGAATTCATCTGGTATTTATAACTCCCCCTTTTTTGGTTTTCAGAACAAGTATGTCATATTATTAATATTTGTCTTCAGGAGCTAAATCTTGGTACAATGATGCACGTACAACATGATAGCATAATTGTTTAGTTTTAAAAATAAGTAGCTTCATTTAGTTAGTCAGCTGACAGCTCATGAACTCAAGTCTTGGCACTCTCATAGAGTTGTTTTGTGCTCTTTCCTAGAAAGCCTTTTTGAACCAAACTCGTGACAATCAATGGTGTCCATTAATCTGTGCGGTAATGTTCATCCCTTTTTAAATTCTATGGTTGTGGCCACATCCATGGTGATGGTTTTACTGGACGTTATTTTTTTTAAACCTAGGATGTTTAGTAATGCACCCTTGAACTAGTCAGAATTTCTCAGAAATAGTAACAGTTTTTGGTGAACTTAATTGTGATGAAGCACTGATAAACTGATAATTTATATGCACAAATTTATTTTTTTTTCCAAGAATGCATTTACTGTAATATTACTGTAATGTTATAAAAAGTATTATTACAATTAAATTATTTTTAAAGAAATTTTAAAAGGTAATTTTTATCCCCTGTGTTATGGCAAATCTGAATTTTCAGCAGCCATTAGTCCAATCTTCAGAGTCACATGATCGTTCAGAAATCAATCTATGCTCAGTTGGTGCTCAAGCAACATTTCCAATACCGGTACCAGTCTTAAAAACAGTTGTTTTTTTTGTTTGTTGACTCATGACTATGTTGTAATATATATCCCTTTCTTTCTTTTTTTGTTTTTTTGTGTTTTGTCTTTATTAATCTATGACTGTAGAAAGCAGACAGGAAGCGAAGTGGCAGAGAGAGGGGCGGGATCAAGAAAAGTCCTGCAGCTGGGATTCAAACTCTGGACTTCCTTTGGCCATATCCATAGTGATGGTTTCACTTGAGGCCAGGGTACACATGTGTTTATTGTGATTTTGTATGTTTATTATTCATTTTAATTATTGAATTAATCTCTAGCATATTTAGCAATCCGGCTGTGGTTTGCAACAGCTGAATGTCAGATCTGTCGGATCAAATGTCAGATCTCTCCACTCTTGTGATTGGTCATTTTCCACGCATACCGCTTGTCATGACTTTAAGAATAGTGTGTGTGTGAGTGTTTTTATATGAGTAATTAATCATGCAATGCCAACACCAAAGTCCCCCACTCACCCCACCCTTTCGAAACGCATACAGAGCCTATGGAAGCTGACACAGAACAAAAATTTTGTCGTCTGTTACACCTGACAGTAGCCAATCAAGCAATGAGTTTTCTGTACAAAGGTAAGTTATAGAATTATATTGAATTAATTATTCTGTAGACTAATATGTTATTGAGAATATTATTGTTACTCATTGATTATTATTTTATTCGCTGACTTTAGTAAGATTTTTTGTATAACAGTTAGTGGGGTTGGGCAACAGTGAAAGTGAAATGCGATCGTGCATATGAAATCAGTTTGAATGCCATGCACATTACTAGTGGCCCCCTGATACCCGAAATGTATATATGTTTGGCAGTAGCATCTCTACAAGTGGTGACGCAATTAGTTTAACTACATTTCTCAGTCCTGTTGCATTAAATTACAATCCAATTGCATATTTTTCAACACTGACAAGGGGAAAAACGATAATTGTTTCTGCAGTGATGTCCATCTTGCAACTAAAGCTATCAAACAACAGTTTTCAGTACAATTGCTAATGTTGGACTAAACTTTCCAGTCCAGCAGAAAACAGGCAACTTCGGTGTGGCTTTGAAAAAACATATCAAACATAAGCGCCTTACATCTTGGAAAGCCACACCAATATTTATCCAGGATTTCTGCCTTCATCTGTCTGCATCAGGTTCTTTTTGTTTTGTTTTTTTTCGACGGAGACTGACGATCTGCCATTTCTTCTTGCAAATAATAAGCATGATCCTGCATTTTTTTAAATTTCCTTTTTTTAATTTCCTTTATCCTCTTACTACCACCAGAAAAAAACATGATACTGACTTGCTTGCTAATACTTCCGTTTAGGGCTACTATAGAAACATGGCGGCACTAAATGGCGACTTCCTTGCGAGCAGACCCTAAGGTGTATGTAGATATAAATTGCTCGTTCTAAGGTTATTTGACAAAGTCATTCTCAAATAAATTGTTAAAAGATCATACAATGTGATTTCTGGATTTTTTAGATTCTGTCTCTCACAGTGGAAATGCACCTATGCTGAAAATTGTAGACCCCCCTATGATTTCTAAGTAAGAGAACTTGCAAAATCATAATACTTATTGACTCATATATTTAAATATGTGTGTGTGCATGTGTTTGTGTGGCCCTTGAGTGTGCTTCTCCAGTTGGACTGTATGAAAACGCAGTGATTCAGCAGAGAAACCACATCAGAAATTGCTCTTATAATGTAGCCTGATGTAATTTCTTGTAGTTTAATGCTGTAAATAAAACTGAATATTTAAAAAAAAAAAATTGTTCCTGAAAGCTAGTTATGTTTGAAATAACAGAGTGTCAGTTCCTTTTCAGAAGTGGTAGGTCTTTTTAACCTCTCATATAGCTCAAGGCTGTTAAATAGCCAGTGGAGGTTTCGCATGCCACTAAGAGTGTTAACAATCAATTAATTTTTTTTTTCAGTTCTGTTCAACCTTGTCTTAAAGTTGTGGACAAATAAAGAAAGTGCACTGAATGCAGAATAATCAAAGTTTTACCTATCCACCTCTGTCCTGATGAAAGAATGTATACCTTTTATGGTTATAGCTTCCGGTCTCATCATCATCCAGCTATTTTAATCGTGCAAAACAGTTCATTTTGCTGCTTAATTTTTTTAAAATTCAAAACAAGTGTATCTTATTATGTTATTTTGAATGTATTCTCATAATTATGAACACACTGGTTTACAATGCAAACAGTTTAACCATTTACTGCATGTTGTTATTCTCCTCTTTATTTCCTTATAGTGTCTGACAAACCAGAAACCTCACCAGGCTTACGTCCATTTTCAGGAAAAATGTGGATACTTAGGTATTTTACTCTTTTTTTTTTTTACAGTGATTGCTTGATTTTTTTTTTAATATTGGTTATTTAAGGGTCAAGGGTCACAGCTGGAGAATTGCAGAAAATATTTGAGTCTCGGGGTCAGGAACCTTTAAAAAATTGTTAAACATCAGCACATGTTGTTCAGGAGGGTTTAAGAAAAATTCTCCTCACTCATCCAAAAACAACCTCAGGTGTCAGACAGGACTGGAGCTACAAATGGGACTGGCTCTGGCTTCTATGATCAGATTAAACTAAGAAAATTAGCTTTTTTGCAGCAAAAACTCAAGATGGGTTTGGTGAACACAGGGATAAAAAGTAATCCATGTTTACAATGAAATAAACTACTGTATTTTTTATGTTGTGGGCCTATATTTCTGCTGGAGATCTTGTTTAGACACATGGCATCTTGGATTCTATCAAATACCAGATGTTAACAGATAACAAATCTAAAACTGACTGACTCTGTTAGAAATCTTATAATGGGCCATGGTTGGGTCTTCCACTGGGACAATAATCCAAACACAGACATCAAAATGAACACAACAATTAGTCACGGAGCACAAAATGAAGCTTTTGCCATGGCTGTCCATAAGTGAGGCGAACTAAAAAGGAGAAGCACCATCGTCGAGCTGGTATGCTGAAGGATCTGGAGATTTATTTATTTCACCTTTGCTTTCCTTGACGCCTTTGCTCTGATTTACAAAGGGTGCCAATATTAGTGGAGGGCACAGAATATGTGTAAATCTGCTAATGCATTTCTCTGATGTGTGACCAACACTTCAAGCTACTATTAAAGGTGCAAATGGACCTTGTTCCACATACAGCACATTTAGCTTTTCAAATAAACTGCACCAAACTAAAAGTTACATTTTACTAATGTTATTAAAACAATGCATTTGTAAAGTCTGTTTTTACTCTGAATAAAATAAATAAATAAATTGTATACTTGTTCTAAATGAAAAACTAATTGTAAAACAAATGTGTTGGGTCTTGTGGCTGATCTCCTGCTTTCTGCTGTCCCGTTTTGTTTTTGTTTTGACAGTTCCCTACGTGCTCGTTATTCACCCTGTCCTGCTGTCTCCACCCTCCCTTGATTTCTGATTCC
>JAUMHP010000076.1:14075069-14110378 GCA_032361065.1 Enteromius trimaculatus
GTGTGATTATTACAGTTAACTATGCGAAGTGATATGGAACTGTAATGCGGTCAAGAGAGCTGCCTGGAACTACGTTCATGTGTGTTTCCCTGAAAATAATTGCACACCTCAGAACGTTCGTCAGCCAATCAGATTCAAGCATTTAACGGCCCGTAGTATAAGTCTTAATAATGAATGTAATCCATAAAGACAAAAACTGTTACGCTACGGATTACACTAACGAAACCAGTTTGATTCACACTAATGGTAAATACTAGGATTCTCATTCATCACCAGAGAAGAAGGATGCTAATTTTGTGCCAGAGAGAAAGACGGCCGATCCACCCATAAGCATTACACACAGAGGGTTCCCAGTCATGATGCCATGAAGTTTCATAGACAAAGGCTTTAATGAAAAAAATCCATATTTCCATGTTTCCATATAAAAATGTACATCAGCATAATATTTATAGCTTCAACATAGCAGGCAGTAAAAAATAGTTTACAATGAAAATATTCAGAGCATTCAAATGCATACATCTTATAAATTCAGACTTAAAGACATTCCTTTAAATGATCGCTTTACTATGGTTTCTATTTTTGGCTGATCGATTCAGTTCACATTACTCGCTACCTTGAATTGTGACGAAACTCAAATGAAACGGTGTTCTGGTGTGTGTCACAAACTGAACACCATAATAATGGAAGACATATTCATTTAACGCTATGCTCACGTCTACCGTTGTGCGTTTGGTGACACGATAAAACCAAGTCATTGCATCAGAATGGAATCTAAAACATCATGTTTTTAAGTCTGACACATCCACTTCACAGTGAACTCAAAAAATTCAAGACACCCAACAAGTGTACAACTGCACAAACAGACTCGTATCAGCATGTGACATCAATCTTGCGACTCGTTCACTCTTCTTACTTTCTTTCGCCCGCCCGCCCGCCCTTTTGAAAAGATTTGATCTGCGTGAGAGGCTTTGCGCTTAGGGCCTGTTTTCAGGGCTATTCACACTCTTTGAACAAAGCACAGAAGTAATCAAGTAAGTAAAAGTACAATCGCTGCAGATAGGTTATGTAACCCATTTGCGGCAGTTCATTGAATTAAGCACTGGAGCTGCTGAGAGCAAAGCGGTGAGAAATAAGAAAGGAGGAAATGGGGCAACATGAACACAATTCAGATTCACACAAGTAAACACAGACTAGGAATTACATAACAGCGGTTTTAGGCCACACGACCGGGACATTGTCTAGCTTTAAGCCATTGTGAGCATCACAGTTTCATTACTGATGGGTTTCGTTTTTTTAGAAATGGGTTCAGAATCAAACGTCTCGGAAACGTCACACCAATGGCTTCCTTCACAATGCAAGCATGTCCGTTTAAAGTAAACTTTGTATGAGAATCACAGTGTTATACACAAGCATAGGAACTAAACCTTCATGCTAATGTGTTAATAAAAAAGACATAGAGAGCTTCTTTGCATACATAGTATATTAACCATAATATCTCATGGGATTTTGTTCATCTTAGTGCCGTATTGAAAATGTTACACTGCTATTTTACCTAAAGATCTCACTTAGTTTGTGTCTTGACTTTGAGATGATCCTAAGAAATACTATGTTACCTGTATAACATTTCACATCCCTATTATGTATTGTAATTGCACATATTTGGGCTCATAAATGGATTTGACTAGCTGTTCATTTTGTCCATAATGCTTTGTATTGAGGGTGAATTATGCAATTTTCTTTTTTCATTTTAAGAACTCACATAGATACCAAAACACACAACAGCGAACTAAATCTCATTACCTTTTTATTTAAAAAAAACATTTAAACCTATTAAATATTAGGTAATCTCATTATTATAATTTACTGTTTAGGTATGTACTAATTGCGTTAGAAGTACCATGAAATCTCACATAACCTTTTACATTATGTATAAGCTGCTTATAAAGATTCACTGCTGGCAATACCTACAACAAGTGGTCACATTAAAATATATTTAGCACTTTGAACAGTCTCATACTTTATGATCTTGTGGGTCTTTGATTTGAAAGCTAACATTTTAAAAGCTTTGATATGACATACAATCCATGGCAGTCTAATTCTTGTCTAATTTTGTTTCAACAAAGCTGATGAGCACTCGCATAACAATCACACACCTTCCGTGAGCGCTTCATTACCATTAGCTTCAACACAAAAGAAATAAATGTCAAAATTACCAAACATAAAGAACAGAATATTACCTTAAACACCAGTTAATCTGCATTGTCAAGAATCATTTCCTAATAGTGGACGCCAAAATCAAATCATTGACAATAAGTCACTCCTAATTAGCAACAAACAATGAAAAAATATTTTAAAAACTCCCATTTAACTTGTTATACTGGATGATGGTTTTACTGTAAAAACAACACAGCAGACTTTATACAGTGGTGAAGCTGCCTTATTCAAGACATGAACATTTTGGGCTCATGAAATGAGGTCACAAATTATGTAACCGAAGTTCTCAACAGCGAAGAGCTATGGCCAGGATCCAAACTTAACTTTTTGTTACACTTGAACATGTATCAGTCATGAATATTTGTAGCCTGACATGAAATTGTGTTTTACATCATTCATTCATTTATTTATTTATTAACCGTTTTAAGAACAGCAGACCATAACAAATATACTACAAAGTTGTACATTATTTTTATTGTTTTAAATGGCAATAATTAAGAGATTATTGTACGGGCTTAAAGTAAAACATAACTGCACAAATATATGAAGATGTATGGTCCTTGCACACAATGTCTGACATTTTTTTCTTTTTTTCTTTTTTGTATTTGTCATCCTTTTCCAATAAAACGATTGTCATGGATGTAAAAACTGAACCTGATGCGAATTTTTTTATGACGGATGAAAGTTTCAGAGGCAGTGTGTAAACATGATTGACCAACACAATCTCACGACCAATTACTACATATTTTACAAGGTGGCTAATTTATACGACCTCGCTCATACGATTTGTCGAAACCACAGTGACTGGTAGGTTTACACATTTGTACAAATTTATACAATTTAGCAAAAAAAGCGAGGTCAAACAATTTAGCCACCTTGTAAAATATGCATGAACTGCATATTTTAGAGATCAGACTGGATTGAAAATTTCAGACTAAAGCTCATGTCAGAATCATCGCACACTTCATTTTAGTTAATATTTGTCATACTTTCCTATCAAAATGTCACAGATGTGAAAACGCAGAAATTTGAGGTTGTATTTATTTTTATATGTGTGAACATTTCAGTTGAGAAATTTAAACTCAGTATGCAGTGACCTTACTGTTGCTTTTTTCCTCAGACGTTTATCTGTGAAGAATGTTTCACATATAGGAGGCAAAAATGTAGGCTATTATGTACATGTACTTTGTTTTAGGAAGCCATTTTACTTGCCTTTTCTGTTTAAGGGGGGGAAATAATACTGGTTTAGTTAGTGCCTTTCCCAAGCTCAAGATCGCCTTACAGAATTGCACTGAATTTAATTTTAAAAGTGTTAATTTTGGACCCTGGCAGAGTCTGAAAAAGCCTTGCACCAGAGGGGAAACAACAACAACATACACATTTGCGCTTTTTGTCTTATTATTGCTCTGTAGTAGCAGTTACCTGATCATGGAAGATACAGTACCACATGCTGGTGTCTGCTAAAAAGCTGATTGATATCTGTTTTATCATCACTTTGAATATTAACTACAATATTGTATATTTTTCTGTATTAAAAAGGTGCCTCTGTGTATTGCGGTGAGTTTTTGTCCTAGGCAATGCACAATACAGTTGAGATTACACACAATGAAAAGCAAAAGAAAAGATGTTAACACTGTTATCTGCATTCTAAACAGCAAATCCCATGACAAAACATTGACTAATTAGGACAACAGTGATATACAGTATTCACTGATCCTGTAATAAATGGTCAGTGCTAGTGTTCAGAAATATGAAGGTTATTAAAATAAATCTATTCAAATGTTCTTTTGTTTTGTTTTTTTGTTTTTTTACTTATGCAGCTACTGATGAAATGATCATAAGTTGACCTGATATTTTTGAATGAGCTTTTAAATAAGAGAAATATTAAATATTGAAATATTATCCTCCCTCACAGAGCTGTAAAATGGTACAATTATCTGTTTGTTGTTTGACCTCTGACATTGCATTTGCAGAAAATAGGGTGCAGCAAAATGAAAATAATTAACAATTTTAGCAGTGATTCACAGTCTTAGCTCACGGAATCTAATATGACATGCTTGTTGTCAAAATGATTGGAGCCCAAAAGTGCATATTTGATTTATGGTCCTCAGAATACATAGCTGCGTGCCTGAAGTCTGTAGTTTCACTAAAAACGGTGGTGACTTTGTGTCGACTTTGATTTGTGGGCCACTTTGAAGTTAAATAAAGCAGATAATAAGAATGTCAACAAAGTGATTTATGGTCTGATCCGAGAACATGCATCACAACAAAAAGAACAGTATGCAGATTTTCATTTATACAGCCTTAACTCTAAAGATATGACCAGCAGTTTAGTAGAATATACACACAGTTGGGTTATAGAATTGGATCTTAATTAAGTGTCCTGAATTGTCAACATAGCTATTTGGCGTTTTAATAGCTTTAGCAATATATTTAGCAAATTTCTTACAAACTCTGTCTACCTATGTCTACACATTGCATTATGATTATAATTTCTAATTAAAATTCAGTTTTGGCCACCTATAAAGACATTGATTATGCTGGGAGAGATGTGGTCTCCTGTAAAATTAAATTTTATTATCATTATTATTATTATTTTAATGTAGGCTACTAGTTTAAGTAACAACATAAAATCAAACATAGTGTAGTGTGGCAAGACCTGATCTGTGAGGATGCAAATAACATTCCATACATTATTACTGGCCTACTTAGTTTAGAATTTGTTTTATTCCTTTTTTTGCTCTTTATTGCTTTTTTATAGAAACATGACCTTCATCTTAAAAAATGTGTCCACCTCTCATTTCTTTAAAAAATTAGAAAATTCTATACATTTATCGTACATTTCATAATTTTTCCTACTGGCTTAAAGCATAACCAGAAAAAAAATGAAAAAGCATAACAAATTTAAAAAGATGGTATTAAGTAAGCATTAAAACAAAATGTCCACTCCAGCATGTACAGCTCTCAAAAGTCATGAAAAAAATGCATACACTAACCAAATACATGCATACTTACAATACATGCATACACAGTTATTTTGGGAAGTATATGATTTTTATCATTTTCATTATGCATCTCTTGTCCTCGTATATTTGATTTTCATGCCCTCTTCCAACACAAATTATATAGCTCTTGGGGATGCCATCGATATTAGACACATAGTACATAACAGTTTGTTTGACTAACATTTATGAAATCTGCTGGGTTTGGAATGTTGCATCTTAACACATTATCTTGACGTGCCTAATACCTGTCACATTAAAAACATAAGACCATAACTGTACATGAAGCGTTTTATAATTTCTAATGGACTTTTCTATAGCAAACTTTTGGTCTTGTATCTCAACCTCTCAAGTAAACTCTAGTCAACCAAACATTCCCGATTGAGAGGCCCTCTGCCTTTGGAATGACTCTACAATGAACCCAGCTGTTTGACTGGATCAGTATGGCTCTGGCTACCACATGCGTTTTGCACAGTCCGGTGATCATGAAATGTGTACAGTATACACAGCAGGACAAAAGCTAGCAGTATTTTTATTATTATTTTTTTTTAAACATTTTTGGGTTCAAATTCCACTTTTTTTTTTTTTTTTTTGGTAGGCAGTCTGTGTTGAGGCATACATTGCAATGACTGACCTAGAATCCATTCGAATCTGAACCAATGGAAACATGGCAAGCACGAGAACAGTTTGCTGTTGCATGAGATAAGGATATAATTACTTTGATTACACCTTTACACTGTTGATTAGGACAATCAGAGTTTGATGAAATATTTATACTAAATATTTTTAATTTGCAATTATTAGAACATTAGCCAAAAGGCTTCCGGGATACAGGCTTGGGGGGAATAAGACTGGCACAAAGTGAAGCTGATTTTTGCCTCCATCTACACAGTTCATTCCAGAAACGTTCACATTTCAGGACATTTCACCCAACAATGATTTTGTCAATTCTGTTATTATTTACTCACCCTCCTTTCATTTTGAACACCATTGAATGGACAAAAACAGGTCTGGAATGACACGAGAATGAAAAAATAATGACAGAATTATCATTTTTGGGTGAACTCTATCTTTCATGTTTACATTTTCCACGTTATCTTTTGTGTTGCATCTTAAGAGCTACCGACAGGTTTGACTGGTGCTGTACGTATTTGTGACACATAAAATAACCCACAGATCAAAACTGTCCGGATCGACTACTTTGCTAATACACAATATCACCTTATGCAATGCCTAATATTTCTGTGGACAAGAGAACGGAGACTTCTAACATAACAGACATACTCATTTCCACCAGAATGTACCTTGATGCCTTTATATTGATTTGTGCGACATATTTCTTAAACGTGAACACAGTGTATACCATCTGCACTGCTCATCTCCGCAAAAACACACAAATACACACAAAACACATGCTACACTCAAAAACAACATCTACTCTTGTGATTTGACACGTACTGTATATTTTTAGATGACAGCCATTAGTGAATCTGCCAAATGTGCAAAATAACAAAACAACAGAAAGGAAACCTTTCTCGTCTTTGCCGTTGCTCAGTTTAACTACACGAACAGGTGCATGACCAGATTTGTGGTTTTGTAACTAACAAACACACAAGCAAGTAAACGAACAGATCATATCAATGCAGTGTTAAGACATGCTACAAATCTTTTTTTCTCATGAATGAGCCACTTTGGTGTATTGGAATAACCTTTTTTTAAATGGCATATGCAGTTTAATATTATACGCATAACATTTCAGTGATTCATGTTGGTGGTCTCCACACAAAGCACCTTCAGACAGTGTTTATTTACCTGGAAGAGTAAGACAAATTACAGTCTGAATGTCAGCTAAATGTCAGATTTGACAAATGTACTTTTCTTAATAATTCTTAACAACAATTCTTAATAATTAATTCTATTGACCATTAATGGGGGGAGGGGGGTTTACCAGAGTAACTGCAAACACATGATTAAATTTGCTACAGGACATGTGATAAATGCATGCCAAGTGTTATTTGTAGGAGAGTGCTGCATAATTTGATGAATGCTGAAAACTGCTACTTCTGTTCGCTACTATTTTTCTCATAGTTATTTTTAAACAGAGTTGGTCTTGAATAATTATGTAAGCACGAGGCTGGAGGAACGTGAGGTGCATAACAGTTAGAAAAACATAGAGTGATCAAAAAGAATCGTGTTGGTGCTAAATAAGAGCAAATGTACTTGTTGTAATATCTGCTCTTACAAAACAAATGCGTGAATACCCTTGGGGATACCCCTAGAGATCTACAGTAATATAAGCAGGAACCCAGGAGGCCTTCTTTTTAGGCCTTTTGTATTAGTTCATGTATACAGACAACCTTCCTTCGCAAACCTTTCATTAACGGCTAACGTAAGCTAGCAGCTGCAGATGTTATACACTGTTCTAGACGAAGGGTACACAAGAAATGAGTGAGAAGGGGTTTTTAACTCTGGACAGCACTGTTGTTGATTGCTGGGGTTGCGAGGGTCACCCCAGGGGCGAGAGTGCCAGACTCGGCCACATCTGGATCTGTGAAGTGCTGCCTGACGTCGCCCCCTAGTGAACAGGAGCTGATTTCTTACCACTTATGTTAACACACATCTTTCAATCAAACATTGGTCACGTGGTCCGGGTTTTCCCTGACTTCAATGCACTCGATTTCCTCTCTCTCCCTCTCCCGCTCCCTCTCTCTTTCCCGCTCTTTCCGTTTGGCGCGTTTCTTTTTCTTGTGCCGCTTCTTAGAAGGTGGGAAGAATGTCAAAAACACCGGTAGGATGACGAAGCAGTGCAGCACTGTGCAGCCGGCTGTGAGAAGGGAGCACTTGAACAGTGTGTAGGTCAGGTTAGAAGGCACAAAGAGAAGAGGCATTATCCCAATTACAAAACACGAGGTGTTCTGCAAAATGGCAGCCCCATGCTCCTCTAAAGAGATCTTGATGCACTGAGTCCGTGTGTGCTCAGTGGCCAGTACGAATGTGTAGAGGTGGGGGGCACAGTGATCCATGGCAAAGTTGAGTGTATAAATAAGGCACAGGATTGAGATGCTGTCCATGTCTACATTCCAGAGCGTCATGAGACCCAAGACGCCCAATTCCACGGAGGTGACAGTCAAGATCAACCAGAAGTTCCCCAGTGGGTTAATGACCAAGAAGAAGGTGAGGATGAGAATGGTGAGCACGCTGAAACCCGACGTCAGGATGGGGGAGATGATGGAGGAACTGTAGCGGTCCATGAACACGAACGTCGGGTTGAAAACAATGAACTTGATGCTGTTTATGAGGGAGAGAGGGCGAAGTCTCTCCAGCAGCTCTACAACCTCCTCCCTGGTCTTCTCAGTTGTCCGGGCCACCAAGTACATCTTGGAAGCGATGATATCGTACTCGTCTCCGTTTTTGGAGAAAATGATATCGTCCACAAAGTGTTGATATTCTGGGCTCCTTAGAAAAGAGGTTTTGAGGATGCTGATAAAATCACTTTTGGTTGACGCGCTGACGTTTACAACCCTCAGATAGTGAAAGTAATTATCGATCCACGAAATCTTATTAAAGCCCTGGCCCAGTGTCTTTAGGTGCTCCTGTACTGTGGAGTTCCAATACTCAATAGGTTCATAGATGTAAAAGCCAATCACCGGACTGTAGTTGCTGAAGTATTTCTGTTGGGTGAGGGCGAACGACACGCTGGGCGAATTACTAGCTAGCAGATTAATTATGTTGGAGCCGTCGCTGATTTGTAAACATCCCATGAACGAAAAGGAGGCGTAAATCAGGTAGAGGATAACCACAAACGGCTTGACGTAGGTGTTGGTAATCCATTCGGTGTAATGCTCCCTCAGGAAGTGCTGAATGAAGTGGTTCTGGTACGGTACGCTGTCGTGGTGTGTTGACAAATCATGGCCGTCACTCATCATGGTCTTAAACCAAGTGGGCTGGCGGTCCAGATACTCCACTGAGGGGATCTTGCAGCAGAAGACGCTGTGATAACGGTTTTGCTCCAGCTGCCCAGCAAACACCAGGCAGGAGCCGTAGAATGAGAATACGTAGAAGTAGTTCACCAAGATTGCTACACACATGCTCTGGCAGAATACCTTCACAGATTCGATGTTTGTGAAAGGGCTGGCACCCATGCCGAAGGTGATAATATAGAGCGAGCTGGTCATGGTGTAGCACACCATCACGTCGGCGAACGCATCTGCCACTCTCTCCTTGAAGGGCAAACTCTCTCTGGTTCTTCTCCAGCCTGCCAGAAGTTCAAACACACCCTTTGTTCCGTGGCCTGAAAACACACACACACACACAAAAAGAAGCAATTTATAGTTAGATTTATAGGAAAACTACAGAGAAAATTGATTACACAGCATGTGCAATGTCAGCATCATTATAATCTACAAAAATATCAAACGTGAGTGGTGAAAGACTGATATATCAGCCAAGGTAATTGCCCATTTTCAAATTATCGACATTTGGTGACAATTGTGCCCTCTTGGCTGACTGTAGTGATAGCTGTGTCAGTTCCAAATTCCAACAAGAGCCAAGTTTTAGTAGGCGATATACTTTATTTGCAGTGAATTATAATTAAAGCATGTTAATTAAATTGATTAGAAATACATGCCAAACAACTTGCTATATATACAATATATACAATTTTACTTCCCCATAATCAAGTTTTATTTTTAATATTAATCTATATAAATTAAATATATGAAAACTGTTAAATGAGATTTATTTTCAGTAATTACATGAACACTTTTCCTTGATTAAATTGTACAGTAGACGTCAAGAAGTCTAATCCTATTATTGAAAATGATACTATTTCTTGTTTTCACTCTTAAAAATAAATAAATACATCACTACATTGCATTCATTAAATTATCAGCCTAAAGAAATTGTTTCCATACAGCATATATTTTATAATTATAATTTCTGGTTTCAAAGTCCCCACAGACATGTGGAACCCACTACGTATCAGCATTTTTTCAGTCATTGGCTAGATATTGGCATGCTCATTGGTCATAATGGTTAACCAGTAAATGTGAGTTATGGAATAATAAGCCTTTCATGATAGCTGTAAGATGAGCAGCGATTCAATTACTCTTCCTATGAGATCCACCTATGAGATCGCTCAAGCTCATACATCACATCTATTGTGTGTGCACACTGTCGCCTTTGAACATTTTAATACATTTGACTTTCATCCATCCACTAAATATTTCACTCGGCATCAAGGACATTGCGACTAATCTCTACGCACTCTTTCGCCATCAAGAATGTGTCACAAAAAACTACTCTCTTACCTCTTTCTACAAAATTATAAATTTTCATTGACCTGACAGACACGGAGAAAAACCTAATTAACCATAAAGGATTACGCCAATGTAATGAGTCAGATGGACTGGCTTTCCTTGCTTTTAGCTTTATTAAGAGGAAGAACAAGTCCATTAGCTTGTGTGAATTCATCTGCAAGATGAGGAGGGCGTATGGTGGTCACCCGGTGGCCGAAGATTCAGGTTGCTAATGCAAAGACTGCATGTTCAATTACACTCATAGAAGGGGCATCGCAATCTTTCTCATCAAGCACACTTAAGATAGGCACTTAGCCCCAGGTTGCTCTGCAAGGCCTGTCCTAGCAATTATAGGAAGTTGCTGAATAAAAAGCAGATGCTAAACGGTAATTAAAACTACTAAACATAAAGTTTGGTAGAATTGAAACATTCAAACATCTGAGAGTGAACATGGGTCACCACTTGCCACATTATATATCAACAAAATCATTGCATAAGGATTTAATTTGTTGACCCTGCCATCTCACGAACAACACTATTACTGCTTGAGCAATTCTTTTGCATTCCCCAATTAAGAAGATTAATTAGATTCATGAAGTGAGTGCTATTTATTATTTGGAAAATGTGCAAAGAATTGTAAGATGCTAATGGATGATAAGCAAAGTTTCACTTTATCTTTGCTAAATGGAAATATAATCTCTTGGCTGATGGTTAATTCATTTAGTTCCGTGATTTCTAATCTGGAAAGTTTCATTTGTGTTTTGTTAATAAACTACACACACACACACACACACATATATATATATATATATATATATAACTGCAGATATTTTGCAAAAGAAACTATTAGTAAATTGCAATGAAATGGCAAGTAATTAAGTAATTTTGAAATAAGAAATGTATTATATATATCTTGTAAACCTTTGCTTTATTTACAACAATAAAATCTCACTAGAATTTAGGCTATAATATGCTTTGTATTTGTGTATGTTTTGTATAATATGCACAAAAATAAAAGTACAATCTGTATATTTTGTAAAAACAAAACAATAAATGTCACTGAACATCTCAAAGCACAGAATTCAGTATCAGTTAAATGATACAGTTTGCATCACAATTCAGAGTAAATTCAAACACCACCATTTTCTACAAAATTAACGTTTCACTACACTTTTTTAACTTTTCATACCATAATGCAACAAGGATATTTTTCCACTGGCCTACTATAAAAGTCCTTTGATGGTCTTAACATTTGTAAAAACAACAAAAAAACAAATTTGTTTCATTCTTGGGATACATCAATGTTGATATGAGTTCAAATCAACACATCACTGGTTTGGTGCTAATGCAGTGATATTCAGCCTTACTAATGTGCCAGTCTAAAAGGGTTGGGAAAAATACATTTTTACAATATATATATTTTTTGAGCAACAAAAACAGAGGTAGTGCAGGCGCATTTAGCATTTAAATGTTCTGGTTTTAGACAACATCTCTTCTCAGATACTAACAAATCACTAAAACGTGATGCAAGAGGGATTTCCCTGTAGGACAAATGTGAGGTACTGGACTGGTACTTTTAAATGTATTACCACACTCTTATTCAGAATGACATAGTGATTTCTTCAGTGTGGGCTGAGAATGAATCACTGCAACATAAATGGAGTGCCATCAGGCTGCTGGTCAAGGGCAGAAAGAAAATGTGCTCAGTTCCAAAGGTCTCTAATGAAACAGGACAAAGAGACAAAACATGACTAAACTACTGCATATCTGCCTAGATCAAGCCGGTTTTTTGTCTCATGCTTCCCAACAATCCCATGAGGGAAGCTCAAGCTGTCAAAAAAAAACAATTTCTTATTATGCAGTTAGAATTAGCGCAGTTCAACTGGGCATTATTACTTGTGTCTTTTTATCCTTAAAAAGTCCTAAAGTTGTTAAGCTGTTAATTACACAGAAAAAAAGATGAATAGTTTTTAATTACTATAATCTTGTAGTAACCTTGATGTTTTCTAATTTCTGTTTTATAGGTTTAATCTTGCCAAGTAGCTCCTCAGACTTGCTTAAGTGCCCCCCGTGGTAGCTGGGTATCACTGGGATAGCGCTTTAACAATTATAAAAAAATATTCTTTATTATATTCTCTCCATTATAAATGCTTTCAGTTATTAATATCCACTATTATGTTATTCTTTTATTTGCGTGTCCTTTGTAAAACGATTCATTTCCATCTTAATTCTGTGACAGTACGCATAAGCGTTCTCCTAAAATAGCATCTACTGTATAGGAGTGATTTTGTTTCAGACTAGCTCTGTCAAAAGGGGCCCATTCATTCAAGGTTGTAAATTAAATCGGGGCCAGTAGAGGAGTGCGTAGCAAAGTGACATCTTGAAACAAGATTGACACGTTTTGCCGCAGCAGCAGCGCCAAACGTTAAAGGATTGCAGCAGAAAATAGAGTGTATTCAAACTGAAAGCACAAAGCCAGGAGCTGGCACAAGAATGCCATGTAT
Source organism: Enteromius trimaculatus (assembly GCA_032361065.1). Classification (NCBI taxonomy): domain Eukaryota; kingdom Metazoa; phylum Chordata; class Actinopteri; order Cypriniformes; family Cyprinidae; genus Enteromius; species Enteromius trimaculatus. Next base: position 14,088,087 of record JAUMHP010000076.1, read on the forward strand.
ACATTACTGAGATTTTTCAAGCTTTTAAACTAAAGCAATTTCAACAACGTCTAGGATGATTTCAGTGGACCAGCACAACAGGGCCAATGGGAATCTAAGTATCCCTGAACATGGAGTAGTGAGTGACCCATTGTTGTACCTTTACTTCTTTATCGTACTTTAACATTATCATGTGTCATTAATATTAACATTAACATATTGAGAAATACCACTAAATTACTTACTAAGTAAATGTTTTTTTATCCTAAACAACTCTTATATGCAAAAAAAAGTTTAGCACAGATTACTTTATATTCAGTAAACACAGAGACATATAGAAATATAGAGAATATAAAATAGAAAAGAGAAATATAGCATATACTGTAGATGGAGAAGCATTACATGTATAGCATACAGACAATGTTGGAGAAGCTTTGATAGTCTGCCTTGCCTAAGTTATAAGCTAAATATAATTTAAACTCGTAATAAAATTGAATGAAAAATAATACATTGAGTAACACTTATAATAATGTCTCAGTTGTTAGCATTAGTTACATTAACTAACTATAAACAATATATTTGTTCAGAATTTATAACCCTTTGTTAATGTTAATACAGTACAACTGTTCATTGTTCATATTATTTGACAGGGATTTAATAGTAACAGACAATCTTTTAAAATGTATTTGTAAATGTAAAAGTTATCAAGTATTGCTGTAGAATAATTTTAAATTATGTTAACATATGTAGTTAAATAATGTTAATGAATGAAACCTTGTTGTACAGTCTAAACATAATTTATATAATAATAAACCTAAATTGGAACAGGTACATTTATAGTAAACAAGATTACAGGTCTAAACCAAAAAAACATACATAACTCATTGAATCAATTATGATTTTAGTCTTTTCTACCTAAAATATCCCATTGTCTTGCAAAACATATACTGTATGCCTATTCCATCCATTTCTATTTTATTCACAACTTTAAAAAATATATTTTCCTCATTTTTTTTTTTCTCTGCTTTTATTTTTTACTTCGCAACAAACTGTAGTAGTCAAGCAGACTTAACAGATTCAGATCCCAGGGTATAAACCAGGATTGTGGTAAAAGCATCCTACACAACCCAACACTCAGAACTGACCTGCAAAAAGAAATTGCACTGTTTTTTGTGGGTGTGTTTATGCGTTACCAAATTTGCATAATTCCTTTAGTGAATCGGGAGCAGAAACAATACAGACCGCAGGCACAAATAAACAGTGGGTCCAGTTCAGTCATAGTGAATTCCCTCCCCCAGAGTGTTCCTTCCATGCTAGTAAGAACACCTAGGGAACTGAACTGCGGTCTTCCCTCAGGTCTCAGAAGGGATACGGTAGGAAATAAAGGGCTGTACCTCATGTCTCTGGGTGCTGCTGGACAGGTACAACATTCCACATAGCTAAGGTGGGCAGTTTGTCACAGGCCTCCCTTGGACAGCTACAGCCGGTGCCGGCTGGAGGAAAGCTACTCTGAGGCCGTGGCTTCAATATAAAGAGCTGCATCACCTCTCTCGCTGCAGTGCAGTGAGTCATTAAACAAAATTACTGCTTTAAAACTTCAGCACCAGAGCAGCTGCAAACACATCCATCACCGGCAGGAAAACACCCTACGGATGGACCCTTCGCACACCTCTCATAAAGCATGTCCAGTTGTGACAGAAGATGGGAAAAATATTACATGGATTTCCATAGCGTGTCAGTCTCTCTGTGCAGCACTGACAAGACACGTACAATAGCCTATATATCCTCACAAGAGAAATTCTTGAAGTAGTGAGGAATATGTAGTTATTTCAGTATTTATATTTATTTCCAAGTGGTATCAACTCATTGTTTGGACATGCAAGACGGTGTTATTATCATCTTTCTGGCTACAACAAAATGACTTGACATAAAGCAATAATTCAACTCGATTTGAAGTAATTCTCTAGCGGTGAACGGGAGCCGTCAGAATAAAAGTTAGAAAAGCTGATAAAAACATAACTAAATTTCTTCTGAAGCTGAAAAGTTGAGGGTTTCTTAGAAACAAATCAGACATTTGGACTCTCATTCCGACGGCACACATTCACCGCAGAAGATCCACTGGTGAGCAAGTAACGCTAAATCTCTCCAAGGCTGTTCTGATGAAAAAACAAACTCGTCTAAATCTTGGATGGCCTTAGGGGGTGAGTATATTTATTCCTCAGTTATCCCTCTAATGTGCTTTTATATAATCATATCATATCTTACACAATTTAATTCCTAAAATAAATATATCTTGCCTTTGCAGTGGCAAAAAATTTATTTTATTTTTTATTCGTTCATTTTATTGCATGACATTATCAGTATAAAAGCAGCTCTGTTCATTCAGAAATAAAAATAAAACATGCTGGGAACGCTGCTTCACAAAAATGCCCAAAATTAGCATCTCCTTTGACAGTGAACATGTCCTTATCTTAACACGGCACACATCACGGCTCACCGTTAATCCAGCTGCTAAGGATTAGGTGTGCGGCGTGCACAAAACTCAACACAACACAGCGCTCTCTAAATAGAAAGCTGGGTACTTCGCAGAGCCAGTTAAACGACAGCAGTCAGAAGATGGAGAGGATGGTGTGACACTTCTGTCGTAACGAGAATCATTGTATAGAAAGGCTGCTTCTTTTGGCACCCCACACATCTGCTGCATCTGCAACTGCTAATGAAAAAGCTTGTGCAAATGCGCCGCATGTAAATCAGCAGAGGGCTTGAGTTACGCGCACATAATTTCATTGAAGTGGACCCCATCAATCCTGCTGTTGACTCTGCGAACCATAATTTAGCTGTGTTTGGAAATGAGCAAGTTTACATTAACATAAACTTGGAATTTCAATATTGTCATTTCAATAGAAACATAGTACAATACTGTAAAGATTGAGGTTGGAAGGAGTTATTAATGTTTTTAAAAGCAAGCATTTATTATGTTAAAATACAGCATAGCAGTATTTCTTTATGAAATATGATTAATATATATTATTAATATTATTTTCATCAAATATTAAATCAGACATATAAATAAGAAAGAAGAAACTGCCCTAAGATCTTTTATGCTAAACATAAAGAACCAATCTAAAAATAGCCAAGAGAAAGTACAAAGTTTTCACATATGAAAAAGACTGTCCAATAAAAGAAGACTAATAAAAAAAAGTTTATATCCATCTCGAATGAACAGTTAAAACTTTCAGATCTTCCTTATGGCCTACTTTTCTGGAGACGATGAATGAGCTGAACTATACGCCCTTCATTTATTGTGCCATGGGCCAGCTAGTGAAATATCTTAACCTCCAACCCACCATTTAATTGTAAAGTTTCGAAAAGAGTAATGAGCCTACTTTGATATCAAAACAAACAATGCACTACAACATAGTAGAAGCTAGTACAGTTTTAAACAATACATCGGCCTTAAATAGAAAGTGGTTAAATAGCTCATGATTGCCCTTTGCCATCAATCACTTTCTATTCGCCGTGGTTTCAGTCACATAAACTCATGGGAGAATCTACCTTACAATCTATGACAGCGTTTTGTGTCGTTGTAAATCATGCCACTGTCAGCATATGTCAGTGTGTTCAAGGACTTCACCGGAAGATCTATTTCTCCTAACAACTGTACTCCCACACAAAAAACAGCACTTTTCTTTTTAGTGGTATGGAAGCATAAAGATGAGAGTAAAATATTGTCAAGTTCAAACAGTTTCAATCCAAAACACTCTTGTATTTTTAATGCCAATTATTCCACTTGAAGCAAAAAAACCCATTCCCGCAATCTTGCATAATTTTCAATCAGAAAAAAAACCTGTGAAACATAAATCATACAACTGAAGGATAAAAGGACTGGAATATTAATGACAAATGGAGGGAGGATGAAGAATAGCTGGACGTCTGTTACTATTTCTATTTCACGCATCAATTCAGTAGTCGCACATCATGCCTGACCAAGCTATGCAAATGAATTTTTTTCCCTTTACTTGCGATGTCCAACAAACCTTTCTCATTCCGATTCTTCCTCATGACAATGGCAAATTATCCAGCCACAGGCTTAATGGCATGTAATATGTGACGCTTGAAGACATTTGTGATAAGTAGTTCATTGGTAAGACCCCTAATCTCTTCCCCAGGACTTGCTCTTGCCTTCTAGCACAGAGGCAAATCAATGGCATTCAACATGGCCAGTTTTCAATCTACTAACACCCCATCATCTATATTTTCCTGCGGGAGACAGCAAAGGTCTGCTGTCTGTAAATGCTGGCGCTTGCACATGTTTGTTTCTAGAATGGTGATTGAGACAGGATTGGGTTTCCCAGGCACTGTGAATGTGTGTTAGCCATGACCAGGCACAATCATGCTTGTGTGGAGAGAATTGCAAGGAGACGGTCCAGATCCCAGGGCACATGCTGTTCCACAGTCTGTGGCCCTAAATGAGCTCGATCAATAGAACTGACATGCTGGGGAGGGACTACGCCACTGCACACACACACACACACACACTTACATTATGGCTCACGACAGACATACGGACGTTTAAAACCAGACTTTAACTTAAAGGTGTCATGAACTGCCTCTGTTTTATTTTGTACTGTTCTCTGAAGTCCACAAATGTCATGAGTTCACATACATCTAGCCAGCTTTCTCTTACTTTGTCTTAATCTGCTCTTTTATTAGTTCTTTTATTTGTGTTCATCAGTGTTATATATTTATCTTTCTTTTTTTTTCTCGAATAACGATTTAATTTCTTGTGCTTTTCACTTTTCTGTCATAATAGTCAAATGTTATAAATAGATGTGCTAATATGACTGCAAAAAACAAAATATGTCCAACAGTTTTCCTTAGGTGCAGCAATTTTTTCTTTGTAATTTTGAAAACTTTAGCATGGTATATTTTGTAGGTAAGCTCCGAAATTCAATTTAAGCCAATATATAGTTTCTACAGAACAGCCGTTCAATAAATTGCAGAATTGGTAAAGTCAGTCTTTATCCTGGCCTGGGCCATGTTTCCGAAAAGCTTCATAAAAATTATTTTGTGTTGGATGTACTTTTCACCAAAAATAAATAAATAAATAAATAATAACAATAATAATAATAAAAAAAAAATATATATATATATATATATATTCATGCTAAAAATTACAAGGCACTTAAACGGCAAGCAATAAACTGAATTAAATGTGAAAGTTTGATGTACAAAGACAGGAATGGCATTAACATTTGCACCTATGGTTTGCACAATCTACTTAGTTTAACATAATTTGTTATTTTAATCTAGATTGCTGGATAAACTCATCTTTTCTTTATATATATAAAACAATGTTGTTTTGGCATTGTGCCACTGTGCCCTGTTTCCGGCTTCACCTTTCTTTTCTTTTACAAATTTTCAACATGTCAACATGACTTGCTCACCATGTGAACTTCTTGCATCTGTTCAGCTTTGGAATATTCAGCAGAGCAGACTCCGACTATTTTTGGAGAGGGTGAAGGGGACCACAAATTAAAATACTAAAACTGCTTGCATGACGCTGAGCACAATTTCTGGATTTTTTACCCATATAAAAAATATATAAAAAAAATTGTACAGGAATTAATCACATACCCCATGTTGTTCCAAACCTGTAAAGGCTTTGTTCATCTTCGTGAAATACAATTTACGATATTTAGGTTGAAAATCGAGAGGCTTGTGACTGTCCTATTGACCACCAGGTAAATAACACTGTTAAGGTCCAGAAAAGTATAAAAACATTGTCAGAATTGTAAATCTGCCATCAGATGGCAGATGGACCATCAGTGGACTATTAATGGATTATTCATATGTTTCTGGACCTTGACAGTGTAATTGTTTGGCAGTCAATGAGACAGTCACAAGCCTCCCAGGTGTCATCCAAAATATCTTAAAATGTGTTCTGAAGATGAACAAAGCTTTTACAGGTTTGGAACGATATGGGGGTAAGTCATAATGGAGTAACCCTTCAACAGTTGCTTGAAAATGTTAAAAAAAAATTTTAAATAAAAAAAAAAGATTTTGAAGTGCATGAAAAACAACAGTTTTGATTCACATTGCTTTCAATTATAAATTAATAAATCTCACGTTACGAGAATTGTGTTTATAATTTTTTATAATTCTCATTATCAAGGCTCATCATACGTCAACAGCAAACAGCTTTACTTTATGTGAACTCAGATCAGGAGGGGAGTGAGTAGTCTGACATTGATTTCCTATCCTGTCATTTGTCCCAGCAGAACAAAGCATTTGCCTCTCCACCACTAAGACGTGCGGCAGGAAGCAAGTCTATAAATAGGCCCCTTGCTGTATGCGTCTGAACAAAAATAACCTCCAAACTTAAATTGAAGGTATAGCACGCACTCCATCCATTGTTTCATAAAACAGTGTCACACATTGTTTTCTGCAGAGCATCCATCTTCTACCTAGTCCTTTTAAAGGGACAGTTTGCCCTGATATGAATATTCTATTATTATTTACTTACCCACATTTCATTTCAAACCATTTTTGTACTTTTGTACTTTTTGTACCCTTAAAGACAAAATGTATTATCTTTATCTATCTATCTATTAAAAAAGGACAAAAAAATAGTCGAAGCCTATGCACTATTTGACAGTATATAAGAAAACCACAAATTTAAATACATCTATTCTATCTAAACACCTTTCAGAATCATCCACACACTTAAATCCAATGTCACTTCGCCAACTTGACGAAACCACCCCGTGTCCCCGGGGTCCCCACAGCACATTGTGATGTGCCGTGTAGAGTGCCACCATTCATCTTCGCCGGCGGGACAAAATCTATTTCTCCAGATTGTCCTTCCTGAGAAGCTCAAATGCAAAGCACAGTAAATCACAGGTCCTCTGGTATTGTGCAAAGAGCTCAAAATCCAGTGGTCAGGGAGCAATTAATCTTTCACGCTGGGCTAGCCTTGCAATAAGACTTGTGCATCTGAGGGGTCCAGATCATTAGGGACGCCGTAAATGGCTGGCTGAAGCTTAAGAGGTGAGTATACAGTACAGCAGCAAGCATTATTACCTTTGATCCACAAGCTCCATAAGGACATTCATGATCATAAAATCCCAGAGTACAGTCAATCTCTTAACTGACAATGTTGCTGTCTTCTTAAATTGGGAAGCCGCATTTAACTGATGGTTGATTATTCTATTGTGCTGCTACAATAACCAAACCCATCGTAGCCACTGGCTGAGAGTAAGAATGCTGTAAATGGTTATTCTCCGCAGGTTGTAATTGTGCTTTTGCACCCTGTATATCCTTGTTTTGAGTGAATCATGATTCTACCTCCACAGGAGCAAACAAATCGACACGCTTTAAATCTGAAGCTAATTAGTTCCACTCAGTTGAGGGTTGTGACAGTCGTCACCTAAGGGCATCTAATGCAAGCTAGACAGGTGTGAAATCTAAGGGTGTTTTTAACACCTGCGAAATGTGTTGAGCTCAGAGTTCGTTAAATTTCCAAGTTTGTTTTAGCTTGCTAGATTGTGTTCCCAGGGGTTCACAAAAATAACACGTCAGAAAGAACACAGGCACTGTCGGAAATTAATGACTGTTCCTTATTCTCCCAAAATGCACAAACGATAGAAACAAAGTGAGCTAATTATCATTAAAATGGGTAAATATTCACCAGACTAAAATATTCACATTGCCTTTATTGGTGCAATGGCATGTTTGCTATCTAATATGATTTTTGTATTTAGTACATAGTACATTTAGCACTATTATGGAGGAGACCAGTTCTGGTATTTGTCATCAAGTGGGTCCAACACAGCAAATGCTCTTTGTCTGTTCACTTATTCTTTTCTGTGACTCGTGGTTATATTAGCCAAAAGGTTGAGACAAATAACATTGTGTTATTCGATGAATCTTTCACTAAACCGATTAGTTCAAGACACTGATTTATTCACTGAGAAAGAGATGACTGAATGGGTCAATGAATCATTTACTCAGCTGATTTGTTCAAAACTCTGATTTATCCAGGTACTAAACACCACTACATGGTGTTGCATGGAGATGACTGAATTTGTCTATTTCCGTTAACAGAGTAAATATACAGTAGAGGCAACACAAGGGTTAAAATGTAAGTTATGCAAAATGTAATACTTATTGAGCTGCTTACTGTATAAAAGCACTTTCACACCTGCAATCATCCTGTACATTTGAATATCACCATATACTGTAAAAACACACACTATAGTAGTCAGGTGCCAACTATGTTTATCCTTTTAGTGTTTAGAGTGAGACATTTATTATAGTGTGGTTTTACCTTGCATAGCTTCGTTCATGGTTTTCCCAAGTGAGCACATTTAAACTGTACTTTCTGACACCTCCCTGATTTGGCTAGGTTTTATCAAGTGACATGAATTGTAAACACTACAGAATTTGATTGTATGTACGCCCTGTGATTTCAAAAACAAACAATATTAAGAAAGTGTCGCAATTTGATTATATATTATAGATTAAATATTCTTTTTAAATAGTTTGTTTTTGTTGTTGTTGATGATCCTATCAGAGCAGACCTGCAACCCACCAGATGGGAACTACTGTGCTAGATCAGTGTTATGCCCCACCATCATTTGGTTCTTTGTAAAAAGGTCAACAATTTTCATTTATTATACCATCAATCATATCCACAGATCATGTTAAAACTACATCAATTTATATTAATCTTAACTTGACATTCTTTACCATAATTGTGCAATTTTCAGGCAAATAATTGTCACTGTACCACAGAAATGTTGGCCTCTAATTATCTTTCATTCTATTCATAATATCACAGATTCTCCCTACATGATGAAGCCCACTGTTGCACAAGCATTGACCCCGATGACTGCCATGGAAAATAATTACACCCTCCCTCCCGGCAATTATAATAATCCCACATACAATCACCACAGTCTCCGTTAACAAAGCCGTACTTACCCATGGCAAAAAAGGGGATCCCAAGCAGTGTAGAGTTAAATTTCCCATCAGAGATGAAAAAAATCCCAGCTGCCGTCACATTGGCGATGCAGATGGTAAGGACGCCCAACAGGCCCAGGAAGGGTTTCCCACGCAAGCAATCCCGCATAGAGCTGGAGATGGTGGCTGCCAGGAGCACCAGCACCAAGCTGACCAGTACCTCGCTCTTGGCCAGCACGCCTGTCTTGTGGAAATCCCGCCATAAGCTGAAGGACGTGAGTGACTGGATGTGTAGTTCCTGGCTGTCTGTAGCCAGCTGGTGAACCAGCTTACAGAATTCACTCTCCCACTTCTCAGAAATGATGTCCTGCACCACTGGCCCAAGGTTGCGGAGGTAGTAGGTGATTTGGATGGCGCGAGCAAACTTGACCTGTTGATCCCGGCTGTTTGCAGGCAAGGCCACACCACCCAGCTGATGGCCAATAAAGGACACTCGACCATTCTAAAGTCAAAACAAACCAGTTACTTCATTTATTTCCTTCATTAAAGGAATGTTATTAGTGAAATTGAATTTGAATGCAATCTAACAAGTGTACTTTGCAATCAGTGAAAATCAACTGCAGTCCAAAATGTTTTTAAATAATTGGTTCGTTTGGAACATCGGAGGAATACTAAAGTTGATTAACAAATGAATTGAGATCTTTAATATGGGCTGCTGGAAGAAATCGCGGTCATGTGCCGATCATAAAAATAGCTTAACACTCCAACTTATTCCATATAATGTATCTTATAATACAATATATCTTATAAAATCTAAATCTCTGGATAAAATTATTTGTCATTTACAGCATCAGTGTTTTTATTTACATGTAAACACAGCCAAATTAAAACAAAACAAAAACAAACAAGAAAGCAATATGTATGAAAGTATGGTTACAGAGCCCAGCACATGACATGCAGGGAAAATATTATATAAGAATTCATATCCAAGCTTTATTAATTTAATCCTTCATTTTATTAAATTGACACATTCTACCAATCTATTTTGCTTGTTTTGATTTTATTCAAATGAGGGAACGAATTAGAACAACATGGCCACGATTTACTAAAGCGACGGAATTAATCTATACTTCTTGGCCACGATAAATATATTTTTCCTGGATGCCATGTGCATGGCTCTGTAATTGTTAAGGAACAAACATTAATGTAAAAGCGAGGCCTTAAAGAGGAATGAAAGTCACAAGGTTGAAACTGCTGAAAGGAAGGCCTGGAGAGTGCAACTAAAACAAGTGAGTAGTGCATTCATTTTACATTTTCATGCCTGTCAAGTGAATATTTCATTGGGCTGTCATGGCAGCATTGTTTGTTCGCATGATGTAGTTCACTACTGACATTTTTCTAAGTTTGGATGCACTGAATATTTTAGATTATGTTAGTTCCATTCTGGGGTTTGTTTCACAAAACCATTGATAGCTAACTATGGTTGTTAATTACATTAAAGTCTATTGGCATCAATGGAACTTGTGACCATAATTGCTTTTAGGAAACACATCTCTTGGTGTGAAAAGATAATGGGTAGAGTTATGCAACTCAAGGTTGCGTTTTATGGAACATTCATTGGTTTGGGTTAATAAGGTAACTTCCTTGACAATTTTTTACTATTACTTGTACTGCTTTTGTGTTGAATCTGGGTATTTTTTATCAGACTACTCAGACTTAATAAATGTCTTATAAATGTCTTATTATAGATAATGACTTATAAATGTAATTTGCAGAGCAATGCTTTTGGTATGGTATTTTGCTGTTACGCTTCTTTGCTGCACTACTTGGTGCTCATTAAATTTTTTTTTGCATATGAGCCAAGGGCTGACTTGCTACGCCACTGCTGCATTTTAATATTACTTCCACACTATAGACATGTGTGACTTGCAGAATCAGCAAACCGGTTAATGAGCAGCTTTGTTGATGTGGATTTGTTTTGGTATTTGAATGGATTTAGCACATTTCAACAATGTATTAAAACGGTCTTCCATAACAACAAAAAAAAAGTTTCTCAAGGCAGCAGTGTGTGCTTAGTGTCTTTAGCTAAATGTCAAACAAGAAAAACAGGCAAGAAGAAAGCACAAGCTAATATCAAACCACAGCATGAAGCTGGATAAATATGTTAAGAGATCTCAACAGCTGAGCAACATTGTTTTTCGCACCAAAACAGTGCTGAATTAATGAAATCCAGAGCAGATTGAGTGTTATTGTTTTTCTCAATAGCCTCTATATTTAGGATGCAGTAATGAGCTGGACAGTGCATCACCCTATGCTGAGAAAGCGTAGTAGCCTTGGATGCACCAATACAGCCTCAAGATGTTCTGAAAAAGACTGGCACAATATGAATGAGCTCTTGTAGAGGCCACAGTAAGCGCCTCATTCACACAGATCCTGCTCCTACTCCTACTGACGTAGGCTTGGAAAAACAATAAGATATCTGGCTTGCTGTACTGTTGTGTTATATTTAGTCCCTCGCCTGTGAAAACTGCAGCATTTGGATAAAGACTGTGTCTAACAGGTCTCTGCATATTCAGTCTCAGTTTAGGACACTTGAAATTTAACAATGTGCAATACATGGCTTGGGCAGATCCTACGCTACTGTAGATCATGAATGTAAACTATATTTAACAGAATTATGCTCATGCTTTTTATGCTAAAATGTTTGAGGGAAAATGAAATAATACGTATTCTGTTAGATCTTGAACAGAAAATTCTGGGGCCGGAAAATTGCTTGAATTTAGTAAAAACACACTGCGATATGTTTGCGTGAAATGCAATGGTATATTGAACAAAATTATGCTCATGTTCTTATGAACATATTTTCAAATGTTTGAGGAAAAATGTACTGAAACTTTTTTATTTCTTATACAGGCACAGCTTTTTCTCTTAATTCTAGCAATGGTCTTCCCAGCATGCACTGGGGCTTGAAAAAATAGTATGGCTTCACCTTTTTCCAACAACTATTGTTGCTTTATTATCATATTTAGTAACTTCTTCTTGTCTTGTGATAGGAGGATGTGTTTATTGCTGATTGTTACCTGTAAAATTGTATAAAATTATTTTGAACTAATACAGTTTAAGTATTCTTCATCCTGGCAATACAAAAAATTTAAATAATGCTAGTGGTTTTTCTAAATCTAACTCAGTGTTTTCAGTGATCTGAACTGCATTTGCATTGTTTAACACAGCTCATACTGAATTCTAACCAGTTCTAGTCTATTTAATAATGAATAAATTTGCTGGTAATATTTTGTCATAATTTTATTGATTAATTATAACACACAAGGTATAAATGGTAAAAGTCTAGATTCTGTGAGTGTCTTCTAGTGTACATTGCATCACCAGGCTCCTCAGAGTGCAGCACACGAGAACTATGCAGCGGATTCCGAAGCTGCACACACTAGAATTACAGCAGCACGGAGTCTATTCATAATTCCGAGCGTTTCGTAAGGTTTTATGAGGCACAGTCGCAATACGCCGAGCTGGTTTTTTGCCGTTTCATTGTTGCAATGTCGCTCCATCGCACACAAAGGCTGCGCTTCAAAAACCTCGAAAAAACAGCGCTGTCTCGTCAGGCGGCTCGCGAGGTTTTGAAACACAGCTGCTGTGCTCCAGACGATGTATGTCTCTTACCTTTAATGTGGTATTCGGATAGCTGACGGGGACCTTGGAAAAAGTGCTGTTAGACAAAACAGCTAAGCGAATGTCTTCGAATATAGTGATGATATCATCCAGGAGGCATCTCTTGTCCCGGTGGCTCAGGACACAGAGATGCGCGAAAGTGTAATTGAAGCCTTTATAATTGACACGCATATCCAGGACCTTCTTGTGCACCTGGAGCACCTGCTCGGCCAGTTCCAGGATATTTCCCCCGGATCTGGCCAGCAGGATGAGTCTGCCATATCTGCCGGGTGTGTGCAGGTCCGAGTAGAGCTTGTGCTTGGACTGGTCGATGGGGAAGAGGCTGTTGGCGAGACTCCGCTCGATCTTCGCGAGGCTGTGCGTCGGGGCGACCAGGATCTCCAGGTCCGTTTCGGGCTTAAACCGGCTCAGCACCGTGGATCCGAAAATGATGGTCAGGACTGCGGGGACGGTGAGGAAGAACACCGGATGCCTGCTCACGAACAAACCCAGCCAGTAGAAGGAAGATTTCAGCCCTCTGTGTATCACTTGCCGCAGCATCCTCCTCCAGATCCAGCTTGCAGCAGATGATGCCCCGGTTCTTCCTATGAAGCACATGTGACATGTGGCTCCAGTTCAGTCAATCCGTATGAGAATACTCGAGTGTACACCTGTGAAGCACTGCAGCGATTTGCAAAAGACAGTCAGATATTGATCACTATGTAGGCTTTTTGGTTCCATCCCTCCCCCTGATGTGTGACTGTTTCTCTCGCTTCTTCTGCTGCAACAGCATCCAGCCCCAGTCTGATGTGCATGTGTGCTTAATTCGGACTATTCGATCGGAGGCGCCTGATTTACGGGCTTCATTGTAACCATGTGCTGCTGTGTGCATGGAAGGAGGCACGACGGGGAAACGCTGGGTGGCTGGGAGGGTGGGGGCTCGTTTTTAAGAACACGCGCGATTCAAAGCCCTTCACGATCGCGGACTCACCTCTTGAAATAGCCACTCGATTACTAATGAATGAGGCATTCCCATTTTAAAGCTTAGGGCGGCAGTCCACACACAAGGCCAAATGCAGTTACGATGCAGACATGCTAAAAATAACGTTGATTTCCAGACCAATATACGAGGCAATACTCAAAAGTCTTTAGGAGTTTGCTTATGAAGTGACTCATTTACCTCAAGCGAAAAGTTCACGTACTAACAAACTAATAGTGCAAGTATTTATATTTACGCATTTAAACAGCGTTTCCGTAACCGTAAAAGCTTCTAAAGAGTCGTGATTGGGGTAACCATAGCAACAGGACGTAGTTCTTTGCCATTATTCGGAAGTAGCCTGTTTTGATCATTTCCGATATTATTTACAGTAGCCTATCACTTCATTTAGACTCATAATCCTTTACGGCTATCCTTTACATTTTTTGCTATAATCCATTCTCTTACTGTAACTTTGAATCAAGCTCTCTCTTAAATATAATAACTGTACATCAGCCTGGGGTGATCCTTCAGTTACAAGACTACTTGAAATCTTGAAAAATGAAGCTTTCCTTTTATGTTAAAAGCTTTATGTTTTATTTCTTTGTGGAGCAGAAGTAGCTGAAGTCTCCTTTATACTTGGTGAGCACAGCACACTGTCAGAACCAAAAATAGATAATAAAAAATAGACCAAAAATAGCTACTGTACTGGAAAAAAGATCATTATATTACTTAGCTATTCTTAGTTTTAGTTTTTTGTATTGGCCTAATTCATTTAAATGTATTTCTTTAGTTTTTGGCTATTGTGCATTTAGATTCATGATGTTAAGCACATTTGTACAACTTACTTCAGGCTCTAACTTAATATGATCTACAATATAATTTACAAGCCTGAAATATTGAGTAACCTGTAATAAAAAACCAGGTACTCTATTTAGTATGATTCATACTCTGTAAATAAATAGCAATGACAACATGATAAAAAAAAAAGCCATATCAAAAATAAATTCAACCAAGGTCTTTGAGCTGAATAGTGGAGAATAAATTCACTGTGAACTTCTAAACAGCGACCTGTGATCTTAATAACCTTACACAAAACTCTCCATGCACAGCTATTATGGATGCATATTTGTTGTCTGTGCAATATTTTAACAGAAGCCCCTCATAAAATAATTTTCTGCACTGCTGATCATGTGTGACCGCGGAGATGACCTGTAATCCTGTTCGGTTACAGTTTCTTCATTATTTATGTGTGGATGATGTTGTGTTTACAACCACTGAATGGGTAGACATGGGCATCAAAACAGAAAGATTATTATTTGGTTACTTGCTATGAATAGTAAGAATTTTACCACCTTTGAGCATCTGGAACAACTGGATGCAAAATCGGTGGAGAACAGCCATATTAAACAAACTACTGTACATTGTGATGAAACACATCAAAATATATGGATATGATTCAAAGTTAATGGAGATAAATGTTTTTAGCTTGCAATATGTAACCAGCAGAGAATGCAGAAGCCAAATGCGTTAGATGTACAGTATCAATGGTTCAGAGAAATGTCTCCCTCTCCAAATAAATGTGACATGACAGAAAGCAGAATGCTTCAACATAATTGGGATACAATGGAAACCATTACAGACTTGTCCTAGTTTATTCCCAAAACCATTACCAAAATGAGTGCACTCCTTTTCCAAGCATGACAATTTAACCTAAATTTAGAGCCATCGGCTCTTACCTGTTAGGCTCAAATGAATTAGTGCACACAGTACAGTAGATCCACTCAAAGGTGTCAAGAAAGATACACCTAAAACACCGCTTGATATATTTCAATTATATATGAAGATTCTCAACACTTCCCACAACCACTGGCATTTAAAACATTTAGGCTCTTCTAATGCAACGACTAATGCAGTGTTGCTGGATCTCGCTAGAAAACAAGCTGCCTGGTCTGACATGCCTAAAATAAGTCTAAGCAAGTAAGGGTGGCACACGGGGGTAATTTATCCATCGTTGGGATAGGCAAAGGCAGAAATACAGGAGTAAATATGCTGATGTTTACTAAAGACATTACAAATTGTGAAACTCAAAAGAAGTTGGTATTTGTGGTTGGCCATATTTCATTGTACTGTACTAGCAAGTCCAAACACAAGTTGTGTTGAAAATGGGAATGCGATGCGAAAACAAGCCCAAATAGTTTAGAATTAGCAGACGGGGCAATACTGGATTACTGAGATGATGAGAGATAGAATTGAAGAAGGACATGAAAGAAGAAAGTGGGACAGCGTGTCGTGCGGTTGAGAGGAATCCCATATTTCTTGCAGTCTCAGTGGATACGGGCTTGCAGTCAAAGCTTAATGTGCACTTCCTGCCAGCCGCTGTTGCCAGGTGGTGGGCTTGAGCAAGAATGGCAGGCCAAATGCACACACATCTTCAAGCACAGCTGCGAAAAAAAAAAAAAAAAGATAAATATAAATAATAACAATGCACAAATACAAAACCGGCACCGAATTCAATTAAATTGAATTCAAAAGCTAGGATTAAAAAAAGTAGCCATCACTAGAAACAGAAGCGTATGATGAATATAATGAGCCCCATATTGTACAGTATGTAAAACTCACATATTTCTAATAACGCAGTGTACCATAAATGGTGTGATGCTACTTCAAGTCAGAAGTGCAAATGCAACAGTGAAAAACAGGTGACAGATTGTGAATAATGCGCCTCTTGAGTTAGCATCATGGCCTGAGGCCACGTCTGTCAGTCATGAACAGAGATCTGTATAGTAACCCATTCTATGGTATTAACCCCGAAGATCCTATATACTGTACAGTGGGTTTTCTTTTAACATTTACAGTTATTTAACAGAAACCTGTACGCTACCAATCTCTCTCTCTCTCTCTCTCTCTCTCTCCCTATATATGCACTGTCTACCATATAGTGCCCTGCTGTAAAACTTAAATATTACTTTTATATTATCGATTGTAAAAGATTAGGTACTGTAGATATAGACAGGAAGATAGTATCTTTTAATGCTGTGACATATTTGGCAGTATTTGTCCTTCTGAACCTATCTTTGATTACTATTAGTGTGACATGATATAAAAATTGTGACAGTTATTGAGGTGAACACACATGTTCTATTTTTCTTCTAAGGGTTATGACCAGGAAAACAGAGCTGCAAGAGTAATCTCATTACTATTCCTTTGTGTTTGGCTCATGGCTTACTTTTCTTCACAAACATCCTCTCCACACGGCCTTGACCATTGATGCGAGAGGCCACTAACGTATATGAGCTGACACAGAGCTCACGTTAGCCTCCAAGAGAAAAGAAATGACCCGTCTTAATTAAAACAGGCTCTTCTCTGCCATTAGCCCTCATGTTATCGGCTGCTGTCAATACATCCATTTCATGGGAGTAAGTAATCCCATGCATTATAAATAGCTAACTGGTTTAATGCAGTTTTAAAGAAGCCCCTGGGACCTTGCTCATACATGCTTATGACAATACAGGAGGCACGTTTCGTTCTTACAGGGAAAAAAAGTCAACTTTTACCTAAAAAAATGTTTTATTACAAAAAGAATCTTATTAAAATTCTTCTCATCCTTAAATTAAGGATGTATTTCTTTTTCTTTTTCAAACAAATGGTCACAAAGGCACTTAACCTTTGGAAAATTCTGCTTGCATATGTTATTTAATTTCCATTCATAAATAAAGTTTAAAACAATGATTTTTAATAATGTAACAAATATTAAAGCTTTTTTACCTCAAATTAAATGTCAGTTAAACAATCAAAGTGCCAAGTCAATTTTCTAAGTTAACTCAACAAAATCTTTAATGTCACGCATCTGCCGTCATGTTCACATCTACAATACTGGTTGCAAAAAGAGTCTAAATCATGTACTTAGTTAAATATTTTCTTCATATCTTTTGAAAACACTGATCTGTTCAACGCTAGACCATGAACAATTCGATAAGACCAGTAACATAATGCAGCTGACAGCGAAGTCAGTTCCTGGCACTGCTGCTCAAGTCGTGCGCTGTGATAAATTAATCAAATCCCGAACGATTGCTGAAAGAAACAGGGCTTCTCTTGGAGGTGACAGTGTGCTTTGCTATTGTTGTCAGCATTATGAATGGCCCTCATATGGTCCTGCAGCAGAATGTGCCTTGTGCCCAGCAGAGTCCGTGCAACCTTGAGTCATGAATTGCTTTGGCTTCCACTCAGGAAAACAGGAAGCACCACCTGCTGTTCAAATCTGATGTTAATTTGAATTTCCCTGAGTAAGACTTCATTGAAGAGGAGAGGCGGTAACAGGCTGTAATAGTGAAAGACAGCATGGGCGTCCTCTCTGTCACGGCTGCTCTGCTATATGCACGATTACCGCTGGATCAAAATCGCAGACACACTTAAACCAAGTGTGACTCTTTAAAGAGTTCTCGCAGGGTGAAAAGACATTGAAAAGTATATTTTACAGTGGTTTGTGACCCCAGCATGAGTTTCAAGCCTATTCTGATAGGGTTTCGGATAGTAAAACAGACAGATAGTTTACAGTAGATAGATTACTTAAAAACTGTAGTTTGTTATGATTTCACATGAAATGGTGATAATAGTAATTAATGACATCATTTGTTACATTATGCATAGATAATATAATCAGAATACTTTTTTGATTACTTTTGATCAGCTGGATGTGCCAGCACAGCTCTGGATGGCACTCCAGCTCTCCATGAACTGTGTGTGTGTTTGTGTCTGTTTTTGCACTCATGGACTCTTATCAATTTACTCATCTATCCGCCCACCTTGTATGTTGTCTTGTTGTTTCGTTCATGTCTCCGCCCAGCTCATCAGTTGTCATGGTGTTTCATTGTTGGCTACACCCATTGACCTAGTTTCACTTTGTATAAAACCCAGTAGTGTTTGTATGTTGCCACGGTCCATTTGCACTGTCTTGCTGTTAGTATCTCCTCCCGTGTTTCCTGTGTTTACTTGGATTTATTGTTACTGACCCTCGCCAGGACTTTTACTACTCTTTTGCGCTGCCTCTGCCATTGATGTTTACCGGTGATGACCCTGATTGCCTGTCTATGCTCTGTGTATAATAAAACAGCTCGCACTTAAATCCGAACACCTCCTCGCCTCCTCCCCTCCTCCCTCGTGACAGAATGGACCGTTAACGAGGATTTAACGGCTGGTTTTACTCACCAGAGTTCAGAGACTTTTCTACACCTAGTAGGAGGATTATTCGCCGGTTCCTCCTTCCAGTCTAAATACGCTGTTTCAGAACGGACGCCGGATTTAAGGATTACATGGAGGATTTCATTAATCTCAGCCACCGCGTGAGACATTAACGCTCGCGGTTCTGAGCGGGGAAATCACAGCGCCATGAACGTCACGCCGAACCCATGGGTCAGCTGTCGCATGGCCATACGGCAAACTCCGCTCCCGCACAAGATGGTCACCGATCACAACACACAGTACTAGATGGTCGTCAATTTGCGAGTCAACGGACAAAATGGCCAGCGATCATGAGACACCGGGCAAGACGGTCACCGATCACGAGTCAACGCGCAAAATGGCCGGCAATTGCAAGACTTCGCACAGTGTGACCACAGCACACCAAATGCCCGTCGAGCTCGAGTCTGCGCACAAGATGCTACCGCCCCTGAGCCAGCACCCCTGTCTTTTGCCACCACGGACGCCTCCCAAGCATTTCCAGGCATCGTGAGTGCTACCCAATAGGATTTCAAGGCTGGTCTTAGGTACGATAGACTGTCATTTCGCTTACTTGACCCCCCCTTTGATGTCAGTAAGGGCAGCTGAAGCACCCAGGATTCCCGCACAGGCCGTCATAGAGACCATTTCTCTGTCCACCGCGCTGCCAGTGAGGGCAGTAGCCGAACTGGTGCTCTGTCCTGAACCTGCCCCGGGAGCCGCTGAATCCACCCTCGGGTCTGACCTGGCTGCCGGGAAAACTCACCCCGAACCAGCCTCAGATATGTACTTGACCGATGAGGCCAATAATAACCTGTCTGTGCTCCTCTATGCAGTTCAATCTCCTGCCTCTCCCTGGAAGTCCTCTCTGCCGTCAGGTGCCAAAGTGGTCGTCACCGCTCCCTGCTCCTCCCAGGAGGTCAAGGTCGCTGTCTGTTCGGCCCAGGAGGGCATTGTCAGAGACTGTTCGGCCCAGGAAGGCATTGTCAGAGACTGTTCGGCCCAGAAGGGCTTCTCCGCTGTCTGGGCCGCCCTGGTGGGTTTATCCGCCGTCTGCCCCGCCCTGGAGGTCGTTCCTGCCGGCTCCTAAGCCTGGGGTGTCTGGAACTTTTACTACTGGACTTTTACTACTCTTTTGCGCTGCCTCTGCCATTGATGTTTACCAGTGATGATCCTGCTCTATGCTCTGTGTATAATAAAACATCTCACACTTAAATCCGAATGCCTTCTCCCTTGTGACAACTAATTATCCTTTGAATAGAATAATCAGAAGTAGTCAGAAGTTTGCCACCCCTGAATTATGTATTGTACATGAATAATTGTATACACAGTTTATACATTATAATACTTATCAATTCATACTATTAATTAAATAATCATTTATGACATGATAAAATGCATCTTATGAATAATTATAATTAATAAGCCTTTATAATACATACAAAAATCACTGGAAAATCTTGTAATGTATCTGTTAAAAAAAGAGAGATAGAAAGTATATTTGATAATGTGATATCAAAATAAAGTGCATGATGTCAGGGTTTCCCAAAACTGGGTTTTATGAAGGAAGTGCAGGGAGTTTGTTGATACAGCTAAAAATTAAATGAAAATGTAAACAATAATATGTATAACTGTAAAATAAATCAAGCAAAATAAACACATTAACATAAAAATGTAAACACAATGCGAGCATGTGCCCATTAACCAACATTGGGGAGAAGTGAATATGCCCCAAAACCTTTTGATATTATCGTTATTGTAAGATTTGTGTGCCCTTGCCTTGTGTTTTGCCCCATGTGTATGCCCTTATTTGGTTGTTCTTGTTTGTAATTAGTTATTTGTGTTAATTTGTTCCCAGCCGTGTTCCCCAGGTGTTTTGAGTTCTCCCTTCGTCAGGTCATGTATTTAAAGTCTGTTTGTTCTAGTCTCCCTGGTTGGTCCTCAAGTGTCTTCACGTCTGTGATACAGTATTTCCTGTGTCCCAGTGTTATTAAAGAATTAAAGATTCCCATTACAGCCCTCCAGAGCTCGCCCCTCCCGAGAACCCACAAGACATCCCTTTCCCGGAGCATCCACATGAGTCATGGCCCCAAATATTACATGTATTACATCTTAAGTATTCAGACCCTTTGCTGTGACACTCATACATTTATCTCTGGTTCTGTCCGTTTTTTTCTGATCATCCTTGAAATGGTTCTACACCTTCATTTTAGTCCAGCTGTGTTTGATTATACTGATTAGACTTGATTAGGAAAGCCACACACCTGTCTAGGTGGAAAGGCACAGATCTGGCCAAGGTTAAAAATAGATTTCTTCAGAACTTAAGGTTCCTAAGAGCACAGTGGCATAAATAATCCTTAAATGGATGACATTTTGGATGACCAGAACCCTTTCTAGAGCTGGCCGTCCAGCCAAACTGAACTTTTTGGGGAGAACCTTGGTGAGAGAGGTAAAGAACCCCAAGATCACTGTGGCTAAGCTCCAGAGATGCAGTCGGGAGATGGTAGAGAGTTGTAGAAAGCCATCCATCACTGCAGCCCTCTACCAGTCGGGGCTTTATGGCAGAGTGACCAAGACACATGAAAGCCTGTATGGAGTTTGCTAAAAAAACACCTGAAGGACTCCAAGATGGTGAGAAATAAGATTCTCTTGTCTGATGAGATCAAGATAGAACATTTTAGCCTTAATTCTAAGTGGTATGTGTGGGAAAAAACCAAACACTGCTCATCACCTGTCCAATACAGTCCCAACAGTGAAGCATGGTGGTGGCAGCATCATGCTGTGGGGGTGTTCATCAGCTGCAGGGACAGGACGACTGGTTGCAATCGAGGGAAAGATGAATGCAGCCAGGGATTTCCTGGACCAAAACCTTCTCCAGAGTGCTCAGGACCTTTAGACTGGGCTGAAGGTTTACCTTTCAACAAGACAATGAACTGGAGAGGATCTGCAAAGAGGAATGGCAGAGGATCCCCATCCAGGTATGAAGAACTTGTTGCTTTTTTTTTTTTTAATCTGCAAAAATGTCAACAATTCTGTGTTTTTCTGTTAATATGGGGTGCTGTGTGTACATACATTTAATAAGGAAAAAAGTTAACTTAAAATGATTTTCGCAAATGGCTGCAATAACAAAGAGGAAAAATTTAAGGGGATCTGAATACTTTCCGTACCCACTGTATGTATTAGTGCTGTCAAATTATTAATCACTATTATCACTATTAATCACTATACACACACACAAATATTATGTAAATAAAAACTTTTATTTTGGATGTAATTAATTAAGATTAATCATGATTATGTAATCTGAATGTGTATTTTAAAATGTAATATATAATTCAATTTCAAGTTCTTAATATTTGGTATCTAATTCTGCAATCCAGAACAAATATATTCAGTTACTACCCACTCACTGAACACTATCCTATCCTATCCTATCCTATCCTATCCTATCCAATATGTTATACTATTTTAGTAATTGAGTTTGAAGTTACAG
>JAUMHP010000076.1:14140933-14155298 GCA_032361065.1 Enteromius trimaculatus
GAGAGAGAGAGAGAGAGAGAGAGAGAGAGAGAGAGAGAGAGAGAGAGAGAGCGAGAGATTTAATTAAAGAATTTATGGGTGAGCCACTTTTAATATAAAACCATCCACACTTTTTAATAAAAGTAAAAGCTACATTAAATTAATTACGTATAACAACATTTGACTATAACACAGCTTCACATAATCAACAAGTTTCAAAACCTAAATGCAATAGTTTGTTAGTAGCCTCTTTTTGATATTTTGTTGTTGTTGTTTTCTTGCCCCGCTAATGTGAGCCTGCAGATGGTAGATTCATCGTCCAGACAAATGGCCGTCATGGAGCCATTGGAGGATGGCTGACTTATTAGCATTGGTGTGGAGTGGTCCTCCTACAGCACATGCGCTTATCATTTTCCTTTACATGTTAGAGGCACTACCTGTGCTCCATTCAATGCAGAGGTCATTAAAGTATTCCTCTTAATCTCTTCCCCCATGAGGCCTTACCAATGTGCTCATATTTCATAAAGTCTCAGCTGATACTGCTAAAGCATAATAATTAGCAGACCTAAGAAAAGAAACTGTCAGTTACAGCACATAGCTAGCAAGCAGCATGTAGACAACAAGGTGTATAATGATATATAAATTGTATTTTACAATCTTTTAAGGTCAATAGTTTCTATTTGACTATATATATATATACACGAGCGTCCCGAGGAATCATTAGCGTCGCCCTGGAAACAGACGAGAAACACCTGCCCTGCCTCGTCACCGGCCGATCGGTCACAGCTGCAGCTCATCAGGCCCTGGCTACATAAGTCTCATGTGCACCCACTGAGGGTGAAAACCTTCCCCATGAGAGCACACGCTAACGTCTCCTCTCCTTCTACCCTCAGACAGCAGCCCGGGACCCACCGGCCTTCCCCTCACAGGAAGACTTTACTTAGAAGAACCCACGAGCACAGCGAGCACCAGAGCACAGACTACCTTCTCACTAACCTCACTATTGCAAATAAAAGCCAAGTACCTGGGTTACCAAGTTGGCTGAGAAATAATTTGCCCCCCAGGAAAAGAAAGTGAAGGCGATCCAGGATGGCAGCGACACCACAGACCAAGACCCATGTACGAGCTGCTTTATCCCTAAGGGTAAAGTGTGAGGAGCATCCTGTCTTGTACATTAGCAGGAAGCTGACCCAGGCCCAGAGAAACTACACTGCAGTGGAAAAGAAGGCCCTGGCCATCAAGTGGGCAGTCCTGGAGCTGCGTTATTACCTGCTGGGACAGAAGTTCACCCTGGTCACCAATCACGCTCCGCTCCAGTGGATGGCCCAGACTAAGGACACCAAGATCTCTCCTCATGGGGTATCAATGATGCTAATAATGGTGAAAAATCTGCCCTGCTGGGACCATCATTTCCAAGGCTACTATCAGGCTACTAATAAAGTTTGCCAGGGACCATCTGGATGATTCAGAGGATTTATGGGAGAAAGTCCTGTGGTCAGATGAGACCAAAGTCGAACTTTTTGGTCTTAACTCCTTTCGCCGTTTTTATGAGGAAGAGGAATGATGAGTATCATCTCAATAATACCATACAGTGCCTACAGTGAAGCATGGGGCTGGATCTATTTATATTTAGATATATAGGTGAAATGTATTATATACACACACAAAGACACACACACTAGGTGTCCCGATTGAGACAAAGGGAAACGTGCGGATCCATACGTAAACGTTTATTGGAGACACACACACTGAGTAAAGTCACAAGCAGCGTTATCAATGGCAAGCGGGGATATCAGAGACAATGGCAAGAGAATAATCCTAAGTTCGTTGCTTGAGTCAGACGATGAAGCGAACCGAGTCCAGGGTCGAGGCAAGAGCGAGAGTCCGAGGGCAGGCTTGGGTCTAGATCCAGGAAGGCAGAGAAACACGGAGGGAACACAGGAAAACACGGGTGGCACGACAACGGGGAAAACGCACGGTACATCCAAACATTGACGAGCGACTAACAAAAGGATATCCAAGGTATTTTTACATGTGACATAAGGCGGAGAAACAATGAAACACCTTGACAACAAACAAGAGGGGCGGAGACATGAGTTCATTGATAATTTGTCCAACGGGGTGAAAACAGACATAAAACAGTTTCCTGGAGCTGGAGTGCCATCAGCAGACTGGCATGACACTAGGGCTGCACCATTATGACAAAAAAAAAAATCATAATTGTCAATTATTCCTTTGAAAATGTAATTAAGATTAGTAATTACAATTTTCACATTTGACACTGAATGATGTTTATACATTGTTTGAAGCAACTGCATGCCATATTTATTCATGCATATAAACAAGCTGAAGACACTAACTGAAGACACTTAATATGTTTTATTAATAAGCCTAAAATGTGTGTTATGTCACTTTTAATAAGGGTTGTGTAATAAAATGCAAGATATTTAAAGTGTGCCGAAAATATACTTGCAATAATTCAACTTTAGCAAAATAAATATCTACTAAGTATGATTTTAATTGCACATCAGCACTACTTCTGAACAAATAAAGTGCATTAAATGCAAAACTAGTTGTTCCAATTTAGCAGATTTTAAGTATACCAGTTTAAATATACAGAATAATATACCAACCCAATCTTACAAAAAAAAAATACAGACATAAAAAATGTTTAACTATTGGATTTTATGGCACATTTTACTACAAAATATCTAGTACTGACAGAACATTGTGTTACATATACCTATGCTGTGTGGAAAATAACTGAAGAATAAGGTTGCATCTAAAAAATAAATAAAAACTCTGTCAAGCATTTAATCTGACATTAAGCAATATATCTTTCTTTGCAATTCAATACTACACCCCCAGAAATGCCCTGATTTGACTCTGTGGACTGCCGGGGGGTAGCATTGTGTAAGACGCTGTACAACAGAAGAATAATATATCCAACAATCAAGCTCCAAAGCAAGTGTTCTAAAGCAAATGCCAGAGCCCCCTAGGAACGTTTCTTCACCTCAGTTTTTCTCTTTGTGTAACAGTGGAACTCGTGTTCTCTTCTTTCCTCTACAATAGAATAGAAGTTCCAGCCGAGCAACTTATCAAACCACAACATCAATACGAGCTCCCTTTGTATAGTGAGTGCTTTTTAGAGAGGTGGTTGCGATAATGGGAAAACATCATGAAGCAGCATGAAGTCAAGTTCAGACGTTGTCGGAATGCATAATCACAATACTGGAAATAAGGAGACACTTTGACGCAGAAATCCTTTTTAAAACATCACTATATTTTCCAAACAAATATATTGGACTATAGGGCAGTTTCATTGGGGGCACTATTATAAATAAAGTACCGTTTATTTGCATACGCTGCACTTTAGAGCATCTCAGCTTCATCATATGAAGACGCATCCATTAAATCTCCAGACTATCTATTGAAATATAGTCTATCTGTGGGTAAATCCTTTATCTTATCCTAAGAGTTAAGAGCTTTATTGAGGTATTAAAAATACAGACAACCTGACAGTCAAGGCCAAGGTTTTTAGACATTATTCTACCAATATGTCACAGCCAGTTTGAAGATTTATTGTCCTCTATGAATGATTACACAGATTACACATTTATCTGCTCCTAATGTCATCTTAAACAAATGCATCACAAAATGAAAATATTGACTCAACACAACAGATTGCTAAATGTATCCTTTTTTAAATGTTTATTATCCTAGAAAACAATTTAATTTCTTTTTGTCAAAATTGCATTTTAGTTGTAATGTTTTAATATGACAAAGAGCAGATATCAATGTGCATTTTAAACAAATATATGAGAAATAGGATCACAGGATGCTTCCATAATAAAAAAAAAGTATCTATGAAATATTTCATAACTGTTGACAAACTGTCTGTCACATCTGTAAAAAATGACTAATATTTTTGTAGGATACAGAATACATTTTCTTACTGCGGATCTCTTAAAGTCTAGTGGGGATCAACCTTCTAGAACGTTCCCGTAGGCTAAGATTATATGAATAGAAAACAATCTTTCACTTGTGTCATACATACAGCAACAGAGTGTGACAGATGCCTGCAGCACAGGTCTGGCAGTGTCTGCAGTGACAGCTGTGCATCAAGGTCACATCAAATGATGCTGGTACCTCATATCTCAGAGAAATGGAACTTTTGGCCCATAAAACTTAATAACACTGAAAAAATTCTTCATGTGGTGTTATAGAGGAGGAGCAGTATGAGGATCTCTCAGGCCTGGATTCGGGGCTAGGACTCCTGGCCGTGACTCGAACACCAAACCTAACAACGGTTCCCCTGACCGTGATTCGAGGCTGTGACCTGACAGTTGTGGACTGGGCACAGTGGAATTTCGATCGTCACTCCTGGCCAAAGTTCGGACACCGGACCTGGCACCGGTTCCCCTGATTGTGATTCAGGATTGGGACCTGATAGCTGCGGGCTAAGCACCGTGGGGATTAACTCTGGTATTTCTGATTCTCACTCTACATCCAAAATTGGAAACTGAGGACCAGAATCCATGGGTGATTGGATCTGCGCCGACCTCTGTGGTGTCCGGGAGCACGATGGGGGTGTGACGGCAGGCACTGCCTTTGAATGCCGCGGTGATGGCCGCAAGTTGGTAAAACTCCTTTACATAGTCCTCGAACGGTGGGTCTCGGAGGGTCAGCACGACGAGTCCTGCTGCAAACGCTATCTCCATTTATCTGGTCGCTTGTTCTGTCACGGCTGCCGGTCTCTCTACGGACAGAAACTTAAACGGAGACTCGGGTTACACGAAAACATAGAGTGCTTTAATAATATTACAGGATGCAAGGTTTACGAGACAACAGGCTAGCACGAATAACACATTCAACGAGCGACAGGGGAAAACTCAAAAGACACAGTTTAAATGCACATAGAAACAAAGAGGGAAACACAAAACACCTGTGTAACAAAGCTGGGCGACAGTAAATAAACTAAACAAAGGGCAACACAGAATGACATAACAGACCAGACTAACAGACAATGTGTAAACCCAATAAAAAGAGACTCATTTGAAATGTTAATTTATTCTATGAATTATACACATATGAATATTTACATGTTTAATTGTCATAATTTAGAGGAGGGCTGTTGTATAAGACTAAAGGGCTGAAATCCACTGCTTTTGCTTTTCCCATACATGTGGAAATTAATGTTGAAATCCATCATCAAGACGGTCAGAGAGATGGGTAGCACCTGGATGAGCCTGTGTTATTAGCTTTACCGAATGTTATCTGGGAATAACAAACCTTGGAATGTGGCGACTGACCAGTCAGAACTGAGTATTCCACGAAGCAGTGTAATCATTTTATATAAATTGTAAGAAAAAAATACTGGGTTATTATGAAAATAAATACAGTATATACACACATACATACATAATAAATAAATATAACAAAATAAAATTGATCAGTGGTTTCACACTTTTTGCTCCCCCTCATTGTATACAGTAACTAGTGTCAACAGACGCAACATGGAATATTGTTTGTGAGGGCTTTGTGGTTCAAGCGTCAGAGAGAAGAACTCTCTAAGCATGCTGCTAGATCTGCTGACCTGGCATAAGCCAGACTCTTGGGTCATGTATTTTTAAAGGCTTTCAGCTGATGAAATGACAAAGAGAAGTGCTACAACCGCTCATCAGTGTTGCCCAGAGCAGGGAATGCCCATTGGAGGAATCCCAGGTTGCTGGGAATAGCCCTAGATGAGTACTGTGCATTTCAAAAATATAATACCCATTACTGAGAGAACTCAAATGGATGAGAGAAAACAATTCCCAGAGCTAATTTAGTTTAGTTAATTGTCTACTACATGAAGTGTGTCTTTTGCTATACATTAAAGAACACAAGTCCCATTTCAGTAGATTAACAAATAGATTTCAAACAGCGCAAAGCATCACATTAATATTTTCATTTAATATGTAAAACGCTGGTCTGAATCATCAGTGGACAAACTCATCTCAAATGACTCACAAACTTGTTATAAAAGACACTGCTTTCAATTAAATGATCAAATATGGCACTTTGCGTATTATTGTCTGCCGGCAGGAAAATAAAGTGCTGCATATTTAATGGAAATCAAGTGTAATATTGGC
Organism: Enteromius trimaculatus; assembly: GCA_032361065.1. Taxonomy (NCBI): domain Eukaryota; kingdom Metazoa; phylum Chordata; class Actinopteri; order Cypriniformes; family Cyprinidae; genus Enteromius; species Enteromius trimaculatus. Next base: position 14,147,047 of record JAUMHP010000076.1, read on the forward strand.
GTCACTCATATTTTGGATCAGTACTGTGACTCCAAACACAAGCGACTCGGAGAGAGACAGATGCACATGTGAAGCGGTAAGGGACTCTGACAGGCCACTATTACATATTGAAATATTGCTCCATTCATCCACAGGCTTTATAAGCTCTGCGTTTTTCTATTCTGCCTGCTCGTACATCACTGTCAGCTGGAGTCTCGATCACAACCCCAATGACGGCTTTTAAATCTCAACTGAATTGTCCTGCGTTCACGCAGCCTATAAGTTGTCTGTTGGGTGGTCATGCTACATGTTCTTATAAATGATCAAGCTCTTATAAGAAGGACAGCTCTGATTTTCAACCAAAGTAGAAGTATGTCACAAAACATGAGGCTTTTATGGTGCGGCCTTAGTAACGGTGCATTTCACGCAACAGAGTAGAATACATAAAACCATAGCAATAGCTCTAGCTCTAGATGACGGAGTCAGCCATTTAATGGAAAAAAATAACAAAAATAAAACATAATTTACATCCCAAAAGCTGTTTATTATTATTTTATTTTGACAAACATGTTAAAAGTGAAATAAACTAGCGAAAAAGATTTCCACAGAGACAAAAGTGTTCATAGTTATTATTGCACATAAAGCACATAACTTCAGGGTGTTTATTGCTTTTATTTCTTAGAATTTTTATTTACTGATTTTTAAAATAGATCTATTACTGACTCTGAATTAATGCATAAAAATGTCGATGGACGTCTAAATGAGTTAAATAAACATAATCATTATAATATTTACTGTGTGTAAATAATTAACATCTATTTCACAAATTATGACTGTCTAACCAAGTTGACAATTTAATTTTCATCACAAGCAACAGTGTTAGCGTACTTGTTTTCGAAGGACCCCCTCGAGTTGTTATTATTATGTAGATCATATATAATAAAATTGTAATTTTGCCAAATTATGCAGTCTGAAAATATTATTCATTTGTGTACACAAAGATTTAAAGGTTTGGGTCTGTAATATTTCAATAACCAGTTCATCAAAAATACAGTTAATAGTAGTATTTGTGATATATTATTATGCATTAAATTAAAACAACAACAACATTTTCTTGTTTTATTTATAATATATTTTAACATGTAATTTATTCATGTAACAACAAAACTGAATTTCTAATATTCAGTGTCACATCCTGTAGAAATCATTCTAATATGCCTTTTGCTTAATTTCTTAATCGAATTTTTCATTATTTCTTTTAATTATTTCTAATTATTATCAATGTTGCTATTTAATATTTTTGTGGGAACCATTATCAATTTTTTTCCCTTTTGTTTTCTTTAAAGAACGGTAAGTTCGAAAAAACATTTATTTGCAATAGAACTCTTTTGCAAAATATTGTTAAATTTTAAATGTTTAAATGTTACTTTAAATATCTTTACTTTTTTTTTTCCAAAAACCCATTTCTGCCACATCATCTGCTCTACACAATACGATTAACCAAAATATATGGCTAGCAAAACTGATCGTGAATTTTAACTAAATTCTCATTTGATGACTGTATAACCCCGTGTTGCTTTATTGCGCACCTTGTACTAGTGAGCATGATAAAAGTGTATTTTCAAGGAGTTATCAAAAAGTCCACAACATTAAAAGTGCTTATAGTTGAATTCTTCATGAATGACAGCACTGCAGCATTTTCAAGAGGAAGCCCTCGATTCAGCATAGCAGGAGGTTGCGCTGGAGAAAACTGCATGCTAAATAATTGATTATGTACATAAAGCAATGCAGGAGGAACGAGGGGCAGGAAAGAACCTCAAAAACCTGTAAATAAATCCACAAACACCTAAGCAGCAGCACAGCACCCTGGTATCTGTTTTGTTATCTTGTGTAATCCGCAAACTGAGCCCACGAGTGACTCTGGCTTTCTAATATAAATCTATTGATAAAACTGTCAGTCTTTCATAATTGTGGCTATTAAGAAATGTATTAGCTGTGGCACAGCATCTTCGTGTGCGATCTCGCAGGGGTCTTTGGGGACTATGCAAATACACCACAAATTGCAAAAGGAGAGGTTGAAAAAACTGTTTTGCATTATTCATAAAGGATGCCTTCAGAAATTATGGCACACTACACTGCAGGTGCAATTTGAAATATGAACAGCTATTAACAGGATAGTGGCCAAGTCATTTATTTGTGAATTGTAGTTATACAATAGACATGTAGAAACACAAAGCATGCTGTGACAAGGATGTTCTTTGTCATGAAGTGCACGGAAAACAAAAAAATTAAACAAACTAAACTTGTTTTTTTAGGCTAATTTGTAGCAGCAGACTAAATATACGGTAAAAATATACTCAAATTAAGCAATTCATTTCAAATAAATATATATAAGTATATATGCCCTTATAAATTGCAAACTGAATGTTTCTAAGATAAAGAACAACAAAATCACGTGTTTTGTATCTGAATATGTTTCAAAAGGCTGTTTGAAATTCCATTTCAATGTCTGGATGTATTTTAAATTGCCCTTCCACAAATCCTAATTACATCCTCTGAAATGTGAACTGTCAAGACCAGTCAAACTAATAATGGTGAATTGTTTTCTTTTCTTTTTTTTTTTAACATTATGTTATCAGATACAAGAAAATGCCTGTAAATACTGAGACATCAAAAAAGTAGGAGAAATCCCCCCTGGTCACAGTGTTTTTCAATCTAGCAAGCAATCGTAAGTAAGGCAATAGATCACAAAATTACCTTTTTCCACTGAATTATATATAGTGGCTTGATTTTTTTGTCATTACCTAAATAAATTCCCAAAGCTGATGATGATGACAGCCATTATTCATGAGCATTGTAAAGGCTTTTAATATTCCAAAGAGCAACACAAAGCTCTGTTTTGCAGTGTTAGCTGACAGATGGTTGTGCCAGCATGAGTATAATAGTAAATAAACGTATCAGGGAAGGCCTGAGCTGCTCCTTAACCATCCAGGTGGACATGGGTGTGAAAGTGCACGATTACATGCATGGGTAACAGTTTAGCTTAAATGATAAAGTACAATTGGTTAACTACAGCAATTGGCTGCCTGTTAGCATTTGTACAGCTACTATACACAGAAACGACAAACCTAGGTTCCTACATAGCAGCTTTGATCAAACATTTAAACTTAAAGTGCTTCACTTAATGTGTAGAGACAATTACAAGTATACACCATTGGTATAGGTTGAAGATTAGTGTTAGCACCGTGGCACTTAAAGGAGTCATTTGATGCGATTTGATCCTGTTCTTTAGTGTGGCACAGAAGGATTTATTCTATTTAAAAGAAAAGGCTGATCCAGACCGGGCTAAAACGACTCATGAAAACATGCCCCCACATGTCTACGTCAAGATGTTGTAATATTTGCATAATGCAGCCCAAATGGTCACATGGAGAAAGAAGGCATGATTTCAGTAACTGCAGTAGTGTTAATGCAGCCATGTCAGGCAGATGCTGTGTGTTTCTGTGCTAAAGCAAAATTGCTTTATTTTAAGATTACTTGCAGCACTACCCAGATGTTCGCATTTTATGGACACCAGTTTTGTGAACCTAGGAGAGTACAAAGGGATATGCAATGGCAATTTCAAAAATGGGTTAATTCCGACTTTGCTCTGACAACATGGTGCTTCTGAATCAGCAGCTGTAAGTATGTGTCATTATTAGTTTAAGTATTTGCTATTGACTGTTCACTGGCACTCGGACGGCACAAGCCTCTGAAATTAATGGGTCTTATAGTGCAGTACATTCTGCGTCCTGTGTGAAAGGGCCTTAAACGTATTTTGTGTGTGTATGGGATTATTTTTGTGCCAATAAGAATGAACGTAACTTTATAAAACTGAACGTAACTTTCCAAGAAACTATCAAAAATATGCCACTGCAAATGAAGAAAAACAATGAAAGTGAAAAAAATAACTCAGTCGCACAAATTTAACATACTCTTTAAATATGCTTCATTCTTTGTTAATGATTTTCAAAGAATCATTTTCACTAATCATGCATTGATGGACAGCTCCCAGGAGAGACAAGGAGCATCATCATCTTCCAAGATCAGCTCATCTTTAGAAACTAAGAGACGACCATAGGTGAAATACTATTAACATTAATACTTAATGTAAACAAAGCACAACGTATTGCACACCGCAACAACTTTCCAATATGCGCGCCACTGACGTCAACCTCTGGGCTTCCAGGTCAGAGAGCAACTGTCCATCAAAAGCTCATTAGCCAATCAGAGTAGATCGCTGTTAATCCTGCCCCCACGAGAGGTTTGTGCCAAAACAGCAAACGAAAATTTGCGAAGAGTAAGCGAAAGCAGTGACAACGCATTCAGAATCCATGATTCGCAAAAACGATTCTTTAAAAATCATTAACAAAGAATTAAGCCTATTTGAAGAGCATGTTAAATTCATGCGACTGAGTTCATTTTTTCATTTTCATTGTGTTTTTCTTCTTTTGCAGTGGCATATTTTTGATTGTTTCTTGGAAAGTTCAAGTTCATCAACACATCTATCATCACAGACTCTTTCCCCACTGCATTTAAGCAGGCTCGTTTAACACAGCTGCTAGACTTGTAGTCAAGACCGCCTAAACCGAGACCAAGACACTACCAAGACCAGAAGGTATCGAGACCAAGACAAGACCAAGACAGACCATGTCAAGACCAAGACCAAGTCGAGACCAAGACCGATACTAAGGCGAGACCGGAGAAAAAAAAAACAGACTAGTGTTGAAGCTACGCAATAACTTCCTGGATGGTAGGATGATCTTCCCAAAAATATGCTCTAAAAATATGCATAAAAAAATTCACTTTCTTACAATTCCCTTAAACTCGGATTCAGATCTGCTTCAACACAATCAACCAATTGTTAGATCCAAGTCTCCATCATGTACATGTATATGTTCTTTTTTATAATCAGTTTTAGTCATATCCTTTAGTCAATCCTTACTGTAAAATCACAACAAAAGATTAATCAAAATGAAAATTCTGTTATCATTTAATCACCTTCATGTAATTAGAAATCTTATATTTTATTAAAATTCATTGGCATAAATATAATTGCTTTCCTGCATGACAAACAAGGAACAACGGCGGTCCAATTACTGTCTTATTTACGGTTACCCTAACAGGGTAACAGGGCCGAGTGTATCCTTCGGGTCCCCCCGAAGTCTTCGGCAGCATCAGAGGGTGAGTCAGACGGTGATGCAGAAACCGCGTCGGGAGGGCGCAATACCACTGTCCACTCGGACAGCGATGCTGCCGTCCTGTGCCCTTGTCCATTCTGACTGCGCTGGCCTCCATTAGGAGGCGGGGGACCCACAAGCCTTCTCTGTCTACGGAGAGTGCCTAGAGTTCTGCCTGGCTGATTCTCATGTGACATTGATATTGCCCCAGCTATGTGTCCAAGGTTCCTACCACGCCCTTCCGTGATCAGGTAGTGAACCTGCAAGCTCTGCCCCGGGAGGTGGCAGGTGCTATGGTGGACAGCAGAAGGGGAATGCTGTCTCCAAACAGAGGTTGGCTCATTGGGTGGTTGAAGCCGTCTCCCTTGCCTATCGACACCAGGGAAAGCCTTGCCCCTTAGGACTAAGAGTTCACTCAAAAAGGAGTGTCACTTCATCCTATGCATTGGCTCATGGTGCCTATCTAGCAGATATCTGTAGGGCTGCGGGCTGGGCTACACCCAACACCTTCGCCAGGTTCTACGAACTTTGAGTAGAGGCTGTGTCCTCCCGTGTCTTCACTGAAGACACCAGGTGAGCGGGCCACTCCCACGGGATCCGTGCACTATTTTCCTCAGTGTTCCCCTGTAAAAGCTGAACCTGAGTCCTCCCTGCCCTGCAGTCGGATCTAGAGCGGAGTAGCTCCAGCTGTGCTACCACTGGGTCTCCTTCACCCAGTAGGTGTGGCTCTGGGTCTCCTTCACCCAGTAGGTGTGGGGTATCCGTGCAATGCGGCCTCAAAGGTCGTGGCCTGTTCCATGGGTGTTCCCATATGTAATGTTGAAGTGATTTGACTGAAAGGGTAACGTCTAGGTTACGAATGTAACCCCCGTTCCCTGAAGGAGGGAATTACACTTTCGTGCCACAAATCTGAGGTCGAGTTAATGCCTGCTTGGCTCTTCAGCGAAAACCTGCATGTGCACTGCACTCGTGCCCTCTTATACTCACGTAGTGATGAGGTGCACCTGAGCACAATCAAGTGCACGCCAATGTTCATTGGCTTTTTGTATAAAGCTCAAAGGCAATTGGTCTCTCTGGCAAGTTCCCATATGTACCGTTACGTTCATAACCTAGATGTTTTCCCAGGTCTCCATGCACCAAAAGTTGTCATGCAACCATTTTTTAAAAAGACTCGTTTTAATGAAACAGAGTCAACTCTTTCTTTTGAGAGGCAATAACATTATACATGTGGCACTTTTAGATTTGAAACTTTGTTGGAAGTTTTCTGTGATTGGTTGTTTGAAGGTTGTCTGGCTACGCAAGACTAGGTGTCTCTTTACAGGTGGCAACACACTAGGTGCGTTCGACCTAAAGCGGCACTGCAAAAAATCGTCTGCCGCCTTACAAAACAAATAATTCTGCTAAGATCATTTGTCCGACTTTGATTGGCGCTGCAGACGCCTTTTGATCACATCAAAGTACCGCGAGAGCAAAATGAGAACAGTCGCAGATGTCAGGCGCTGCAGTTGCTTAAAATCATCTGCGAAAGCCTTTATTCTCATTGGTCAGATTATGTGACTACTTTCAAGTATTTGAGATGGGTAATTCATTCTACTGCGAAAACCTGTAAAATCTGATGGCAATATAATCACAACAGAAGGCAAAAAAGCACAGTATATCTGTTTTCAGCATCTGCGTTCATGACATTCAGAAATGTTTATTAATAATCTTAATTTATGCGCTGGTGAAAATGTCTGTGGCACAGAAAGGCAGGCAGACTCATTGAACATTGTCTGTGTTTTTATTCTGCTGCCGGGATAAATTACTTCTCATTTGTGCTTCTTCTTACAAGCACTTTTGAAATAAGTACAATTACCATTTTTGTGATCCTTATGAAAGCAGTGAACTGAATTCTGTGTGAAATAACAAAAATATCTGGTTACATAAAGCTGTGTTGAATAAATGCAGCTTGTCCTCTTTGATAAGAAACTTCAGCATATACAGCATAGAGTGCAGTGGTCAAAGGACCAATGCATAAATCACCCCTGAAGTAAAGCTACTGATGGGACAGTTCTGCAGTAGTCTTATGTCTTAATTTGAGACCAAAAAGTGGGTCGTCATGTATTATTGATGCACTCAGGGGAGCTGTGATTTCAAGAGCTGTTGATTTGAGGCCACTTCTCCACAAAAACATTTGAATCATTTATCTGTTTTATCTGATTTGAAGACTGGATTTTTCTCAGAGCAACATCAAAGATTTAGAGCTGGACGGTTCTGATGGCTTAGAAAGAATGCCAAATGAGCAAATCTAAAACGAAAAAGCTTTGAGTCATACATTGTGCTGTCTTCCAGATAGTCCATGACGTAACATAACCAGCTCTGAGCGCTAGTTTTTTTCCATCATATTCCATCTTTGATTAATGTATCCATTAGAAATTCAATTCAAAAAGAATGGCAAACACAGCTGTCTACAGATGCTTATGTTTGCGGAGGATTTTATTTTACACAATTGCATACAGTAGTGACCTTAAGAATAAGTGATTTTGGAATAACCCTGCCGGCACAACAAACCAGAATGTTTTATCCAGGCATCGTGTTCTGAGTTGGCCAGTAAAATGAAACTAATACACTCAAAAATACAAATATACTTACCCACAGAGAAAGAGAGAGAGAGCCTCTTAAATTTTTTTTATTTAAATGTACTATGAGGCTCATTGGAAATACTTGCCTCTACATACATTTCTGCATAACTGAAAAAACGTACCTATAGATACAAATCGCTGCAGTTTCCAGTTGAAATGAACACTAGAGGCAGTAAAACTCCCACAACTTTTATTCCTTTTCACACAAAAGTATGATTTACAAGTACATTTTGGTTAAAAAGGCAAATTTTCACACAATTAGTTGCAGAATGTTATGTTGCGACTTATTTTTAACAACCTGCACGATTTGAAAACTGATACTTTTGAACGATGACGTTACATATACAGCTTTATATTGTCGCCCTTGGCGCTAGAGAGCACAACAAGACACGAGTCAGTTGTAGTGAAGAAACCCCGGAGGGTGGATTTATTG
>JAUMHP010000076.1:14165224-14185135 GCA_032361065.1 Enteromius trimaculatus
AAAGAAAGAAAGAAAGAAAGAAAGAAAGAAAGAAAGAAAGAAAGAAAGAAAGAAAGAAAGAAAGAAAGAAAGAAAGGAAACGATCAGCTATGCATTTTTTTGTTTTAGTTTTCTTACTTAAAATTCATTATAGTCTTGCTTGTTGTAAATAAAATAGGCCATTTCCATCAAAAACGATTTTCAAAAATAGAGCAAATTAAAAGCCAATTAATTTTACTAAAATATTGACTATTGACTACAAGCGTTTGAGAAATATATGACGTAATTCAGATGTAAATTCATGTTGTTCATGCGATTGTAAGCAAGTGTGCATGACGAAATAAAATATTTTCGCCTAACGTTACTTGTGCAACGCGACTAAATATTTAGTCCTAACAATTTATTCTGAAAACCTTACCTAGTGTTCATTGCGTGGGTAAATAATATAGTGATCTTTGTACACGGAGTAAAAGGCGGTAGACAAAACTATTGTAATAATCCGTTGCCAGGAGAACATAAACAAAACTGACAATAGCTACAAATGAATGTGCAGCCATTATATTTTGTTTAAGAATTCACTTACTTACTGCTATGCACTATTTATCAATATGTTAATTTTGTCTGTGAGTGTGTTTGTTTGGACACGGTGTAGCCTGAGTAAAATAATTTGAATTTGCCTGACTTTAGCCTGTCAAAACGCAAGATGGCGCAATAAGGTAATTTATCCTTAAGAATTTTACTGTCAATACTTCTGTATGTCTATGTGTGTGCAAAGCTATCTATCTATCTATCTATCTATCTATCTATCTATCTATCTATCTATCTATCTATCTATCTATCTATCTATGTGTGTGTGTGTGTGTGTGTGTGTGTATTATTAAGTAGGTATAGGCACGAACTGATGCTCTGTAGTGATTATTGCAGACTCCTAGAACATAATAGGAAGTCCACGGAAAGTTAATGTAACAAGCAAGTATTAAAAGAAAGAAGAAAAAACACTATTAAAATCGCCTCAACCAGATTTATGTTTCTTTACTCTATGCAGATGAAATATGGAAAGTGGCCTGTCAGCATGAGGGCTGACTTTGATATTAACTAATTTTATAAATATCTGAAGGAGTTATTTATAGCTAGGAAAACTTATAAAAGAGAAATATTTTTAAAATGACCCTCTTCTTTCTGTCAGGACAAGTAGTTGTCATTCCTAAAAACATAGAGCAGGGTACTGGCCATATATTCTGTTTATAATGCCGTTTATATAAAATGTTATGGCGGTATCTTTTGTAGGGGTAGTGAGTGATAATGCCATGGGCTAATTGTGACCAAATAAAGTGGTGCACTTGTTTGTTTGTTTTTTTCATCTCATTAACTGTAGGCTACACATCGCTGTTTTAAAAAGCAATGACAGTTGATGTTGTGGGACCTGTTTTGACCCAGAGTTTGATTTGAGAGAGAGAGAGAGAGAGAGAGAGAGAGAGAGAGCTCTTTAAATCCACCTGTTAGCCGGCATATATTCTTGCGCCTTCGGTTTGGGAAGGTGAACTGATCGCCAGGACTGTTTATCACGAGTGTTTTAACTCAAAGTTCTGCATTTTTTCAAAGTCGTAACCGCGCACAGTCTGCGTCTTTGATGGACTATCACCGCCGACGACCCCATACGGGACAATGTTAATGCATCATTTGCTTAACCGTCCACAAATGCCTTGATCTCGCAGGGACTTCGCAACAGTGCTGCAACTCGCGCAGAATCGACACACCACAGGACTTTTCATATTCATTCGTGAATATGGCAAAGCGACTGCACTGAACCGGAGCCGAGGTTTGCAACACATTGTTGCAAATATTTTGAAGAAGAACACGATGCTCTCCCTCTCGCGTGCCCCGTAACTGCTTCCATTCATTCAGTCCAGCTTGGCTCGAGCACCGTCTTCTCTCCTGGAGATTTTCCTTCCAGTTTCCTCTCAATTATGTTCACTTTCGCTGCCTTTTGCTATATGCTTTCCCTTGTCCTCTGTGCTTCTCTCATCTTCTTCGCGATCTGGCATGTAAGTGTTTGCATCTTTGACGTGCTTTGTAAAAAAAAAAAAAATATGCTGCAGAATGGCATGCATGTGTTAGAGCTGAGGTTGCTGCATCAGAAAAAACTGTCCGTCACCAGATCAAAGCCTTCTTGATGTTATGAATGTCTCTGGCATGTCTTACATCACCAAATTCAGAAATCACTGATGATCACTTGACTGTAAATTAATGGTAAAATTCGACTTGGGTCACAGCATTGGTGTACACCCTGGCTCGGTGGCACCAGCTTGTGTCAGGGAAGTCTTTTGCACACCTTTTTCTTTCGGATGGATAATACACCTTTAAGGGTTGTTTCAGATTCTTTTTATCCATTTCAGGATACACATACTTGCGCTAAACCCCCTGTACAAGCCACAGTCAGGGTTATCTTCCGGCAGCAGTTTGTGCCTGACCTGTTTTGATGTTACGCTGTCCTTGTCTGTGCACTTTATGCAAGGTGTAACACTGTTTTTTTTTTTCTTCCTTGAGGAAAGCTGCATTAAAGCATTGGCTCACATTCACAGCACTGCTCTAGATTTGGGTCAGCACAGTCGTTTGCCCTAGGCTTGCTTTTGCATAGCAACAGACATTATAGCCTCAAGGGTTAAATAAGGGGTAATTATAAGGACATCACATTTGACCCAGACCTTTCTGTAAGGCATCATTCAACTCAATCAATTTCCAATAAACTATCCTTCAGTGGTTCAGAAATAAGTTCCTTTTATTTGTAAGTTATTTTGTGAGGTAGGTAGAAACGCTGTCCTCAGTGTCTTCAGCTTTTGAATCTTTAATAGACTTAATTCGATCGGCTCACAATAGGAAAAGAGTTTTTCTTGAATGCGCTGAATATAGATTATGCATTATGAGACAGCTTCATCACTGTTGTTTTAAACCATGCTGAAACACAGTACAGTATGTCACCAAGACATATCAAAGAGGGCAGCATCCGCATGGAAAAGGACATATTGTTATAAAATCTTGTCTATTGAATTGCAAGAGATTGGGAAATACTAGTTTTAGTTGATACGTAAGTGTCTTGTCAGTCAACATCCTATGGGTTGCAAGTGACTTTGTTTTCAATAATGCACATACATTTGTATTTATATATACAATTATAAAGCTAACAGTACATGATGGCATCACACAAATGCACACAATCCCAAGGGACTATCTTGAGATGTGGTGTGAAAAGCAGCAGAAAGGGACTATATCAAATGAAAGTACCTTTCACGCTTTTAAGAAGCATCCACAAAGAAACTGGAAAAGCATTTACTATTACATAATATTTGTGATTTATTTATTGCTAGCAAAAGTTTGGGGTCAGTAAGATTTTTTTAAAGAATCGATGTATTTAGGCAATTTGCAAGAACAATAAAGACATTTAAATACTAGTTTATATAAATGCTACTCTTTGGAACTTTCCATTCCTCAAGGAAAACTGAAACAAATGCATCACAAAATATTAGGAATGCACAACTTGATAATAATAAGAAATGTTTCTTGAGCACTGATTCAGCAATGATTTCTGAAGGATCATGTGACACTAAAGAATTGAATAATGGCTTGTAAACGTTCAGTTTTGGGGGATAAATAACATCTACCAGCAAAACTAACTCTCAATCTCTCACAGCACCTTTCAAAATGTGAGTTTTTTTAAACACTGCTAAGTCTAGCTTTCAGTATCTTAGATTACGAGCATAGAAGAATCTATCTGCCGTCCATTTCAAAGGAATCTAAATAGATGTCTAATCTGCATATTTCCCCTTGTGTGTTATTCTACATCCGAGGGGATATGATCCCCACATTAGCTTAACTAACACTGAGAGTCAAAAGCTCCCTCAGCAGATGTTTCGAGTCCCCTTTCACAGCCAGTGGAGACCAACACATTGGTGCCCACAAAATGTTTATCAAAGATGCACAGTTTAGAACAGTACTTAGCAGATTGTCTATGAATGCAGTGGGGCGTTCATCTGTGAAGGTTTAAATGTGTTTTTGAGATGGTCTTCCTAATTGTGGCACATTTAATTAAAAAATACAGCAAGCTACTGTACTTCGGAGGGCAACTTGATTATGCTACAAGGGCATAAACAGTCATTTTCAAACAGCCCTTTTAGAACAAAATTTTCAGTTACATCTATTTTCACAAAAACTGGTTAATGCTATGCATTTGAAAATAACACACCACTTACGTTAAATTCTACCCTAAATCTTACAAGTCTTTAGCTATGACTCATGATTCACAGAATACCTGAAATGCTCTGCATTGTAATTACAGTGCTTACTGGGGGTGCTACCGAGCAAGTTTACTATATTAAAGAAGCCATATGAAACCTGTTGTAATGCAAATGTAAAAAGGTATTAGTTTAGAAATTATACACTATGGAATAAAAGTCTTGTGCCATAAAATGTTTTGCAACTCTTGCAATATAACTACAATCTATCAAATGGTATCTGAGTGAACTGTGTGTATAGGTTTGTTTATGTAGTTTTGGAGCAACAAAATTTCCAATGAGCCTATATGTTGGTTTATCATTTGGCTTACGTATTACGAAGTATTAGGAAGGGCTTACACAAGCTAGTAGTATTAGGAATGTCTCTAGGCCACACAATTTTGGAAATAATAGGCATTGGGTCAGAGAGAATGAGGTGATAGATTAGTGCAAGCGTGATATCATTTGTAGACATTACAGCAGGCAATCAAAAAGAAATCTATAATTTCTTACAGCCCAATTTCTTCTTACTGCCAACACAATGTGTTATAATCATGACAAATGTGACCCTGAACCACAACACCAGTCTTTAGCTGCATGGGTGTATTAGTAGCAATAGCCAACAATACATTGTATGGGTCAAAATTATAGATTTTTTTTTTTATGTCAAAAGTCATCAGGATACTAAGGAAATATTATTAATATTATTAAAATAATAGATATTTTTAAAATTTCCTACCATAAATATATCAAAACTTATTTTTTGATTAGTAGTATGTATTGCTAAGAACTTTGATTTTCATAATATTAAATTGTTTTTTGATTTTCAAAAAAATTATGTCTCAGCCAAATAGTGTCCTATCCTAACAAACACGTCAATGAAAAGCTTATTAATTTATGTTTCATATATTGTAATAATATCAATTAAAAAATAAATTTACCCTGGTCCAGGGTCACAAATATAAGAATTTTTGAGAAAATCCCATCTAATCATTTTAAATATAAAAAGACAGAGTGTACTGAGCAACAATTCTATTCTGTGCATTACGAGTATATTTATATACATGTACAGTTATCCAGTCAGCTCAGGTTTTTTAATACAACATAATCCCCAGATGTTTAAACTGATGTCACATAGGGAACAAAACAGCAATGTTTCCACATGGATGCAATGTGCACATGTTACATTCTTTGTTGATTTTCTTTCTAGAAGGCATGTAACATGTACAGAATCATTCTGAATGTCTTACGACTATGATTAAGATTCATATGCTGCTGTCAGGTTTAAACCAGGCCTTATTTTAAACGAACCCAATTTAAGTGCTTTTTATGCTTCATCAACATTTATGAAAAGTGTTATTTATATGTCACTTGTGTAGCTTATATGGTTGAATGATCGCACTTTCATGGTGCAAGTTTAAATGTGATTATTAAAGGATGGCCAGATTTAAAATGTGTATGCAATGCATTTTTTTTCCTGATTATATAGCGGTTACACTGCACAGACTTATCTGACAGCCAAGCAGAAAGGCAGTCAAAATCAAACCCAATTTTTACTGCCTGTGTCACCTACAGAATTGAGAGAGCATTGATATACTACGGGAGAGGTAGTGTAGGAGGAGAGGGCAGTTTGGTCTGTAACAGGGGAAATAAGCTTGTCTAATTTGATCTAACTTTAATTTAGGCTTCTTGCCTTGTGCATGAGCTATAGCCATGAGGCACCATAAGGCCCTATTTGCTCTAATGCACTTACTAAAGGGGATAATTTCATATGCCTTTGCAATCTGTATAATTTTTGTCACATCACACTTTTTGAACCAAAACTGCTTCCACCATTATGATATACACTGTAAAAAATGATTGTGATTTTAATGGTAAAAAACTGTGAAAATGCTACTGTAATAGCCTGTTAAATGGCTAAAGGTAAATTCCTGTAAAAAAAACATAATGTTGTTAAATTAATGTTTATTGCATATTTCAGTTTAATGAGTCTCACCGTGTTTGTGTGAATGACACTGAGCATCTTTTATATATGTTAATATTCAAAAGCTGCTTGTGATGGGCTTCGGGTTCATCATGTGACTTTCTCATCACCATCTGTATTTTGTGATTATCAGTGTATTAAAAAGGTACAAAACAGATATCAGTACTTCAGTACTGCTTAATAGGTTGATATATTAACATTACATCAGTTAATGAAATTACAGTATTTAACTGTAAATTTAACTTAAAACCGTAATATACAGTATGTACAGTATGTGATTAATAATAGTACATAACATGTTTCAGTTGCATCACCCAGCTCAACTTCTGCTATGCCAATGTGATTCTGAAATAATGGAGGATAAATCAAAGTAATAAAAGGAGGGCATATCTTTGAAAATCACGCAAACGCTGAAAATCCATATGTCTAGCCTAATGATAATGATCGTGTTCCCTTTTTTTCTTTGGGTTTTCAGATAACAGCCTTTGATGAGCTTCAGGCAGACTTCAAGGTGCCGATCGATCAGGGCAATCCACTTCACGCGGTAAGTCATGCAAATAATGGACTTGATCATTTGATTAATCGCCCTTTCCTGAACCTCCATGGAAACGAATGACTTTGTATGCATGAGAGTGTTTATTTGTTTATGGTGGGAATATATTTTAGCAAGGCCTCTGATCTTTTGCAGGCACCAGGTGTGTTGCCTACCCCAAACTCTGAAACATTTCCTGTCATCCGCAGCATTGCATGAATAATCCATAGAGCAGCTGTCTATGTGTTGTCTTTCCTCTGCTGGAGGCCCTGGCAGCTTTAATCTCGCTAATGAATTCCAACTGAGGCAACTTTTCCAGCTTTTTGGATACACCAACTGTTATCCAAAAGTTTAGAAAAACATTGTCAATCTACATGCCAGCATTGCAGAATAATTTACATGTGTGTGCTTGATACCTCGCCAGGCTATAGTGACAGAAAACAAAGCAGGAGGCATGGGTGAAAATAGATATTTTTGTTCTTTTGGACTTTGCGTCGGAAAGTCTCACTCAGAACGCGTCAATGTGACGTGTAGACAATGTATCTGAGTCACGTATCCGCTCTGAACAAAACTTCTGTAGTCGTAATTTATTGCTGTCTTTACAACAAAGTGTTGAAGTAAAAGATACACTCTCTACATGTCATCCACCCCTCTGTCAGACTAGAGGGAACTATGCAGGATCTGGAAGGTGGGGGGTGCTAAAAGATTGATGGCCTCCTAGCTGATCTCACCACCCAGTCAAGTCAATCTCACACCCTGCCTGGCTAATTGGTGGCTTCTGTCAGTCTTCAGCTGGGAGGAAGTCAGGACTTCATCCTTTGATTCTCATTGGAGCTCCCCTTATGACTCTAGTCTGCACAGTACTGCTGCAGTCACTGTGTTCAGCCCCTCAGGCTACTTTTACACCTGGCATTAATGTGCTTTTTGCAACCAGACAGTAAATGTCGAGCAGTTTTTAGGGCTGAGAACTATTTAATGCAATATATAAAGATGCAATAATTAATGCAGCAAAAATTAATTTTTATAAATGTTTTAGCTAATGTTTTATTATGCTTATGCTGTTTGGGTTGAAATAACACAGTCTGCATGTATCCTGTGATCAGCCATACTTGAATGGCTATAAATATGAATTTCTAAGAGAAACTGAGAGATATAACAGCAGTATTAGCAGAAGATGAGACAGAATAGAGAATCTTGAATTAAGTTTATTTTTCTTACCCCAGTTTTTTGTTTAAGCAGAAATCAATAGTAAAAAAAAAATAATAATAGCAGCATCAGTATCACTGTCCATAAAAACAATATTAGTGAAACTGGCTTTGATAGAACAAAAGATGCCATTATGTAATTGTGTGTTATATTTTATGTAAAATTATGTAATATTTTATTACATGCTTATATGCTTATTCTATATCAATTTTGGGATTCATAGTGCAATTATTATTACATATTTTAATGTTAGAGGCAATTAGTAGAGATTAATTAGGAATTTATTCACTTAAAATGTTTCCATTTGCAACTGATTTTGTAGTAAATAATATCAACTTGATCAAAGTGTGTATTAATAGCATGGCTAATAAAAACGAACACTCATATTGATGGACTTTGGCGTGTGTGTGCTACCCAATGCGTAGTAAATGCATAAACAAATTTCATGTCATATGCATACAGAAAATAGCATTTTTCTTGTTTTAAGCATAGATTTAACACAAATTAGTGAGGGTTCAAAAAAATTTAACTTTAATATCACTGATACATCAGTGAGCGAGAACTGTCACCTTTAAATGCCCTTGACTGCTGCGGCCCGGCTAATTCTGAGAAGGCATTCAAGACATAATTCTCCAGCAATTAAACACTTCTGATGCTATTCTTTTATAAGATTCTCTAATAATCCTTGATGAGTTTTCTTTATGTGTTGAAACGAGGCATCTTTCATGTTAACGCTATGAGCTCATTAGACAGAATTTGTATCTGCTGTGCTGCCTGATGTGCGCAAGCTTTTAATATTTTATCATGCTAATGTTCTAGACAGACATTAGCATGCATGTGGCTAATTTCAGTGTATAACAACACTAAATTAGATGTATCATTATGTTGCTTGCATGATGGCAAGAGTATCTGGGATCCAGATGTTTGTCACCATGCACAATATGAGCAATCCAACACTTCGGCTCTTTTTTTGTTGTTGTTTTTTAGATTTACTTTTATAAAGACATAAGCAACATTCAATACACTGTAAATCAAGCTTTGATAACGCATTATGGATGTCAAGGATGGGTGGCTAATTGTGGCCGTTAATGTTAACATTATGCCAAGTCACCACAAATAAAACAATGCATGGGAAACGGCTTTGGCGTGTTTCAGGCGTTTTTACTGGCGCTGAGGCAGAGAGAGACATGCACTGTGCTTGTCATATTATCACAACTATACAGTGTTATTTACCCCATAATGCATATTTTAGGTTTCTGACGTTTAAAAACACATAAGCACTAAGTTAGTGAAAAACAATACATTTAGAGCTTGTAAACCACACACAAAGATGCCTATGGAAGCAGCAATAACAATCTATTCAGATTTAGTTTGGCGATGTGTTTTATTCATATCAAATACACATACTGTACGTAGCTATAAAGTTTACTCTTCACTCAGTTCACCAGCCACTTACTTACATGTATTTCAAGGGGAAAATGATGCAATTGCGTGCTGTCAATCTGACTGATGGGACTCTCTGAACAGGGGCACGAACAAACATGGCAGCCCATCTCATGTTACAGATCACGATCAAGGTTCATTTATAAAGATGTTAAAACGACAAAACACACTTATTTACATACATTTGTGAATCGGAATCAGATTGTTCATGACACGATAAGCAAGTTTGTGAAAATTTGAAATAAAATAGGAAAAACTAAATAAAAGCGATCCATCTCTCTATTGTGCTCGCGGTGTGTCACGTGACAAGCAAGACACGTCGCCATGGAAACAATAAGGGAAAACGTTTTAAAATAAAGGTCACCTAAAAAAACTCACTCTGGGGGGACTGCTGGAATACTTTAAACTCACCGCTGAAAAGGCTAAAGATAATCGCATTATTTTAAAGTGAATAAAATCCCCTACTTACTGGAGTTCAACAACTACTAATGAACAGAGGGAACAAGAGTTGCATACTTAACCGAGATGTTCCCTTTTAGTCGGTCACTCCGAGTCACGTTGGATATGATCGTTGAAATTAGGATCTCTACCAAAATGCCATGGATGCTGACCCTTCCAGTGTCCTGCAAGAGTTTCCCAAGCCCCCTCTGTCTGGCGTAGGCCAAGGCTCACCACAAGAGGCCAGCTATTTTTATCAAAGCACTATCAAATCAGTAAGACTGGAACCCCGTTCTATTGAATAGACACGTTCGGAGGTCCAGCCTTCCTATAGGAGGTCTTAAGATGTATACTCATATGGACGGTATTTCAGTTTATATGGAAAATTGGAGGTGACTGAACCCTCTTAAGGGAACAAAGGGCTGTTGGCGACTGGAAACGGCATTCCCCTTCTGCCGGCCTCAATGAAATCAATGTTTATTATTAATTTGTTTCATTGCAAAATTATTAGCCTATTTCTAACTGTATTTCTATGTTCTCAAAAGCTTCTATGTTTATCATTCCATTTAGTTAAACTCAAATAAAACGATATTTTGAATACTGCGGGCGGGAGAAAATAATATATTTTTGTGAGAGCGGGACTGAGCATTCAAGAAACTTGTCTGCTTCATGCATGTCGACCAGACACACAGTGGTGGAGGTTTCCACACGATCCAACCTCCTCAGCGGCCCGGGCAAGCATAGACACAAGTTCTCGATCCGTATTCGGCATGGTGGAACCCCCAGTGGATGCCGTGCCAGCCGGAACCTCCAGAACCTTCTGACTCACCTTCCGATGCAGCCGATTGAAATCCGATCGTCGGGGGGAGCGCCAAAGGAAACAGCTGGTAACCCTTGCAAGAAGTCAGAGGGGAGTTCCTCACCATCACCGTAAGACCAGTCTGCCCCCCATCAGAAATGGCGCTCGCCCGGCTGCTCTCACCAGGGGGAGCTCTAAATCTGGGCAGAGGAGCGGGTAACCCACCCCTTTGCAGGAAGTCTGGTCCGCAACTCCGCGATGGTCATCTTCCCACAATGGGAACGTGACTCATCCACAAAAGCCACCTCAGCGTGCTTCAAGCCCAGCCACGAGAGGCAGCGATCGTGACCATCATCCGGTGGCAGGTAACGACCGCATCCAGAAACGTATCTTTAAAAAGACGTTCCACCCGTGAGCTACTCTTTTAGAAAGCTCCGTGTGTTGAGGCGCACAGGGGAGATAGCCGCTTTATACACGCTGTGATCAGCTGCAGCTGGATGCAATCAGCGCATGCCAATGTTCATTGGCGTGTTTTAATACACACAAAGTAGATTGGTATCTCGAAGCGAGATCCCAATTTTGTTGGTCATATACGATATGACTTGGAGTGACAGACCGAAAGGGAACATAATATTCTCGATGCTGTATTGACTCTTTGTCCTATATTTAATATATTGTTTACACTGTACGCCAGCACTTGTCAGGCAGATTTTGTGCTGACGAATATTTCAAAGGGAGCTGAGTCTAATTGCCTGCTAATTAAAAGTGCTGATATGACTGGTTATCTCCAGTCGCTGTGGCTGCCAGTGGAATATATTTGCATGCTGTTGTTGAGGAGGAATGGTGTGAAAAAATGTCTTAAACAAATTTGGATGAACTAAAATGAGGTGCAGTCCCAAAAATAGGCAGTTGAGTGTAACTTTCATGGATGTTTGGTGTAATCTCTAAAACACAGCTGTGTGCTGGAACAAGAGAGTGGGAGGTTGCCAATCAAAGCCTTGAAAAAACTGTTTAAAAATGCACTGAGGAAACTTTGGGAAAATAGCTGCATATCAATTACTTTTTACAAATTCAGCAAACAAGCGTAATGCCACATTTTTTACTAGAGGAATTATTTGTGTCTTTTAGAAATATATTGCAAGATAACTAGTAAAATGTATACATTTATATGTTCATAATATATTAATAAAATTTGTAACAAAATATTATGCATACATTATTATATTATATTAAACAAACAACCTTTTTTTCTTCAGTATATTATACTGCATATTATTTGAGCCTATACAGATCTTATATTAAATGAAAGATTAGATTGCTGCAAAAATGTTCACTTATGTGTTATTTTAAATTTGTAAAAAATAAAAAAAAAATGAAATAAATAGTTAAATAGAAATAAAAAATACAATTATATATAGAGATTTTTTTTAGTAAATAAATGCAAAATTGCTAAAAATCATTTGCTCATGTAAAAACATATGCTAGGAAAAGAATACAGCACCGACATTAGTTTGTGTGTGTGATTAAACTAAGGCCCTTTCTGAGTGCTGCACAGTAGTGGTCACAATGGGCGATTCTGTGGATCAGGAAATAACAGTGCAAATTATTAAATTATTTACATGTGCAGGCTAGTAGTGTAAATAATGTATTGAGTTGAATAATGTGTATTTAAAAAATAGCAATCAAATATGTATGTTGATAGACTTATGTTAGAAAATAGCATTTTTGCACTCCTTCTGCCAAGTAGCATATAACACTGCTCTATTAGGCAAAGTGCAGGCATTTTTCTTCTGTGTTACTCATGTCTGTTTTATTTGTCCATATAAGTTCATACATGCCTCCTATTGGGTTCTGCTGCTTTTTTTGCACTCAAATATGAATAATTATTCCATAGTGCATGAAAGGAAAATATATTCAGAATGAAAAAAAAAAATAAAAGCTCTGTTTTAAATCTTCAGACTTTGTATTGAGATATTTGATTAACTAGATTATTCCACTGCACACATGTGATTAAATGATAAACCATGAACTAATATGTATAAATAAAAATATATTTTGAAATATTGTCCCTGGAGTATACCACTGTTTTTCCTGCCCCCAAAACATACATGTTTGGATGTAATTGCCATTTGCTATTTTCACATGCCATCTCTTGGCAGTTGTTTTTCTAAATGTAAGTCCCTTGAAGGGAACATGGGCCAGAAGCCTTAGGCAGAAGGCATGTCAAAGCTATAACAACTGTGCCACAAACACCTATGTTATGAATATACATATAAACTTTTAAGCCTATAAAATTTTAGGTGATTTAACAGATGTTTATTTCTCTTAACAGCGGGAAAGACTTCGAAATATTGAGAGGATCTGCTGCCTCCTGAGAAAGGTATGTAACGTCTTTAATGAATTTCGAAGATTAACCCATACCGAGGGGACATACTGTATTTTACACATTAATGTTCCTTTTGTTTAAAATAATCAAAATAAACAGTTTAAACTAAATATATTGTCATTGAGTGAGGTGCTGAGCCTGTGATCAGTCCAATTTTAGCAATCACAATATATATTTGTCATATTTTAAGACATATTTTGGCAACAATGTATAATACATTTCATTATTTTTTTATATAATGCATTTTATTAAAATGTATTATTATATTTTATTAGATTAGATGCATTATGTGGGAAATTTGTGTATATATTTTTCAGTATACCACAATATATGCATACATTGTAATATATTAACAGAATATATTATTCTGTATATTTTAAAGTACAGTACATTCAATAATTTAATATAATGACCATTATCATGCAAGGAAATACATTTTCTTTTTTGTATATTATATTATATTGTATTATAGTATAATATAATAGGGCCCAAAATCTAAGATGACGTTAAAAGTCTGTCATTCAGAAACAATTTTTATTCTATTTTATATTACATTTGAGTTTATTATTAGTTGTTGTTTTTTTATAGTACAAAATAGAAGCAGTTTCACTCTTGGCCTTCCTTTGATAGTGACGATTTATTAATCAAAGGTACTTTATATTATTATAAAGTGTTTCCCACACCTACATAGTGTTAAACTGAATGCATTCTGTGTGATTCAACATTTGAATCCAAGCACTATCCAAGTTACAGGGGGCCAGAACCTGTTATGTTCCATATATATTGTGCCAACATCAGCAGAATGCCTTTATGAGTAATATGTCTGATGGTATGAGGCTCATCTAGAGTCCAAGCTGCTCCGTGTGCATGTGTACCTCACAGAAAGGGTTTTTCTGTCACTCCGTTTCACTTGATTGCAAATGTAAAGGAAAACACTCCCTGACAAAAACACTTATCCAAGCAGAGGCCATAAGTGCTTATATGTGCTTGAGCTGAATTTCCTTTAATTTCACAGACACACCATTTATAAAATGGTTTACAGATTATGACTGGACAAGCCACGTTTAAAGGCAATGAATGGTTTTTAAAGCTACTGTAGTTCTGTTCCCCCTCCCTCCCCCTGTGATTCTCTTCATGTACAAAGGGCATGTGGTTTGTTTGTCGTTTATTATCATTATTAATTATCTTGGTTGTAAACATTAGCTTAAGGCTCTTATCGCTTCTCATGGGCCATAGTGTCTTTGCTTTGACTGACACGAGCACCATGATAATTTGTTAGCATGAAGCCAGAGAATAAATAAACAAAAGTGCATTTTCATTCCGAACAGGTAGACCTATAACAGATGGTGTCTCTTTACTCAGCAAATAAGAGAGTTTAATGTATTGGTGCATGGGAAAATAAACATATACCTAGCCTAGCAGAGTTTTTGTCAGTGAGACAATTTTATTGCCGAGTGAATCCGTGGATTGTGCATCTTTCCAGAATGAGACATTCAGTTATGCTCACAGGTATTCAACGCTGGGGTGACAAAAGCTAGCATGAGATCATTTATTTTCCCCCACTAGAGGTGCAGAGTATTTTTCTCAGCAGACAAAACAAACATGCATGCTTTCTCATTTTTGTTAGCCCTGTATAAATGTCGGTTTTTGACATTGGTGTCATTTAGTGTGTATTTACCAAAACGTCTGGAAAAGAAGAGAAAGGAATGGTGGTTTGTTTGAGTGACTTAGAGTCAGTCAGACAAACTTATGCTGAGTCACACAGAGCTTCCTTGCAAAGCACCAGCATATATTTTTAGACAACTGCTAACACATTTGTTCAGAATCCATCATTCAGATACCTCACACTTTAATATAGAGTATATTATTTTGTAAGGCATACACACACATACAGTTTGCAGTCAGTAAAGTTGTTAAATTTTTGAAAGTTATTATACTCACCAAGCATAACAGCATATTGATTATTGATTATAATAATACTAATGCAGCATGTAAATTCAGTATTTCCAATATTAATATAATACCTGCTTTTATTTTAGATTATTTTGTTTGTTTATTTACTTATTACTAATTGCTAACAGTTTTTTATTATTATAATGGTAATTATGATACCTTTCATTTTTAACATTATACATATCTTTACTATACATTTTGATAAAAAATAATAATAAATAAAAAAAAATGTTGTTTTTAAATGACTAGATACAGTATATTATTTATATTATTATTTTTAGATAATAATAGTTTAATGAAAAAAAAATACTACTTTTTATTGTACCCCCCAAAATATAGCTCTCTGAATATATTATAAATCATATCCTCCCCATATAATTCAACAGTTCTGCTCTGTGGCTTTATCTCTAATAATAATAGGAACGTTTTTCTGTCCCTGCAGTTTACCATCATTGTTTTGACCCCGTCTTTCTCTTAAGCTAAGCTTTTCCGTCTAACTCTGAAGGTCAAGGTCAATATGCCAGCAGCCAATCAGAGGCGTCCACTGGGGGTGTGCGGAGTAATCCCCTATGGTTGCCAACGCTGTGTGTTTGTTCTTCAAACGAGAAGCTACTTTTTGATGTTGCAGTACAAACGTTTCTGTCCTCTCATCATTCCACTTCACACTTGTATTCATCACCAAAGGCATTTGCGCAGAATTTGCGATAAATGGAAATGACAAGCTAGAACTGAAAGGCAGAGGATCATTTATAAAAGATCTGTATGATATGCATATCTCTTTGGAAACTATCCTAATGATGTTCTGGGTACATGCTGATACACATAATTCGAGATACGACAGAGCATAAAACATCTGATGGGACTTTTTTGGGATCTGTGATGTTGTGTCTTCTCAGAGGAGCTCAACAAGAACCTTGTAATTGCTGAATACTGCTTTTTGCACCAAAATGATTTGCAAAATGCTGATTGTTTTTAAACAGGTTGCCTGAGCATCAGCCAAAGATTACATAATCAGAAATCATTCTAATATGCTTATTTTCCATTCAAGAAACATTATTATTATTATTTAAAACCGTTGAGGACATTCCTTTTCTATGGAAGCCCATTTCCCCGACCGAATCAAAAAATTAAAAAAAGGTTATTGCAACTTTTTATCTCACAATTTTGAATGTTTTCTCAGAATTGTGTGATACAAAGTCACTATTCTGACTTATTTTCTCAGAACTGTAAGAAATCAGCAATTCTGACATTATATCTTGAGAGTTTGTATCACGCAATTCTGAAAAGTCAGAATTATGAGATAATAAGCTTTTTTTAGTTTTTATTCATTGGAAAACATGGGCTTCCAAACTTTTCAGTATGTTTTGACGAAAAGAAAAAAAAATATTTAGGCGGGAGGGGGGAATAAAAAAATATAGAAATTAGTACTCTATTTAGCTTCTATGAAGTTTCTATTCTACAAAAGAAACCTGAAAAAAATTCTACTCAGCTATTGTCAACATAATAAAAATAACTAATGTTTATAACTAATAACTAATGACTGGAACAATGATTCTAAAATTCATCATTGAAATCACAGGAATAAATAAAATTCCAAAATATATACAAATAGAAAACAGGTACTTTAAATAGTAAAA
Source organism: Enteromius trimaculatus (assembly GCA_032361065.1). Taxonomy (NCBI): domain Eukaryota; kingdom Metazoa; phylum Chordata; class Actinopteri; order Cypriniformes; family Cyprinidae; genus Enteromius; species Enteromius trimaculatus. The sequence goes on from JAUMHP010000076.1 coordinate 14,181,850, forward strand.
ATATTTGCTGTAATTTGGATTGAATAAATGCAGGCTTGTTGAGCAGAAGAGAATTCTTTTTTAAAAATGTATGTATATGTACACATGCATACACAAAATATTCCTAATTATGACAACATAGGCCTTGTTAAAGCATAAGTCAGAAGGATCCTCATTTCAGATTTGTAGACTGCTGTGTTTCACTCCAAACACACTGTAGTCTCTCGCTCTTATGACTTTTCCAAGCAATCCTTATCTCATTAAAGCAGGGAATGTGATTTTTCTTTTTCACACCCTGATATACTTGGGGGCGCAGTAAGAAATCCTGCCTCTGCTTGGAGGAAAAGCTCCATTTGCCATCAAAGGGCTCAGGGCAGAGAACAAGGAGGGGGGCTTTGTTGCACTGTTCTGAGTCTCTTACCCAGCCAAAGCAGACAGAAAGAACTACTGCTGCCGAGGTGGAGCTGGCAAATAAATTTGCATGAGCTCCCTAGATTGGTTGCGTACAATGAAAAATGGAAACTTGCTTGAGAATTTATTAGCTCATGATGTACATGCTAAACTGCTTTCAGAAAGAAAACCACGGTTAAAAATAAACCTTTGTTATCGAGCCTTATGTAGCCGGGAGAAAAGAGCATTCTCCTTTGTGGCTTTTAAAAATAGCAACATCTGGCTGGTAATCAGACAGTAGCTTGTCTCTGTATGCATCTTGTTAGGTCTGAGACATGGGTGTGTAGGGGGCAGCAGGGGCCTATTAGCCTGTCAGCAGCCTCTGAGACAATGTGCTCTCAGCAGAGGTGTGGCATGCTGCTGCTCGTCTGTGCTATTATTACTGTAACTCTGGCCCTAAAAATCACAATCTTACACTATAACTTTCAATTAGTGCAGCCCTTCCAGCTTGACGTCACTCGCTCCTACCCAAGGTTGACTTACATTTGCATATGTATTAGGTTTTTTTGTTTTCTGTCAGTCTGATTGTTAAAGTGTTACGTTCCTTTCGGCACTGAATATAATTCGATTATTCATAGAATTCACATTATTTTATATTGCAGGCAGAATAAAAGACAATTTAATGCACTACTGCAAAAATAAACATATATTTTAGTAACTCTAATTGTTCTCTTTTAGGCACATTATTGTCTAACTGAATATATTTTCAGTTAAGTTTATGATTTATTATTTAAATAATGTATATTTTTATGTATTGTTTTGTAAAGGATAGAAACACTTTCACTACAAACTATTATTTGTTGATAATAGATATTATTAATGTAAACTTTTGGCAAACATTACATGTTAAGTAACATTCTCTTTTACATCCATTATGACAATTTGAATACTTTTCATAAGTTTAATATTTGATCACTTCATGTGCAAAAACCTCTAAGCCGAAATATATATATATATTTTTTTTTTAAATGTGTTTTTTAATCAAGCTCCTATGTTTATGTTCAGTAATTTACCTTAAATTGCAATTAAATTATACTATTATACTATTAGGTTTTTTTTAATACTATTAATTAAAAGGTTCTATTAAGAAAAGTACTATTCAGTTAATTTAGGTCAATACTGTATGTATTGTTCCTTTTCAGGAACTCACACTGCGTCTATAGACGCTTTGTTTCCCAAAGCGTCTATAGACGCAGTGTCTCGTTCCTTCAAGGAACTGGGGTTATATACATAACCCAGAGACGTTTTATTCTGACAGAAATGATATTTCAGTATTGTAAAAACAGACCAAATGTGTTTTTTGAAGTTGTAAATTAAACAAAGAGCACAATTTATATAAAAAATACAATTTAAGTCTTTCTACTTCAAAATGTAACATTGTCACATATTTTAAAAATGTTAGTTGTTATTTTATTTGTTAAATTTACTAGCAATTTGAGTGAAAATTAAAATAGTTTAGTGAAAATAGTTATTTAAAAATAGAATTTATTACAATGAAAAATGTATTATTTTTGCTTTCAGTTTATTAAGTGGTTTAACATTATATATTGATTTATTCTGAAGAAAACGATCATATTAGTTTGTAGAAATGCAAGCCTATCAAGTCTGTTTAGGGAATATAGAAATAAATTAATGTAATCTCTCTTAGTGCATAAGATATAACAATATTTAAACTGCTAGATTTTAGTTTAACAATGCTTTGTTTTATTTTATTTATTTATTTATTTATTTTTTGCACAGCAAAAGTGTTCAAAATGGTGATAATCATAGTCTGAATAGTTAAATGGAGAGCCACTTCATATGCTATTTAGCGTCATGGGGATAGGTGTTCTTTAAAAAGAAAATATATATAATTCTTTGCTGCAGTTAATTATTGGCTGCTGCTGAAAGAGAAAGACAGTAATTGGAGACTAGCTGCTCTTCTGATCTGCTAAGGCCGAGAACATTTTGCTGCTGCTAATCTGAGGGCGCAGGCAAATTTGTCATTGTAATAATATGAAAGGGATTGGTTCTTGAACATATATGAATTTATCAACAGTTACTGTACAAGTACAGTATGTCAACCCCCTATATTCATGTGGTCAGTCTGTTTTCACAAAAAAGTTATCAAAGGCACTTTTACAGTCCTTTCTTATCTCCATTCTTAATATATACATCGTCAAGGCACATTGTCTAATTAAAGCGGTATGCAGTTTACGGGTTGGTGCCTGCTCTCTTCTGCACTAATGGTGGGACATGTCATTAGTAGTAAGTAGTGTTAATTGGAGAGACCTGCAGTGGCAGGCTGGTGAGAGTTTGATAGGAACAGAAGGTTAGAGAGTGAGTGAGGGAGACAAAATGTTAAAGATACTCCACAGTCAAAAGCACTCAGCCACAGCAGACCTCTCATTAGGTGACATTACTCCGAAGAGGCTCTTGTGAATCCTATGGGAAGGCAACTATAAAAGTTGCGCTTAAAGCACTCAAAGCTCCTGGACTTTGCTTTGAGTGGTCCTCGACCACAGCCTTGTAATTATCATACAGCTATGGAAAAAATGTAGGAGAAACTAGCTCCTCGTGAATGGTTAAATATGTGCGTCAAAAGTGTGCAGAGCAAAATGCAGGAAAATGGTTGATATAAAGTCCAAAATCAAACTGATCACAGAATATGCATTTATTTATGTAAATGTATATGGCTTAATTGTCACAGCTGGCCCACTGATTAAAAATTAATGTCATATAAATACACATAAAATCACCCTAAAATTGCAGTTTTTCTTTATGTGCGCCAAATGAAGGACAAAATATTGTGCCTAAAGTTAGTCAGATGTTCAGAAGCCCTGAAGTCTAACAGATAAAGACTGATCTTCCAGATGGG
>JAUMHP010000076.1:14193604-14208714 GCA_032361065.1 Enteromius trimaculatus
TATCTATCTATCTATCTATCTATCTATCTATCTATCTATCTATCTATCTATCTATCTATCTATCTATCTATCGTTATCTGTCATTTCTCTTTTTTTTTGTTCTTAAAAAAAACTCCAAACACACAGTTCACGAGTGTTTCTGACTACAACTTTCTACAGCTTTTAAATGAACTATGTTGTTGGATCAGTCAGACTAACTGTCCGGAGTAACCACATGATGCATATAAGCATAAACCCCTCAAGACATCTATGTGATGCTTTGAATGAGCACCATATATAATGCAGAGTACTGAAAATAGCAGTAGACACACTACATCATTTTCATTGCCGTGTAGGGGATAATAATACCAGTCCCCAGCAGTACTATACTCTGCTGCTGTCATGTAGCCTGCTGTCTTTTGTATGCCTTATGTAGTTACACATATGATGACCAAACATTTTCTATATCCTTATTGTGGACGTGTTCACCCATCCAAATATCAGTTACAAAATTTGTATATGAAATAAAACAAACTATTTTAAACTGTTACAAGTGCTTTCCTTCACACGTATGCTTGAATACCACTGGAGGCATTGTTTTTTTCCCCTTCCATGATCAAATTCATTTCATCAGTCATGCGGTTTATGATCCATATGTGGTTATTTCACTCAATTACCCACAAAGCATTTCTCACATCTCATTTGAATCCTCACCCTGGAGTGACTCTATGAAAAACATTCACCTCAGACTAACGCGAGCCCCAATCTCTCACATGTCTCCTCTTCAGGGAACGTTGCCTCCCGCTCGTAAGTCGACTATTATCTGCGTTTTCCGGAGCCAAGCCCCGTGTGGCAGTGACTGGCTGACAGATCGGTGACAGGCTGTCCTCCTGCTCCACCTGCTATCCGTCCAAATCACTGCCACATGCTCCATAATTACAGTTTGTAAAGGATGCGGCTCCCTTTGCCAATGATCTAACACTTTGCCACTTATAGCCGTGAAATGAACGTCATCAGATGTCTGCAGGTCTTGGCACTCAAAGAGCTTTTTTTGCCACCCTTTAGACATCCATCTCTGACCCTGCGACACCAGATAAGTGATGAATTTTGTCTCCGGCTTAAGTGAGACATGATAATCTGAGATGCATAATAACTGCAGTAAAGGGTATTTTCTGTTTGTTTTCATGAAGTATCTTCGCTTTTAAGAGTTCCATGTGTTCCTTGCTCAAAAAATATCTCTGCCCTCAAGCGAAAAGCTTTGCACATTATATGCTTTGACAAGTGTGGTTGTCCTCCACACAATGCTGGATGGGCAACCTGTCAGCTTGCCGGGTTTCTCAGATGCCCAGCCTGTCAGCACAGATTACCCAGAAGGCCAGCTGAGCATGGATTTTACCTGCCTTGTCTTTGTAGGACTTTTTCACCTTGGTTCCTGGCCACACAAACAAACACAAATATAAGCTTGTGTAAGCTTTCGCAGCACAGTCTTACTCCAACTCGTCATATTTTGACACTTGATCAAGACCCTTTTGCGTCGCTTTTTGAAGCTTAAGTTACCCCTTTTTAGTCACTTTTCAATGTGAAGGGTTTGCTTTCAGTTGTTTGGCTTGATTTAATGGTTTGCATTCATATTTAAATTTATTATATAATTTTTTACTTTTATTGGAGCACCAAACCCCACCCCTACCCTAAACCTACCCACCTCTGAACAATATAAAACACACATAGGCAAATGCAGTCACAGGTATTTATTGCACAAACGAATCATAAACAACAGTCTCACAAATCAATAGTTTTGCCTCAGAAGACTTGGAATACTAATATTTTTCAAATTAATTATAAGAGTAGTTGTATCTGCCTGCTATATCTTGTGTTTTATTGAGAGATGGTAGGTTTAGGGGCAGGGGTTGGGTTATGTGCTAATAAATGTGTGAATAATATCATTTAAATGTTTTGACAGTTTACATTAAAAATGAACACCCCTACATATATGCAATATTGCCATTGTTTTTACCCAATATATATTTTAATCATGACCATAAAATATATATATATATTTTTTTTTGCTTCGGCATATTGATGCTAAGGGTTTCCTATATAAAACAACGGAGGACCCTTCACGTCTAAAAGTGACTAAAAAGGGATACCTTGAGCTTCAAAAAGCAATGCAAAAGGCTTTTGACCAAGCGTCAAAATGTGACGAGTTGAAGTGAGACTGTGCTTTCTGCAAAACTTTGCACAGTCTGCAATTGCTGGCACATCTAGCCAACGTGCTGGCAACAAATCACAAAACCTAATAGTTACCCAAGAGAAGAACAGCCACCAAGGTGCTGGTGTGTTTTTTTTTTTTATCTGGCAGCTGTTCACAAAGATTTTTTTCTTGACTTACTAATACTACATCCTCTTAGGTACCAGATAATCCTTAAAAACAGGATAAAAAAAATCCAATAAAGCTTATGCTTCCCCGTGTTCTCTATATAACAATAGCAAAAGTAAAAAATAACATTGTATTTTTTATTTTCTTTTTACATGCTTTTTAAAGTGCCTCTCTTATGGGTTATTAAAGGTTCTTTTTTTGGTTTCGGGAGTCTCTAACAACAGCTTGACATGCATGCAAGGTCAAAAAGACTTTCTTTTTATTATAATCTGCATTTAATTTTAACTTTATTTGTTCAGCGGCTCCCAAACAATTAGTTCAAATTCCTACTTTCTGTGACGCTAATTCAGTGATTGGTCGATTTCATTTAAAGCAGTGTTTTTAATATTCCAAAAGCGACACCTAGTGGCAAATAAGTAATTTGCATTTTCATTCAGACCAACACGAAAATCACGCTTTCCCAGGTCTGCTGCAAAACAAGTGGGCAGGCAATATGTTTCAATATGTTAAGTTTACATCAACATGAAGGATTGGGATCCAGTTTAAAACCTCTCGTTTCAATGATTCAGAGTAAACTCTTATTTTTGAGAGACAATAACTTTATAGTGCACTTTCAGATTTAAAACATTGCAGGATGTTTTCATTCAATTAGAGTTTTCTTACACACTGCATGAAATCCATAATAAAGGCACTTTACACTCTGGTATTGTGAGTTGTTTTTCAAAACTACATGCAGATTTGTGTTTTTGTCTTTCTTTGCTGTCAATTGGCATGGCCTTTTTAATTGAAACCTTTATGTTTTTTTTTGTTTTTTAAGTGTACTGAAAATCCATAGGGTTCTCTTGCCTTATTATTGGGTATGTTTTCATGTCAGCTAACTATGCTGACTGTCAACAACGTTCAACTACGGCCGTCTGTGAATCATAGCTTCACGTTGTTAAAGACAGATGAGCACCATTTCAGTGGAATGCAAGAAAATAAAAGCTGATGCTTGCAAAAGAGAGCAAACTCTGATCCTTTCTAGTTAGATAACAACACCGAAGCCTGTATACGATGCATAAATTGGTCCACTGGGTAAACTAAAAAAAATGATGCTGAGAGCAGACATCAGAGGATGTTGTCCTCTGCGATGATTCCCCAGCTCTCAGTGTCTGAATCTAAAATCCATTTCAAAACACGCCAGTAGGGATGTAGAAAGGCGATAACAACACCATCAGGTGGAAAGCGCTGTGTTGGCCTCTCTATTGTTTGCACAGAACATTTATTTCCTCCCACCAAGCTAAAAAGAAAATGCCAAACCTGAGATCTCGACAATCTAACCCATTTAGCACAAAACAATGGGACTTCCTACTGTATATCTGCTAACCTGACAGAAGGTGAAACAACTCTTTTTGCCAAACAATCTGCACTTTGTGTTCATAAACACTTCAAGCTGAATAGTTATCAAATATATAAATATATACATTGATAGATTTAGCAATAACATTTTATTGAAGTAAAATTATGCATTGTTTATACAGACAATGGCTTTTATTTTCTTATATGATATACAATATTTTCTAATTCAAGTGTGAACGAGGGTGATCCAATCATGGTCAATTTCCTCTCAGTTGCCCACATACTGTATTGTTCCAGTGGGTTGAGAAAAGGCAGAGTTGAATATCTGACTTTATTAAATGCATGTGGGTGCATGGGGTTACTCAGTGACCTAAAGCTAAATAAAAAACAGGGACATCTGACTCATGGCGATGTGCATATTAAAATACTGGAATAGGCAGAGCACAGAGATCCAGTCAGAAAACAAGTAACCAGTGCAACATAATTTTTGTGTCTGTTTTTTATAACATTTTATAACATAAAACATTATAACATTAAAAAAATATTTTAAATTTGTACTTTATACACTTACTGTACTGTACACTGTAAAAAGATATTGCTATTTTACCTGTAAAATTAAATTTTTATAGTTATATACTTTTAAATATACAGTTATGTAAGTGAACTATTATATTTTTGGTACATATTTTTGAATCTGCGGAGATTGCTGTGCATGCATACATATGTATATATCTCTCTGGACCTGCTAATGACATACGGTTTTTAATAAATGAGCAGTTCAGAGAAAATTCCGCTGCCATGAAAAGTAAAATGATAAAATGTTCTCATGAGCCCTTGATTCGATCTCAACACATTTTTCAGTTTTCTCAGCTATTAATAACAATTAGCAGAGTTAACAGACGCGCTCCTCTATAACGAGGTGGCTGTTTGCATTAATCTTGGGCTCTTGGCTCTGGCTCCCGCCTGGATACGCCTCAGTGAGTCTATTGGAGGACAGGGCAGATGCCTGATTCTCTATGAGTCTGTTAATTATGGTCAATTCGTCCTGCCTCTTTACTCTGTCTTAACCTTCAGCCTCGTCCTTTGACTGTCTCGGTCATATCGGCTGCTCCTGCGCAGCATGTAGGAGGGCGATGGAGAGGAAAGCACTTAAGCAGACTGCACCGATGTCCTTACTGTAGGAAACAGCACACTTCCTTTCATTCATACTGAATGGAGATATGTATCGATTGGATTTACTGTAACACCTTTGTGCTGGTGGATTTCATTTTTAATAAAGAATGGCATAAGCGTGTGTGTTTTTTGGTTTGTGCCCTTCTATGAGTCTGCCAGTCTGATCTCTTGGCTGCCATACTCTTGGAATGCTCCTGCTCACACCTGTGCATGGATTATAAATGATTTTTGTGCCTTCTGTCATGCTATAAACAAGCATGTGAAAGCAAAATATGTCCCAGAACAGACTAGAGAGTGTATATATACTTTATAGTCTGTTTTAAATTAATGAACTTCTGTCTAAAGAATAATTAAGAATGTAATGACTGATGTAAATATTGCAGAAATAGCTTTGCCATTACCAGAATACATTTTATTCATATATATATATATATATACTGTTTATAAAAAATTTATTCTGCTAATGGTATGGTATGGAAGCCTGGCTTCCGCGACTATTAATCTCATAGGAGCTTAGTCTGGCCAAGCTACCTTACTACCCGCCTACTGGGAGGCGGGCTTAACCTGCATCCATCAGATGCCTCTATATATTACTGGACGAATCTACAACCAACCAGGCCACTCATTCCGATGATGTATGCATAGTGGCGGAAGCCACCATCATTAAAGCAGTAGGAAAATGTCTTTACTTACTTTAATTACTTCTGCTCCGTTTTCAAAGAAAAGCTGGTTTCACTTTTTTGGGGGGGGGACTGAAATGCTCTAAAACGGCAGCTTGGCCAGACTAACTTTGCTCGCGAAAAGAATGTAGCGTCAAATTAAGTATGTGCGGGAACAGGCTATTGATATGGTATATATATATATATATATATATATAAACCCTGGACCACAAAACCAGTCAGAATGGGTATAGTAGCAATAGTCAACAATACATTGTATCTTACTGGTCAAAATAATACATTTTTCTTTATTCCAAAAATAATTAGGATATTTAAGATATTAATTGAAGATCATGTTCCATTAATGTATCTATATTAATATATGGAATTGTAAATTTCCTACCATAAATATATGAACACTTAAGTTCTGAGTGATTAGTAATGTTCGTTGCTAAGAACTTCATTTGGAAAACGTCCAGATTTTCAAATAGCTTTATCTCTGCCAAATATTGCCCCTAACAAAACATACATCAACGGAAATCTTATTGTTCAAAGAAACACTTTCAGATGATGTATAAATGTAATGTAAAATTGATGATGAAAAAAAAAAATTAATTTTTTTTTTTTTAATTAGTTGAAGACCCCAAAGTGGGACGTAAAGCCTACATATATAACCGAACAACATGTGACAATATTACTCATCTGTAATTAAAATAGAAAATAAAAATTAAGCCTTAAAAATATACAAAATAAAAGTTTTTCACTTGATACATTTTTTGGAAGTCACTGAGAATACTGCAGTGGGGATTTCTCTGTTTTTCAATATTCATAAAAGGTAGTATCCTGGACCCCCATCCAAATAAATCTTTGTCAACTTGCCCAGAACTAAGGGCTGAAGACTGGCCAGCAGAGGGGAACAGACAAGACACTGGCAAGCAAGCACCACCTCCTCATGCACTGGTGCACATTCAAATTCCCAATGCCCTTCTCTACTAGCACCTATTTAATATTCTGCAACATTCACCTCTGCTTTAGCAAAAGCTTTAATATTCTGCAGAAGAATAGAACATACATGTTCATCACTCTATGTTTTGAATATATATTTTATCATACTCTATATTAGTACATTCCCATTAGTATTTTTTGCGTCTAAAGTAATTTGAACAAAATGTGCTTAAGGGAGGCAAAAGAGAGCTCAAATTTCACAATAGTTGTTTTGTTACAGTGCGTTTTTTGTACTTTTTTGTACTGCCTCTCTTGCCAATTTAAAAAAGCACCTTGAATGCTCTTGAGTTAGACCTCTGTCCTCACAACTACACCGATTCAGGGATCTTGTACTCATAAACAAATCTAATAACAAATTGTCTGCTGCAGAGTGCCTAGGAGAGTTCCTGAAATAGCTGTAAGAATGTTAGTGGCTATTGGGGATCTGCAGTTGTCCCTCATGTCCACACGAAACCCAGCACATAAAACTCATCTGAGCTTAAATAAACAACTCAGCCTTCAAAGCAGCGATAAGAGAGGGATTTTAATTCCCCTGGTCCAAACCATCATCTTATGGAGCTCTCTTTCTCCCTAGAATTTTCACTATACACTTTGCAGGTCTGTATCATTTTGTGATAATGACTGGCTGAGTGTAATTTCTGTTTAACAAAAAAAAAACATTTCTTTTTGTTAAACATACAAATCATCTCTCATGTCAAGACACCTTTATTTAAAAAGCTTGCAAATATAAATTCCAAGAATGCTTTACTAACATTCCCAGTGAGAAATTTCTAAATGCTGAACTGAATGGTAAAAACATATTATTTAATGCAAATAATAATGGAACATTCCATTTAATCATTTTACAAACATCACGGCAATGTAACATTCAAATATTCGCTACTTGTTTCAAAGAATGCTTTCTGCTGTTTAATGCTAACACTTTTAGAACATTATTAAAGACAAAATAAGTTTGAATGAGCAATCTGTTAATGTTAAAAGAAAAAAAAAATCATAAATGTTTCATACTTTTAGCCAAAGTTATTATAGTAGAGCTTTATATATATTGAACACCGTGTGATCGCAAGTTATATTTCTAGACTGATTATTCAAAAATGTTGCATCCAGTTCCTTCTGGTTCCATCCCTGGAAATAGTAGACTTAAAGTGCATGCATTAGGACTACAAACATGGCTCTATACAGCTTAATATGAAAATGAAGAGAAGTTTAGTCATTAATAAACCCTTTCTTGGCTGTCTATAACTTTACATAATCCTGTTCTCAGTTTTGCCTTCATACTTCAATCCATAAAGTAAGCATTCCTTATCTTTCCTAAATTTCTGAGGACTCAGTTTTCATACAGATGAAGTTGGGTATGTTTATGTAGATAATGAAGATGAGTCACCAACTGGATTCTGCCTCTCGCTTCTCTTACAGCTGGATTAAAAGTAACAGCAGACCAACACATTTGCACATTTACTCATTATTCATCAATTGGTATGAAGGAAATGCAGCTTTCAGAAGGGGGGATCTTAGCTTTCATTGAGGTCGAATGAATGTCTTGAGTGATGCGGAATACATTTGGTGGCACCGGATTAGTAAAATGCGGAGAGAGATTAATTTAGAAACACTGAGGGACAAAAAAGCGAGGGTGTGAGAATGTGAGTTTCTCGCTGGCTTGACTAGCCAGTTTTTGGCAGGAAAATAAATGTTTAATTTTTTCCCCATTGATGTGTATTATTGGCACGATTGCAATCCATCTAAATACTGATATCTAAGCCATGTATTGAGATACAAAAAAGGGGCGGGAGAGGAAATACTCTTTAATTATGATGAGTACATCAACTAAACAGAAGACTTATAAACGGGAGAAAGTATCTCCGTGACCTTAAAGTGTTTACACATTTCCCTGACAGGTGCAGTTTCACAGAGAGATGGAGACTGACTTATCTGGGATGACACAGTGACCTGTACTGTTTGTCACTGTTTTGCACTGGAAGATAACAAGTAAATAACTCAGCTGGTTCTATTAATTAAAAAAATGCAGTAATATTGTGAAAAAAATCTTTAAAAATATTTTAAATGTAATTTACATCTGTGATGGCAAAGCTGAAATTTCAGCAGCCATTACTTCTGCCTTAAGTTTCACATGATCCTCCAGAAATCAATCTAATATGCTGATTAAGAAACTGCTCAAGAAACATTATCTAAACATTATCTATATTCTCAACAATAAAAACAATTTGGCTGCTAAACATTTTTTAGGAAAGGACAACATTTATATATGTAAATGTGTGTGTGTGCGGGTTTATGTGGACACAAATTTGTGTAGTGACATGGGTATGACATAGGTATTACAATATGTAGGTGTTTTATGAGGACATTTTCAGTGTCCCCGTAATTCAAAAGGCTTAAAAAACATACTAAATGGTGTTTTTTGAAAATCTAAAAATGCACACAGTTTCATGTAACGGGTAGGTTTAGGTGTAGGGTCAGTGTAGGGCAATACCACAATACTGAGTCTGTACAGTATAAAAACCATTACTCCTATGGAGAGTGTGTGTGTGTCTTAGTGATATCAAACAATTAATCATGATTAATCCAAAATAAGTTTTGTTTAAATAATGTGTGTTCACTGTATATATTTATTATATATAGATTATATATATATCAGGTAAAGGAGATGTGATGCACCCCTAGGTGTGACCAGAGGCAGTTAGGTGTGGGAAGAGGTACCAGCTTTCCTGCAGGTAGGTGTCTCGGTTTTTTGGCCATGGCACATTCCCGACACCCTCTCATGTACCTCTGCGTGTCCGACTCCATCCTTGGCCACCAGAACTGTTGTTTAAGGAGCGAAAGGGTTCTGTTGTTCCCTGGATGCCCAGTGACCAGTGAGGTGTGCGTGGTATGAATGAGGGGAATGCGTTCCTCTTCTGGAACAAATCGGAGGTTCGGAGGACAACCCGGCAAAGGAGCTGGAGCAGGATCTGATGCGGCTGGAGGGGTCACCCATTGGATGGGACAGGAAAACAGTTTCTCTGGTAGAATGGGTTCAGTTGATTCAGGTTCCTCTTCTGGAGCATAGAGATGAGAGACAGCATCTGCACAAACATTTTTTGAACCTGGTCTGTATGAGATTGAAAACTGAAAAGAATAAGGCCCTCCTCTCAGATATTGTAGGTTTTTATGGTCAGTTAATACCTGAAATGGGTGAACAGACCCCTCCAGCCAATGTCTCCACTCTTCCAGAGCTAGATGGCCAGAAGTTCTCTGTTCCCGATGTCATAATTCCTCTCCGCCGGGGTGAGTTTCCTTGAAAAGTATGCATACGATTTCATTTGAGGTGGGTTCCACTGCTGCTGCGAAAGGATGGCTCCGACTCCTGTAGTTGAGGCATCAACTTTCACGATGAATTGCTTGGATGGATCTGGATGACAGAGAATAGGGGCAGAAGTGAAAGCAATTTTCAACTGCTGAAACGCTTGTGTAGCATTAGAAGATCAGGTAAGGGTCTTGGGTTTTCCCTTCAGCATGGACGTGAGCGGACTGGCAAGCATACTATACCCCTCTATGAACCGTCGGTAGAAATTGGAGAATCCTAGAAACCTCTGAAGCTCCTTAATTGTCAGGGGTTTGGGCCACTTGGTGAAAGCTTCCACTTTTCCGTGGTCCATGCTCACTCCAGCTGGATCAATGTTGTAACCGAGGAATTGGGTGGATTTCTGGTAGAAAGAGCATTTTTCAGTTTTAAGGTACAATTGATGTTCACGTAGCTTGGTACTGTAAGTACCTGTTTAACTTGCTGGTGATATTCTTGGAGTGTAGAGGAGAAGATCAAGATATCATCTATGTAGATAAGTACAAATTTATCCAGATACTCTCGGAAGATCTCATGCATACAGTCCTGGAATATGGAGGTAGCATTAGCAAGACCATATGGCATAACGAGATACTCGTAGTGCCCAGTAGGTGTAATAAAGGCAGTTTTCCATTCATCATTCCATTCAATCTGGTTGAATTATATGCACTACGATGCACTACGAAGGTCTAGCTTCGAAAAAATTTTGGCTCCCCGTAACTTCTCCAGAGCCGCAGGAACAAGGGGTGACGGATATTTAAATGGGATGGTTACCTTGTTGAGAGGTGGTAATCTATACATGGTTGGAGTCCTCCATCTTTTTTGGCCTCGAAGAAGAAACTTGAAGCAGTAGGGGACGTAGATGGTCGAATGTAGCTGTGTGCAAGGGCTTCTTCTCCATGGCCTTTTTTTTCGGTGATAGATAAAGGATAGATCCTTCCTTTGGGCAACTGGGCATCTGGGAGCAGGTTTATAGCACAGTCCCATGGGCGATGAGGTGGTGAGCGAGCGGCTCTCCTGGGGTGAAAACATCCTGAAAAGAACGATATTTAGAGGGAATTTCAATCGATTGTTTCTCTACAGGACTTTTAATGGATGTGGTACAAACTGGCAGGGGCTTTGTAGAACACAGTGGAAGTTTGGGGAAACAAGTAGGCCAACATTGAGAGCCCCATTTCAGTATCTCACCAGTGCCCCAGGAGAGGATGGGCTCATGCTTCGCCAACCACGGACGCCCAAGCATTATATCTACTGTAGAGCGCTCGAGAACCAAGAGCCATATCTCCTCTTGATGACATACACCCAATCCAAGTCGAATGGGACCTGCACGCCGCTGCACAACCCGATTAGAGAGGGGTTTTCCATCAATAGACTGAACTTGATATCTCCTTTCCGTTGGTTTTGTCCGTAGACGCAGTCGTCGTGCCCGGTGTCCAGCAATAAAGTTACCAGCTGATCCAGAGTCTATTAAAGCAGCGACATCCTTAGCAGTAAAAGTTGTTGTTGGATATGTGCATGGGAGCATATTCTCAGAAATAGTTAAAACTTGACTCACCATAAGACGAGAAGGACGTGGAGGGCAGTTCTTCAATATGTGTTTAGGTTGTCCACAATATAAACAAAGTCCTGAAGATAGTCGTCGCTGACGTTCCAGGGGTATGAGATGACGTCAACTTAAATTCATAGGGTCTGGAGCTGGCTCTGTAACTCAGGCAGAACATCGGAGACTGAGTTGAATGAACTTTTCCAGTCCAATTGAGTCATCATATGGAGCCAGCATTATACGAAGATTTGATTCCAGACCTTGTCGATATGTTGTGACCAAAGCTTTCTCGTTCCATCCACTGGCTGCTGCTAGCGTTCGGAACCTGATTGAATATTCTTGGACAGTGAGGTTATTTTGTCCAAAATTATACAATTCCTCACCAGTGGATGACTCGGAATCAGTTTTTCCGAACACTTCTTGGAAATGGGCAGCGAAAGCATTGTAGGAACTGACAGTGGGTACTGCTTGGCTCTATATTGACTCAGCCTAGCGAAGAGCATTTCCTGATAAACAAGATATAACATATCCTATTTTTGCACCATCAGAGATATATACATTGGGGTAATGTGATGGAGTATTGAAGCAAAAACCCCTTGCAATCCCCCGCCACGCCAGAGTAGGGCATCGATCGCACCATGGGACATACTACTGACGCAGGGGAAGAAGGGTTATTTACTTCTGGGTTCTGGCGTGGTGCTTGTGATGGCGTGGGTGCCATTGGTGGTTAAGTGGAAAGGATTGTCTGCCTGAGAGAGTCCACGTGCTCCTGGAAGGGATCGGCAGTGCTCATGTTGCTTCTGTTATAGTCTGATCTTCTGTTAAGGAAGCAGACAGACAACGTAGTAAATGAAAACAATAATAATTTATTCAAAACAGGTTCTTCGTAGGATGCGGCAAAAGGTAACTCAAATGAATAATGATCCAATCCAACAAAAATGATTAACAAACTGAAAGTCTTTTCTTGAACTTTAGGAGGAATCGTTGGAGCACACAACACCGATGGAGACATACACACTACAGAGGCGAACCAGGAGGATGAATGGAGTAGGAACACGGAGGAGTGAAGAATCACACTGGAGACGATGGAGAACTCTGGAAAATCACAGGTAAACACAAGGTAAGTATTACCACAAGGAGAGAGCAATGAGAGAGTCCACTTACGAATAACGAGATCGGACAGTGAGTGAACTGGTGAGTGTGCTTTTATGTGGTGTGGTGATTAGTGTCAGGTGTGCAGAGCAGGTGTGGCTGGTCAATACTCAGGAGAGGGTGCTCGCTGCGTGTCTGTGAGGGTGGAGCCTGGTGTGGATGTAACAATGGGTCAAAGACAAAAAAAGGATTTAACCATAAAAATAATAAGTATATGATGCTTAAATAGTTGTTTCTGCTTAAATTAATTCCAAATTTGTTTTAGTTTTTCTGAGCCAAAAATAAATATCTTACATTTTTCCCTGATTTACTCATTTATCCTTTAAAATTTCATTCAGAGCAACAATCTTATCAGGCATATTTATAACAAAAATCTGTTTATGACAATAAAAGATGGATTACTTTCACCCCAAATACTAATTAGTTGTAATTGTACTTTTTTTTTTAATTTGCCACTATCTTACGTTTTTGCCCATTTGTCAGTAATATTTAATATGCTTCCTTATTCTTTTATATATTTTAATATGTAAAAGTTATGAGCATGCTGTCTACATTTTTACATAAATATTGTTACACTGAATGACAATGTAACATTATTTCAACCAATTTTGACATTTTTTGTGAATTCACTTTTGTGAATTTCTTATGATGTGGACATCTTTACGTCTTGGACCAATACACATGTATATGTTTATATTAATGTAATATATATTATATATAAATATATTTGATATAACATATTTCTCTTAAACATGTACGTGAAAAACTAAAACTAAACATCTGAGACTGAAATTGTATTACAATGACACCTCACACAAAGCCTGCCATGTCACGCACCTGCCACAAACAAACAAACATATCCCCACACATCCCCTTCACATAAACTAGGTGATACAATGACTCCCAGTCATTCAAAAGTGGTCTGGCTCAATACTGCAGCTCCATTGTTGCGAGCTTTTGTCCTTGCACCATCCACTCTCCCACACAGTCACAGCCCGCTGTTCGTCTGATTCATTTAAAATGTCTCCCACTTCGCACTATGCTCAAAATGGAATCTGATAGAAAGAAACAGATTTTCTGGCTTCAGCGAAACACAAAATTATCAATAAGAGAGTGATTAAATAAAGAAATTAAGTCACAAAAGCTAAATAATTCAAGTGCACCAGCCTCAGTGATGTCAGCCATGCAGCTTCAAAGGCTTGAAAGAGTGCAGGATCATGTGGGGGAGTTTCTTTAGAACCACTTTTCGGCAAGCCAGCCTTTCAACTCCCTTTTGTGCCCCACAATTTTTCAGCTTTCCAAAAGGGAAAAAATAACTCCTTTGAAATGCTTTTAATAAATAACTGTGACGTGCAGCAGGCTGTTAATGACCCGTTGAAGACCCAAACTGAAACACAGCTGCTCAACTCCAGCGCACAGAACCGGTCATTTCTAACGACCAATGTGTGTTACAATGGCAGTTTTTCAGTATTCCACAGGGGGATTCAGGAAGGTGGTGTCAAATTTCCTCTCTTAAATTGCCATTTGCAGCCAGTGAAATTGAGATCTATATCTCCGTAGTGATGGTATTGATCCATGGGATTGATCCACGGGACGCGACATGTCACATCCCATCACCCCTACAGGACACAAAGTCCTCTGCTGATTAATGACACCCATACAGCACAGTGAGGCATGCAATTACTGGAGCCTCGATTGGGATTTAATGGACATTTGTAAACCATTACGACAACACCAGTTATAGCATTTTTTAAAATAATTAGCTCAATTCATGTTTACCATAGGACTGCAAGGCATTCATAAATATTATTGTGATTGGTGGGCTAAACAACTGGCCATATCATTATAAAAATCAAAACATAATGCATTATATCTATATAATATTATATAATAATACTGACTATCAGACTCACTTAGAATGGCAAATTCAGTCTGGCAAAGCTGCCATTTTAGAGCATTTCCGTTCCCAGAAAAGTGCTAAGTGCTAAGTGCTACACTAATAAGGATAAATTTAAAGTCTAAAAACGCTCTATGTCCACACTATCGTTTTCAATTGTTTCCAAAAAGTTGATCATCCACACTGAACGATGGAAAACACGTTCCTGTACTGCGTATGCGTGAAACAGAAGACTATTCGATCTGCGCCATTTCCGTCTGCCGTTTATTTACTTTCCGGCTCTTTGAAACGCTGCGGCAAAATGTTGAGGAAAAGCAGGAGAAGAGTATTTTAAATGGACTGACAATGAGCTGGAGCATGTACATTCTGATATTAATCTTTCATAGGGCTGTCAAAATTGAGAGCAAACAAAACGTCTAAGGTTACAACGGTAACCCACGTTCCCTGAAGGAGGGAACGGAGACGTTACATATGGGATCTCACATGAGAGACCAATCGCCTTCGAGTCTTTTGGAAAAGGCCAATGAATATTGGCATGCAATAATCACAGCCAGGTGCATCTTATCACGGTGTAACCCCCCTGGAAGGGCACAGCGCAAGCCAACACCAGCTGGTCTTCCCGCTACCTGCTTGTCTGGTTTAAGACACGG
>JAUMHP010000076.1:14208814-14225151 GCA_032361065.1 Enteromius trimaculatus
CAAAAGACTCGAAGGCGATTGGTCTCTCATGCGAGATCCCATATGTAACGTCGGAGTGAACTCGACTGAAGGGGAACAACTGCTGTACAATGCCATCCAACATCTCAGTTGAATTGGTCACATGACTGCATCATATGACTAAAATGCGTTATTGTTTTCGAATGCCTCCATTTTCACAGTCCACATAGCGATGCAAAAACTGAATTTTCAAATTTTTCTAAATTTTCAAAAAGCTTAGTTTTCCTTTACCAAAAAATGCTGTCTCAGTTTAGATGAAAGGCCGAAACGGAGAGAAAAAGATGCGTTTTCAAACAAAAACGTATTAGTGTGGACATGGCCTCAGAATGCTGACTGTTTCTATAGCAATCTGGAACTTCTAAGATGTGATTGGCTATTCTATTTAGAAGGCGGGGCAACTTGTGATTGATCGACCATATTAATCGTTGCAGTTTTTCCCATTCAAAACTATATGAGTGACACGTCTTGGGTATTCTATAGTCTTTGAAATAACAAACCTTAGAATGTGGCGACTGACCAATGAAGTATTTCACAAAGCGTGCAATAAATATCTTTAATTTAAAATTTTAATATCTTTAATCTTTACTTTTTATTTCTAATTTTAAGTTTAACTTTTTTATCTAATCTTTTTATTTTATTTTACTTTAGCATTATTTTAATTAAAGTAAATGACAATATCAACACTGCACTAAAGCAAATGGATTCAAGGTTTAGATTTTTAACCCAATACCCGTTTCTTAATCTTCACTTCTTCTTGAATTTTAACCAGATTACCAATTATTCCGCCTTTTAAACTCAATATCTAATATTTTCTCCTCCATTTCATCCAAGCACCAGGCTGAGCATCTGCCGTTCAATCCTGTATTGAAGCTTACACGCTTTTTCAAATATTCTAATGACGCTCTCCTACTGCTCTGTTCCCACCGCCAAACAAAAAGCACTCATTCTGCCGAACAGTACAAGAATACTTTGTGGATCCCTGGTATGCATTATGGCTTTTACAAACTTGCACACCACGTCAGAGACAGTAGTCAACCTCATTACCAGCTAAACACACACACACACATACACACAAGGGGGTGGTATCATGCCGGGGAAATGACCTTATTACTGCTTAAAGCCTTAACCCAGGCTGCTTCTAAATATTCATGTACTCGCCAGGGAATAGGGCAACAGCTCCCAACGTGACATGTTGATGAATGCAGGCACACTGAAAGGGCCATGGACAACATACTGTATGTCTAAGGCACAAAAATGTCACTTTACTGTAGAAATAATATGCTATTGATGCTTTTTGAGCTGCATGTCTAATGGGCCAGAGTGTAATATTGCCTTGGGAAAGAATCAATGTGCTTGCCAACTGACACAATCCTCTGGTCAGGGTGAGAATTAGATTACTGAAGATCTCAAATTAATCTTGTCTTCAAACAATGCAGTATATTCAAAACTTTTTTCAGAGGCATTATATTAGTAGTGACTTTGCCTAAGAAAGAAATGACCTTTTTATTTATTTATTTATTTATTTACCAATATAATTCGGTTAAAGCATCTTTAGCCAGACGGGCTGAAGTATAAGAACTCCAGGAAAGCTCTATACCATACATTTCTGCAGTTTTACCTTAACTGTCACTTTAAGAGCTATACACAAATTAAAAAGTGCTCTTAACAGGAGACTCAACTCAAGATTTAGTTCAATGTTAGAGCATGTTAACCTAACAGCATGATTTATAAAAGCAATGCTTTTTCATGCGCCCTGGGATTGCTTTCTCCATAGAGGATACGTTCTGAATTTGTCAATAATTACTGTATAATTTGTCTACCTTTAGAACAGCTTTGTATGAACACGTGTATGATCAAAATCTGTGACCAAAATGTAGGTGACAATGAGAAAGCAATATTCATATAGTGAGTCCTCACATACTGTGCTCAAGATGCTTTCAGCAACTAACCATTTTAATTAGTGCTGGATGTGGCATCTGCAGTCTCATACTGATCTCCTCAGGCAATGCATGAAGATAAATCTGAGCGCTCCTCATGTCTGCCGCTCCTAGCCATGCAACAACAAATAAAACCCTACTCTATTCTAGCATTATTCATCATAAAGATTCCTCTCTCAATAAAACACATATACAAACATTTTAAGATATGCAGCTTTAAGCTTTTGCTTGTAAATCATAGTGCATTCTGTTACACTTAATTTAAGATTACACAGATATTTATTGAGATATTGATTCTTTCTCACAACGAACATTTGTCTACAAATACAACTTTTCACATAAAGTTTATATGTCTCATAAAATGTAGTTACTGTTTATCGTGTAAAGACACAGTAAAAATGTTTGCAAAACAGGACTACAATACTGGGATTGGATAGCTCAACAATGGTAAAAGATGGTAACATAACCCCCAATTATAGAGTTTTAACTAACCAAACTTGTTTAACATAAGGTGTTAGAAACTTAACAAGCCATAAAACTTGCTGAGTAACTGCAACATCACAGTCTTTTTCTTTCTTTTTTTTTAACAGTAATTCAATGGAGGAACCATTTTGGATTCATGAAAGTTCTTAAAATAACATTTAATCTTTTAAACTAAAAGGAATAATCAGGAAACATAGATTCGGATCTTTCAGAACCTTTAGAGTGCACAGTTCAAAGCAAGGCATGAAACTCTACCCAGGAGTTCAAATTAAATAATTTACAAGCCATTTTATTTTCTATTAATTTTATATGAGCTTTGCAAATTTCTGGAACCCTGTAAACAATGTAATATGTAAAAACTTCAGATTTGTGTGGTTTTGTTGCTCCTGCTTCTTACTGTATTATAACGTTCTCTGAAAGATCTCTGAAAGGCAAAAAAGGTACCTTTATTCATGAAATGTGAGTGCTGCTGCTACAATGTAAGTTCTTTAATACTATAACCGGATGTTTTTACAGTGGACCAGTGCTTATTTTGGCTTTTTTATTGCAGCGGATTTTCGCAAACAATATGCAATATGTCTGTGTGTAGGTTTTTCTGCAGATTTAAAGCCAGCTTATTTAGGGAACAGTATAAATAGATGGCCTTCATGTTGCAGGACTTGAATGAGCAACCCTCTAATCCAATTTTGTCATTAATAACGCATGCCTTTATTATTTCCACATATTAATTATACTCAGTGTTATACTCATGCTGGGCTTTGGGCAATTATCACTGGTATGCGGAAATGATCATTTTCTTCTTTTGTTTATCATCGATGTCTTGCATCCTAATACGCATAAACACTAGTGCCCATCAGGAAGAGAGCTGCAAACAGTTTTCCCTCAAGCATGACGCATCCATCTGACATCCGATTTTGAGTGTATGAAAAGTGTTTGATTTTTGGATCATATGTGTTGTTTGATGTTTATAACTCCCTCCCCCCATCATACACCCTTCAGAGCCTGCCCCAATTTCCAGACTAGCTTTAAATAAGACAAATGCAGTGGCATTGCAGTGTCTGCTGATTGAGAGGGATGGGCCAATAAATATGTATCATGTTCTTAGGGTATGTTATGTGTTTGGACAAAGGGATACAATTTGATGTGAGCAGTCAAGTGTATTCAATCCACAGGATATATTTTTGTAGTAATGACTGGGCCTAGTGAAGCAGAAAGCCAATGTTCTCCCAGGGCAGATAACAGAGCATTCAAATAACCCAGAGTACATGTATAGGTGCATCATGAGGGATACAACTGTAATGATGGTATTTCAGAATAACTTATCTGCTTAAAATTTGACTATTAAAAATATTTACAAAAAAATTATTTAAAAAAAGAAAAAAAAAAGAAACGGAGACATGGTTAAAAATATTTTAAAATAGAAAATAATTATTTTAAAAATATTGTTTAAAAGGTTTAGGAATAAAATTTATTAAAAATAAAAAAAACATTCAGTGTATTTATTACACTTTTATTTGCCATGATTCCAAATTTATTTGTCAAATGGGATGATCCAGTCAGATCATCTCAGTTATTTGACCCACAGCTTGATTGCATTTGCGAATTGGTTGGTGGGCAGCAAGCAGGTGGAATGACTTCAGCTGTTTCCCTGATGAATCAGAAACCATCGTCTATTGATTCATCCCTCTGTTCTCAGGTCACATTGATCACTGGCGAAACGTTCAAGTGAGCTTTCTCTTCACTCGCATTTACATTGATTGTGTAGGAGGTTTGCTGTTGTTTAATAGGGATCTTGTGGGGAAGGAGGATAACATTGGACAAGGGCGTATGTGATTCCAGTTCTATTTACTGTCCATCCAGTTAGCAAAACCTCTATTGAACTTCTGCGTGATTTCTGTGATGTGCTCACCTCTCACACAATGACACGAGCTTATTCCTTTATGGACTCCTTGCATTCATTGCAACAACTGAAAGAGAATATTCAGAAGGACAAAATCAGTCTAAAAAGCATTCATGTACACATAAAAACAATATGGGTACTTTTCACAATTGAAACAAAAACAGCTAATTATTGCAGAGTAACACTCAGTAATAAACAATAATAAAAGATTATTTGGATATTTTCATGTCTGAGAAAAATTTGGGATTAAATGTGTTAATAGTTAGTAAGGTAGTTGTTACGTTAGAAGTAAGGTCATGTTGCAAGTAGAATAAGCCATTAATATGTGTTTAATTAGTACTAATGAATGGCTAATATTCCAGTAATATGCATTTTAATATGCAACTAATATATGTAACTGTAAAATAAAGTGTTACAAAAAAAAGAAATCAAAAATCTAATATTTTAACAGTTCTTTTTTACCAAATGGTGTGACCCCATAAAAATCTAGGCTCAAAATACTAAACAACAAAAAAGTAAAGATTTTTATCATTTTAATTTCTATTTCAAATAAATGCTTTGCTTTTACATTTTCTATTCAACCAAGAATCCTGAAAATAAATTCAACATTAATAATAACAAGAAATCAGCACATTCTATTTATTTTAAAACATTAACAGATTAATTCTATTGTATTTTGGATCAAACAAATGAAAATTTGGTGAAGATAAACTGTTTTTTGAGTAGTGGATAAAATGAGATTTTCTTTAAGTGGGGCTATAAATCCCATTTTTGTATCCTACTGGGATTCCCACCACACTTCTAATCTCACATAGCACTGGGACAGACACTAAGTGTATTATTATTCACTCTATGTCTATATATCTAAAACTTTCTGTCTCATCTGGTTACACTAATAGTCCTTCACAGCGTTTCACCATGCACTTCACAACACTCTCTTTTCCCGATCAACTACACAGACTCTTTGAAAAGTCGTGCGATACAGATCCCAGTTAAATGAAAAGTTTGATCACAGCCATCATGTCATTATCCGTGGGATCGAGAGTGGCAGAAGGCCGGGCAGCTTTAAAGTCAGGCGGCAAGCCACTCTGCATACAATTTCCTCCACGAGTCCCCAGAGGCGGAGCAGTGGTAATGGAGAGCAGGAGCAGACTGTCATTATCTCCCCCTGTGACGCTCCATCTCATTGTGGAGCAACAGCACATTAGTAGACTGACTAACTACGTGTGGAATAGGGGCAGTGTAGAGCTTGGTCGAGGATAAAGGACAAACATATGCTGCGGGCATCATTTCGGTGGTGCTAATCAGCTTTTAATGGAGTCACAAAGCATTAAGACTCCCTATATCGTTTTACTAAGAGTCAAGTTGTTATTTATTGCTTTGTGTTTGCTCCTAAATGGCTGTATGTAGTGTTAATAAATCTTGCATAAATATAAGGTTGGCTATAACGAAATGTTTAACTCGTAAACTAACTTGTAAACTATTAAACAAAGGGCAATTGGATTGCAGCACGTAAACAAATGCATTTGGGTTATGCAACAGAGCGCACGCTGCATGTTAAATAGTCTTAAAGGGTTACTCTACCTCAAAATGAAACATTTGTGATTAATCACAAATTCAGGTCTTTCCATAACCATAAAAGCTTAATTTAAGCATAATTTAAGATGTTTCAGATGAAAACCAGGAGGCTTGCGACTGTCCCATTGACTGCCATCCGAGATGTAGATGGGTTTGTTTCTTCAGCAGAACAAATTTAGAAACATGTAGCATTGCAATATTTACTTACTGATGGATCCATTGCAGTGAATGGGTGCCGACAGAATAAGAGTCCAAACAGCTGATAAAAACCTCACACAAACCTCACTGTTCATCGTGTAACATCTTGTGAAAGTTACGTGACTGAATTAAGCAAATTCAATGTTTTAAAACATTTAACTTCAAATCATTGCTTCCAGATAATAATACAGTATTTCTCCCTATAATATTGCTCTTTCCATGGAAAAGGCTGTCTCAACTGAAATATGCACAGATAAATTATGGCTTACAAGCGAAAACAGTTCTAAACAGACCTGAAAGCGAGTAGATTTTTAAGCAGATTTTCATCTGGGGGGTAAACTATTCCTTTAAAAACACTCAATTTAATCCTTTCAAAATATATCAATCTGATAGAAGCAGCATGAGGTTATGTTTTGTTGCAGCTGCTGTTTAGTATGTGCTCTCTATGTCAGGCATCAGTGGGTGTTAGATGAGACCCGCTGCTGTGTTCATGTGCATGTCCTGTAGGCAGGACTGACTTATGGTCAACAGCAGGACAGTATCTGCGGTTGTGACAGCTAAGGTTAATAAACAAGGCACAGATCTTTGCTATAGGGTAGTGAACGGGTAAAAACCCTTGTCCTTTGCACGGCCACCAATCAAAAGAAATACTTATATGCTGTCTGATATCTAAAGAAGGGGTCTTCAACCTTGATACAGAGATGAAGAAAAGGACTCCCTGCAATATATTGAGTAAACACAGTGTCATAGTCCACTGCTTTGCTTTTGAAAATTAGAAATAGAATGGCTGTTTTTGTGTAATTGTTGTACCTGGAGAAGCAAAGAGCTGCTGGCCTTTTATCTGCTAGTTCTTTTAGAAGTGAAGCCCCAGCTAGGAAAAATCTGCAGGGGGTGTCCATATGTTTTATTATGCTCTGTAATGGCTGAAACCCCACCTGTTTCCTCAATACAGGCTCGGAAGGGAGCTCCCTTTTCAAAAACTTCAGTTCCAACTTACTGCTTTGCAACAGCAAGTATTAATTGAAAGGATGATGTAATGCTATGAAACACAGAGACAGATTGTTTGAAGATAAAAACTAGGTCGCAAACTTTTACAGTATGTCTTGTTTTTAAAATTCAGGCCTAAATGTTTTGTGGCACTTTTTTCCTAGAATTCTAATTAATTCTAATTACTGTATGCCTGTAAACTTGTAGAAGAGACTGGGGCTAGTTGTCACTTTTTTTTTTTCTTTTGGTAAGTTTACATTCGAAAGTCAATATAATCATTATTATTTTTGCAACATAAAAAAAAAAAGTTTTTAAATTAATTTTTTTAATTAATAATTTCAATTAATTTTAAACTATTTTTAATATTTTCTTCTCCTTCTTCCTTTTTTTTTTCTGTTTATCTATTATTTTAGTCGACAGTGATAGTCTTGTGGGCAGAGTAAGCTGACATGGTGCAATTGTGCTTCGGTTGTTCTGAGTTCGAATCCTGACTCATGATGCTCATATCTCAACTGTCCTTTCATTAAAGAAAAAAAAAAAAAAGCATTTTAATTTTAGCTAGCTAAGTTTTAGTTACATGTTAATGTGCTATATAATATACATTTATACATGTAAATATATATATATATATATATATATATATATATATACATGATAAATAAACACAGTACTAACACATATTGTCATGATAAATAATTTGACAGTCCTAAAATACATACATACACACTCCCACATACACACAATATATAAAGTTAACCAATAAAGTTAGACCAAAAAAACTATTTTTGTATAAATGTACATATACAGAACTGTATATGTGCAGAACTGCCAGTGGATATGATGGCAAGGGTTAATGTTAAGCCTCATGTGTATAAAGTGTATATCTGTAGGAGCATGAAAACTCTGTGAAACAGAGCAAAATAAATTCAAGGCTCTCTCATGCGATTAGTGCGTCACACATGACTAAAAACAGTTCTGGGTAATTCACATCGATCCATGAATCATGGAAGTGATGTCATATCAGCAGCCACAGATAATACAACTGAACTAGTTCAAAGAAGAATGAATAACATTTATACTTAATTATAAATCAGTATTTATTATTAATGAGGTTTCTTAATCTATTTAAAAGTGTAAGCACAATTAAACATTTAGCTGAAACCATGTCACAGTGTTACTTTCTAAATAGAGCATTTTGGAAATTTGTGCAAAGTGTTTGGTGACACTAACAACGTAGAAATGACAGACTTCACCTTTTAAGATCATTATGTTCTCAGTGAGAATACAATGAGGACGTTCTAAGAGGAGAGTAAAACAACTGACAGAAGGAGTGTAGAAAGATAATCCCTTCAATGTCCTGCATTTTGATGATAAAAGAATTTTCTCTCAATCCCTCCAGGAAGCGTTTAATCCCAAAGAAAACTCCCTGGCCAAAAAAGCAGAGTGCATGGCTTGCATGATCTCAAGCACCTGGAATCACAGCAGCCTGCTGACGTGGGAAGATTTACAGATGCCTGCTCAGGCTTCCATTGAAAAAAATAAAGCCTTTCAATATAAAAATATACAGATTTTAACAGAATTTATTTTAGCCCGAATTCTCCTTTTTCTTTTGTTGGTGGCTCAGATAATTATTTGATCAACTTAGAATGGCAAATTAACTGCACTCAGTATCCTAATATAGTGGGTTCATTTGGAGTCCATTGTGGGAGTGGTACATGTTTAGGTTTCATGATCCCTTTTCACTCAAATTTGCAATTACACAAATAAACACAAATAAAGATACATTAATGATGGTGTGAGTAAGAAAAAACATGCAATGTTTCTAAAGGTAACAGATGACATTGTTTGAGATGCCTTTGTTAAAACAATTTGACATAAACCAATACATCATAACCTGTCAGTGTCTTTGTCATGTCACATGTCCACATCTAAGGGGTGGAGATGGGTGGGTTTAGGAATCAAGGGGTAGAAATGGGTACAGTAGGTTTAGGTATATGTAAAGTGGGAGGAGTTCTGGATCTGGATCGAACCATGGTCCCTGGATCTTGTGCGCTGCAGCCAGATGCTCCTCATTTCATGACAGTGGTACAAATTTAGGGTTTTTATTAAAATGTCATTAAGTGTTGATATGAGTGTCATGTCAGTCTTATGCAAACCCCCACAAAACACAAATATTGTATAATTTTACCTGTATATCTTCCATATAAAGTCTACTGTTTAATATATATTTATAATTTAATACATTCCTAAAAACATCTTCATTCAGGTCATGGTGCAAAACTCTAAGAATTTATATAAGGTGCATTTACATTTTATATTTTTATATCACTTACATGATTGTAGCAACTTGGTTAATATCATATTAGAGAAAAAACAACATTAAAATCTAAAACTCTGATATAATACACATGTACATCAGGATTTGAGTAAAATAAAATCAGTGTATTGTATTACATTACAATAAAAAACCTCCCAAAATAGAAAACCTAAGACTAATATTTTCTTACTAGGATTTATTATTAGGAGATATAGCGTGATATGATATCCATTTGCATTTTATGTAAGCAGTCTGCTGTACTGTACTGTTATAAAATATCATTGATTCACATTACAAATTCTCCTATATCCTATTGTATGTGCCATAAATTCTGATGTAATGATACTCAAGAAAAGACATGAAAACATTTTTAGATATTATATCTAAAGGATCAACAAACTGTTTCTTTAAAAAATACATTGATTATTTTATGTCAGGTTTTAGAGGGATAGAAAGGACGAACACTGCAGACTACTGACTACTGTCCTCTGAGGTCATTTAACTGAGGTCTAACTGAGGTGTAAGATAGCAACATATTTGATTAATCATTTGCACTTCATGCAATTAATCTGATCAGTATTTGAATGGACTGACTGCCCTAGTTTGTGCTTCTGTGGTAATTAAAGTAAAAGCAAACATAGGTTAAGGAACCCCCTCAAACAACCCTGTTATACTGAGCACGCTAAGCCAGGCAATTTAACTGATGGTGCAGATTCTGTCAAAAGGGACTTACGTTGGAATTAGGATAGTGCGCACAGTTTTTAGTTATCGCCAGTATTTTCCCAGTGTGACTTTACCTCCTCACTAATTAGCTTTCAGTGAGTTATGATAATAGGTAGCTAATTAACCAACGTAATGAAGCTCTTCTCAGACCTTGGTGAGTTTATTGCACTTGCACAGATGCAACACTTCCCCTTCCAACTGCAGCAGTACATTTAAGAAGCCTGATAACCACTGGGACTGTACAGAGATTTACTTCAAAGAGTTGATGACCTTCTCAGACGATCCGTACAGCGATGCTGTTGAGTACTGACGTTGCCCATGCAACAATGATCTGAGCAGTTCAGTACAATGTATTTGTAATTCTAATATACTTTCCTGAATGTGTAATGTTTACTGTAACTAAAATTATTTTGGTTCCTGCAAAACATGCAAAGCTACTGCATTCATTAGTTATATATGTATATATGTGGTCAGAGGGTCTAATCTTAATTTATTCAGAAAGTCTATTTTTTGCTATCACTACTATTTGTCACTAACACTACTATCTGCATATTGTATAAAGGGATAATTCATTTTTATAATAAAAGAGGTCAAGTTAGTTCATCTTGCTGAGGGAATTAAGAGAATGTAAATGGGGTTATTTCAGCTTCCTTAAAGTTAATTAAAATCTAACAGAGACTTCATCAGTTTGATTTTGGATTGGTTTCAAACTAAATATGCTTTCAGTTTTAATAGCAGTCACAGCTGTTATATTATATTATATTAGTAATATAAGTAAAATAAAAAATACTAAATATTTAATTTTATAATAAACCATTTTGAATTATTTACTTTTTGTACACCGTCTATCTGTATGTACTATTATAATAAATCCGCCATGCCGTATAGAGAGACAACAACAGTCATTAATATTCATTCAACACAGATCCTGAGAAATGTTCTTCAGTAATGTTTCTCTAGAAGCACTCCGCTACCTTTGCCCGACTAACTACTGTAGGGGCTACATTCGGGAAAGTGCACCATTACCACGTAATGAGAGGAGCTGTCATAAAAAATTATATCTAAATTTTATTACAGCCTACAATATGCTCTCTGCCTCTTGTCAGAGCACGCTTTGAACTCCCATGAATTGGAATAATGCGCGCCCACTTTTATGATTCATATCATTTATCTTACAGAGGAGCCATCTCGGAAGATACAGGCAGTTATGGAACTAATTCAGGCCTCGGAGGATGAGGGAATTTTCTGGGACTGAACTCTAGTAGAAAGGTTGAGTAAGTGAGAGGTGTTGAAGGATTAATTAGGCTTTGGTTCACTCGGTGAGAATGAGGCTCTGTGGCCCAGTTGGAGAGTAATGATATGTGATCTTGCTGGTCAAGGATAATACTTCTCCGCTGATGCAATCTCATCCACCCCATCTACAGTGACTTATTAATGCCCCAACAACACCAAAACGCTTCCACTAAGTTCCTGTGCACTGCCTCCTCCAAACAATATGGGGCTGTGACCTGTGTATTTTCACCAGTTTTCTTCTGCTGTTTTTGATAAAGACTGCCAGTTCAGCTATTTGCGCACATACCTTAGTGCTATCGACAAACCTAGGGTATTGGCATCTGCGTTTCCTTGTAAATAAAATCTGAAGTCTACAATCTGGACACGCAGCAGGAGGCAGTGTGACTGAGAATTTGAAAGGTCTTTCTGACACTGTGAAAATGTGCAAATCAGATTTTCAAACTCTGTCGTACTTTTAGAAGTCGCACTGAGCTTCGGCTCACAACTAAGTTAAAATGTGAAAGGGATATAACATAGGAAAGAAAAAAGTGATATGCAGTTAAAGTATGCAGTAGTTAAACATGACAAGGTATCCTGAGTACACCCAAAAATGAAAAGTTGCTGAAAATGTATTCTGGTCCTCTACAGTGAATGGGTGCCATCAGAATGAAAGTTCAAACAGTCATATAAATTATCATCCACAATGCTCCAGTCCTTCAAAGCGTGTATGTTGGATTTTAACAGTAAAAACTGTAAAAAAAAATAAAAATAAAAAAAAAAAGCTACAGAAAAAACCTGTTAAATAGTACTGTAAGTTCCCCTAATAAATACAGTGGCAAACTGTAATAGACTTTTCAGACAATTACAGTGAGATACCATTTTTGGAAGTGATTTTTTTTTTTTTTTTGAAAATGTAAACTGATGTTCCCAGAATTCTTCTTTTTTTTCTTTGAAATAACCTTTCTTTTTAGTTTTTTCTTATCAGTTATGTTTATTAGGGTTGTAATTTTAGATTTAAAAAAAAAAACTAAAATGTCGCTACTGTATTTTTTTGAATTCCAATGTAGTTTTATGATATAAAAAAGTAGGTCAGATTTTATACAGTGCAATTTAACTTTCATCTCTGGCCAATATGAAAGTACATCATCCTAAACAATGCTTACTCCAGTGAAATATATCCAGTCTATCCTCAGTTGACCCCTTACTTCAAAATCCACAGATGTGTGAACTGTTTAGAGTGTTTTTATTTCTAAACCCAGCTTTATCCGCATATTTCACTCTTGAAAGATGACTCTTCCACTGGAAAAAAAAAATCACTCTTTCACTGGAAAAATCTTATTGATTTTATGGATAGAGGACTCCAGTGGTTTCGAGTTAAAACATAATAGTGATGTATTTCTTTATTATAAAGATTCAGCTTTTCACTTTACAAGTCATGTGGGTTACTTTTGGATTGTTGGGATGTTTTTTATCAGATGTTTAAACTCTTATTGGGATGGCACCCATTCGCAGAACCTGCTTTTGCTAAGTTCGATGTGTCCCTGGGTCAACATCTTTGTCAACAAAATATGTTAACCCAGGAACACACCTAACTCAGCAAAATCAGGACGTGCGCACCCATTCACTGCAGAGGAGCCATTGGTGGGCATGTGACATAAGGCTACATTTCATCAAATCTGTTGTGATGAACAAACAAATTCATCTTCTTCTTAGATGGACTAAGAGTGAGTAAATATTCAGTAATATATAATTATTATATAAATAATAATTTGGGCAACTGCTAGCCTATTGAAAAGTATGTTTGAATGCCAGAGGGTGAGAGAGTTAAAAGAGCATATTCTGTGGAAACAACAAAAAAAATCCTCAATTAATCACATTATGCTAGAGAGTGTGAAAATCCTAAAGTGCCCAATGCAGCAGAATAACCAGCACAGCTGTCATAAAGTATGCTGACAAGTGTCACTGGGGAATAGACAGTTTGCAAAAAGTATCTCTGTACAGGAGCTATAGTGTTATTAAATAGTCAGCAACTTTCTCCCCCAAAAAATCATCATATTGGAAAAAAATTATAAAATATAAAAGCAAGACAATACAAAAATATGATGCAATACTGTCAGACTTGTGTTTTGAAGCCATGTTTTTGAAGTAATATAATTTAATTATTGAATGCATTTGTAGTAAAAAGGCCATTCTATTTCTCTGTGTGATGCATCACATAAAGGCCTAATTATATTCGTTTAAATCATTTTGTGTCTTGTATATTACGTGTTATGTATTATTTATTACCAACCTAATATATAAACCATAAAACCATTCTTATGCAATACTTACATAATGTCTTATTCTGAAATGTAAATTGCAAATCAAAAACCTAATTAGCCGTTTGTTATAAGCACCTTTAAGCTGTCACACATAGTTTAAATCTATACACTGTGTATATGTACAAGAAGACTTATGTGGTGTACGGGGTTTATTGATGTTGCCTCAGTCGATGAAGAGCGTTTGAGAATGGGTCTCTGTAATCCTCATATACAATTCAAAAAGAGCATATTTAAACCTGCACAACCCCCCTACAGCAGCTGCCTCCACAGTCCAGTGAAGAGAGATAGAGAAGAGGTGGAGGTAGAAAGTAGATGATGGAGGAAAGACAGGATAACAATTAATATAAGGAGACAATCAGTTTATGCCCCTGTGTGAAATTACATTTCTGTTTATGCGCACGCTTTCATTGTCTGTGACTGACAGCCCTGAAAGCAACTGTGAGGGGAACGAGTTTTGAAGGAGTGAGGGGGTGCACACAAATCTTCTTACGCTTGAAATGTAAACACACCTGCCACCTTGCATATAACAGCAGTGCAACATTAGCAACCGTATCTCCAGATACACTTCACCTCAGTTTTTGTATATTTGCATGTAGCACCCAACAACCTTTTTTTTTCAATCTAAACATCCTTAAAACAAAATTAATTGAATTGTATAAGATTTTTTTTTTTTTTTTTTGACCACTTTGGCAAATTAATTTTTGGTCACACTTTCTTACGGTGCATGTGGGAAGGGGAACTTTGGAGTCGCGGAGTATCAAAATTATTATTATTTATTAACAGAGCCGAGGAAATCAGGAATACATACACAACATAATATGACGAGAACTCACCTGGGGAACACGGCTGGGAGCAAATTAACTAATAAGCACTTGGAGACAGGAACTACCAAATAAGGAAAACAAGGAAAACAAAACCAAAACTGACAGACTACGTGACATTACATCCCCATCCCGGAAAGTCCTTAACTAAAACGATAAACACAACAACAGAGGAGGTAGTGTGGGTGTCCTGGAGGCTGGAAGGGGGCAGAGTCACACCCTGTGTCCGAAATCGCTTACTTCCCTACTATATAGTACGTGAAAAACAGCATGCGAGACGAGTAGTATGTCCGAATTCATAGCATTCGAAATTCAGAAAGGTGAGAAGTACCTGGATGACCTACTGCTTCCGCATTTTCGGAAAATGGCGGAAAGTTGAGACGCTGGAGGGGTACGGGAAAAGTAAGGGACAGGTTTGGTGGTATGGGTAGGTTAAGGGTTGGTTAAGGTGTTCGGGATGGGTCAACTGTGTATTATAAGTAACTACAGATGTATTTACATATAAGTGTTTTTAAAAAAATATATAAGTACAATGTAAAAACATGTATGTACACAATACATGCATTGTACCTAATTATTTATTAAAGTCACCTATTATAAAGTGGGACCTAATTTTCTTAGTTTTAATCATAAATCAAACAACATCTAGTGAGGCTTACATTTACATTTATTAGAAATCAGAATTTAAAAAAATAAATCTTAACCTAAGTTGTTGTTTTTTTATGATGCATGGAGTTATTTTGTTTTAATCAAATACCAAGACCAGTGTGGCGCTTACGAGGAGACTTTCTCCTTCCTAAGTCTGAAAATAAGGCCCTAACACAGGCAGTCACATGAAACAGAGCAAGAAGACTCTTTAAGAGGAAGCCAGATGGGTCTCATCTGAGCGGAAAAGATACAAGTCCGGCTTTTAGACAGACATAAGAATAGCCTTTCACTGACATTGTGAATTCACAACTCATCCAAGCAGAAATGTGTAAATATCAATATTTTAACAAAAATATTAATTAGCCAAAAAAGACTCTATAGCAGGTGACAGACTGTTTTAGGTGCAGAGCCGGTTGTGTTCTTATAACAAGCTGTGCTGTTTGTTATGACATCCAAGTGCCACAGAGTCCCAACAGAGTATCGTAAATGTAGTCTCAATCTTCAACAAACATAACAATCTCTCTGCTAAGACTTCCCCAATAAATCCAAGTGGTGCTCACTCATTTAAGCACACAGAAAATCAAGTTTGGTTTAAATGTCCCTTTAACTAACCGCAAAGCCTAAAGAGCAACATATAAATAACATTTACTTGGTGCACAGTATCTTTAGGACAACCAGTCAATAACCAGTCAGCAATCTAATGCTAATTCAGGCTAATCCAAAAAAAAACAAAACTGTTGAGACCACCTAACACCAAAACGGTTTCTAGTTTCAGCAAGACTTGGATAAAATTAACATAACACCTCTATCATATAACACTTGCCAAGCTTCGAAGTTGAAGACAGATAAGAAAATCTCAGCTAAAGCCGTCAGGGCCTGTTAGAGAACCAGTATTTTACGTAGCAGCAGTCTAAGGCTTAAGTCAATGAGTCATGAGGCAAGTCAAGTGCCTCCATTTAATATAGCTGCTAATATAGTCGCTCTTAACCCTGAACTGCTCCTTCAAAGAGATGACAGCAATAAGAATGTCAAACGGAGAAATATCTGGCAACATTGGTGTAGCTGGCGCTGATAGGTCAGTTATGGGTTGTGACTTATTGTGAATTACTTATGAATGCTGTGTTTGTTTATGTT
>JAUMHP010000076.1:14228372-14262130 GCA_032361065.1 Enteromius trimaculatus
TATAGGGAAAAACAAACGCACACTTCCTCCTTAGTTTTGTAGGATGTACTGCTCTCCAGGTGGCCTGAAAATAGTCGACTGGTGTGGGTGAAAATTATCTGCAGAACAGTAGCTCTATCATTAACCTGTCAAAGTCATTGTGGTTGGAGTTCTGTGAAGCCTTGCCATTTAAATGCAGAAAATATCACGCTGTTATTCCACTGTGCTCCCAACGTTTGGAGGTCGTTCGTGATATGATATCAGTCGCGAGGATTTTCTAGGCCCTGCAGGGAAGTTCATCAGATTTCAGCTGGTGGATGGGTCTGTCACGAAACTCTTCTGGGCTGGTGCACCGAAGTCTTTGCAGAGGAGAGTGATTAGCCCTCGTCTGGGCTACGTAATGTACCAGAGAGTTGATGCTGCAGTCACATTTCCACGGGTTGTCGTGCAGAAACACCTCTTTTAAACCTGGATCAATCAGAGACAAGTTAAACTTAAAAGATACCACAAAATATAGTTTTTGTTGCTGTTGTTTTTTTGTCAGAATGTGCAGAGTTACATCTTTTCTGCTAGAAATTATGCCAAATTAGATTTTTTTTCTTTTTGTTTGGCTTTGGTATATTTAGAGTTGCATTTTTATCATAAAATTATAGAAATGTTCAACTACAGCTCAAATTACTATGGAAGGACAAAAATCAAACATGTTTGAGGGTCAAAAGTAAGATCTCTTTATATCCATCTATATTATTATTATAACTTAAATAAACTATATTCTTTACATTTAAATTTCAAAAGTCTTAAAATGGTAACTAAAAACGAAGATATCCTTGTATGTGTTTTAGTTTTTCCTGTTTGTTTTTTGTAATGCAACAGTATGCACCAAATTAAGTCATCACCGACCACCGTTGGCCCATCTCTAGACAAATAGATAAGCTATGTTAATAGCCCCATCCTTTGCCTCGCCCCTTTTGAGTCTGATACCTAAAATACGCCTAATTATTTTTGTTTGTCTTCGAACTGATTTAGTCAGTTATTCAGGCAACCCACATACTAGTAGTTTAAAGTCCTACTTCTTACCTTGCATGTTGGCTAGCATATTTCCATCAATGGAATGAAGCCGATTCCCACTTAAGCCCACATGAGTGAGTTTAGGTGTGTGACGGAACACATCAGCTGGCAGACTCTCAATTTCGTTCTTTCGCACGTAGAGCTCCTGCAGGTTGGAAAGACCTTCTAGCGTCTCCGCAGTAAGTATAGAGAGAAAATTGTTGTCTAGCACCAGCATCTCAAGACCAGTCAGTGGCGCAAAGGTCCCAGCTTGGATATTCTTCAGCTTGTTGTTGTCCAAATTGAGAAAAAGCAGCTCGTCAAGTCCCACAAAGGCTTTGGGTGAGATATTTTGGATGTGGTTCAAGGCTAGATCCAGGACTTTGAGGGCAATCAGAGGCTTGAATGTATTTGGTGGGAGAGCAGTGATGGCGTTAAGGGGCAGATCCAGCTCTGAGAGGTTCCTCATGCCAATGAACATGTTAGGTTTCAAACTAGCTATCTGATTCTGGCCCAACATGAGAAAGCGTAGGTTTAGGAGATCTTTGAAGCCCTTCACTGGGAGCTTGGACATTCGGTTTCCTTGCAGATTCAGAAGCATCAGTCGCTGGGCACCAGCAAATGCTTGAGGGTGTATTGATTTGATTGAGTTTCGCTCTAAGTTTACGCTCTCGATTTTAGGAATGGAGCTCAGAATGTTGGCTGGGACGTTCTGCAATACATTTTCACCTTGAAAATAAAGAAACAAAAGGAAGCAAAAGACGTGGGCTTAATAAACGGTGCCGAAGTAAACACCATGCTCATACGTAAAGGGTTAGTTAACCCCAAATAAAAAATTCTGTCATTAATTACTCACCCTCATGTCGTTCCAAACCTATAACCTATAAACACCTGCATTTTGTAGTTATCAGTGTATTTTTAAAGGTACAAAATATATTTCACTATTTTAATAGGTTGGTATATTAACATTATATCAGATATTACGGTTTCTTATTAGACATTAGGTATTTAACTGTAAATTTATAATAAAACCGTAAAACTATTAACAAAACAAAAAATTTGATGCCATATTTTTCATGGTTTTACACTGGCAACCACAGCTGCCGTTTTTTTACCATACATTTTTTTTTTTACCATTATTTAACGGTAGCATTTCATCAACCTCAGCTGCGGGTATATTACCGTAATTTTTTTGTTTTTTTTACAGTGTGGCATCAGTGGTTCAACCAATTTTGCAACAGAAAACAAAAAAAAAACAACATTATTCAACAATTACCATCCGAATTACCATCTTCTGCCATATTGGATAGTAAATTCGTACAAACTTACTAAACTTGCTAAATCATATGTATTTTACAAGCTGGTAATTCAGATGAATTTGTACGAATGGCCTACACCTAACCCCGCCCCTAAACTTACCTGTCACTGAGGTTTAGACAAATCGTACAAAATCATACGAGTGAGGTCGTACAAATTTGTATGAATTTGCATGAATTTTTCACCTCATATGAATATGTACAAATTGGTCGTGAACCTGTGTTGGTTTTACCTATGTCCTTACTATGCACTGCTGTCTATGCGGGGTCAGAGAGCTCTCCGATTTCATGAAAAATATCTGTGTTTCAAAGATAAACAATTCACGAGTAATCAAAGACAGACATTTCAATTTTGGGGTGGACTATCCTTTTATGGTAAGGGGTTTAAACATAAAATTGTTTTTTAATTAATAACTTATAGGAAAAAAAACTATAGTGGAAAAAGTGCTGAAAAAGTGGACAAGCACCATTGCACTCTGTACAGACTCTAAATGCTTCAGCTAATTTACATAGATTTTAAATGATGAACCAAAGCTGTAGCTAGAGACCAGAATATCAGTAACCCTATGCTCTAATAACCATTTCAAATATCTTTGCAATGTTTAGCTTAGCTTTATAACCATTCATAACACTCTGGTGTTGTTGTGGTAACTATCACCTACATTTCTTTCACAAGAAGAATAGCACTACTTTAACTTGTTCATTCTTCATTGTAATACTACACAATTTCAACTAAAATTAGATGTTTGAGCACTGGGTCGGAGATAATAACTAATGTACTAACAGTGTAACCATAGTAACCGTCACATGACCACAATTCCTGTTATTATTCCTACTATAACTATAACGACTGTAAAACATTCATAGATGAGTACTCAATTTCCTTTAAGTGCATGTTGCTTCAGTGGAAAACACTTATTCACACCAAGACCGCATTTATATATAAAACAACAATGTTGTGAAATACGAATACATTTGAATACATAAAAAAAAGTCATTATAATATGTTCATTTAGTGCAATTTCTTATTATTATCAATTTTGGAAACAGTTGCTCGTTGTAATATGGCTACATGAAGATCCATGATGTGTGAAACGTTTAATTTAGTATATATTTTCTTGTTCCTTTATATTTTATCAAAGGGTTACGACTATCACTGAGAGCATTTCCTCCCAAAGCAAGACTGCCTTCTCTGCTCACCCATTTTAAGGATCCAAGTGTCCAGAGGGAGTTTGGCTGGGATGCTCTCAAGTCCCTTCTTCTGACAGCTGACTTCAGTCTTTTCCGTACTGGATTTCTGGCTGCATTTACAAGCATCTGGGCAGTTTTCAATGGCCTCCGCAACCCACAGCCACAGAACGGCTAACCCTGCAACCAGCTTCATATCCCTGAAAACACACAGAGCCAGTGATTTAATTATGCCATAATCCTACTAAAAAGCGCATTAGGAGTATTACTGCAAAAAGAAACCCACATATCGCCCCAAACCGGACATAACATTTGTATTAGATGCAAATTACTCATGCAGACTTACCTTGTGACCAGATGCTTAATAGGACTTCAGCGTCTAAATTCAAAGCTGCTGTTCCACGCAAAGCTAGCAGTCGGTCTGTGCTCGGCCTGAAATGAGCCGAAATGTTTGCCCCTCTAGCAAAAAAGTGCAAAGTCTGTAAAAAACTCCCAGCACAGCAAGTTGGTGAGAAAAATGTCATGCACAGATCATGACAGGTTCCCTACCAAATGAACCCCCGCGTCCCTAGAGAGAAATGTGCAAGCGTGTGTTTTTGCGTGGGTGTGTGAATTCACGGGGCACCTTATGCGCGGCTTTGATTGTTTAACTTGGCACAGGTACGGTCTGGTCGATGTCAGATTGATGTCACTGTTATATCAGTGAGCACACATGATAATAAGGCGGGTGGGTGAGCTCTAGAGATCGGCGGAGGCACCACAACCGCTCTGCCCTCTGAGAGCCTGCTGAGCTGATAAGGACAAGGACCTCATGCATCTTCCCCCTTGGGCTTTTCTTGGCATTGTCCGCCAGGATTAACAGTTAGAGCGAGTCACAGTTTCTCAGTTTCTCGCGAGCATCATCAGTGTCACTCTCATTTTACGCTTTGAAAGAGGAGGGCTGGCTGCAGGAAACTCACAGGGACCTCTAGAGATGTTATTATAGCTGCGTCTTTAAGTTTGACATGTCTGTTCACCGAGATGATTTTATTGCACGATAAAGACAAAAGCTCTTTCAAGGCCCGCCAACAGCAACACAATATGCAAGCCATCTGGAGCAGTGTAATTATAATTTCTCCAGCTCAAAGCTGAGAAAAACCGACGCACCGCCTCTCGCCACACAAAAAGAGGAGCAGTCAGAGATGATAAAAAAAAAAACGTCTGTGTGATTCTGATTAATAGGAATGTGTTGATGCTGCATCTGTTCTTTAACCATTATTAATTTCTGTATCAAGTAAACAAACAAAAACAGCTAGATAAATCAAAGTTTGAAGTGCATTTCATGCTGTGGGTTTGGGAAACAGCTATACATGCACAGTACTTTCAACATCAGTGAACTCCCTCCTACCACTGATCAGATGGATGTGTTGTTGCAAAATTAAAGTGCGTCTCGAATGCATTTCTCAACGCACTACAGCTCCGCTCTCACGCTCTGTCAGCGACGCCAAACCGAAGCTGGATAAATTCATATCATTTCTAGTGCTGTAATAAATTTCAAATGGACTCAATCAACCGCAGCATGCTGCAGACAAGAACACAAAAATTAAAGACAAAAGCCCATATTACTAGAGGTCACATACTGTCTCAGATTTATGTCCACCTTCAATGCTTGGGCTCTATTAAAAATACCCACCTCGCGTTTTGTGAGAGGAAACAATGGGTAACCTTTTATATCAGTCCCTGGCGACTTATGATAAACGCACTTGGCTTAGAGTGTGTAGCATCTCCATATGCAAATATGAAACCCAACTGATCTGATTTTTGACTCGCTTTCACATGAAACACTTCAATTAAATTGGTTTTTATACAGCCACCTATTATTTTTTTTAACATTTACATTTGCTAAACCTTTACGAAATTGTTATGGCAAGGAAGAAAAGTATAGTTTAAAAGTGAGAAGCACTTCACGCAGGCTAACAGATGTTGTGTCTAATAAAGCACAATTTAGCATGACACTGAAACCAATTAGCTTTCTAATGTGCACATTCATGGGTAGTTCATTTGTTGCGCATTGGCCAAGGAATGAAATGGTTCCATGCATCACTCACTTTGTCATTTCCCTTGATGAGGGTAGTGATACTCTGACACTAGATCCTTCACACCAGGAGCCCAAAATAAACATCCTTATGCCAGCTGACCTATCACAGAGCAAGTCCTACATCAATTGTGCATCACATTGCTGACATCTAGTGCTTGAGTGTAGCTAATGCATAACAATTATCACAGGCCTGTTCCCATCAACATGCACTCGCAAGACTAGTATGTAAAGGAATACAAATGTAACAAATTAATGTTTACTCACCGTTTGAAGAGTATGCATCTGGCACTCATAGTGAGGGATGTCTAGCTTTAAAAACGATAAAAGAAAGATTGCTGGAACTTGCAACCGACTGCCTACACTTGGTTAACGTTACGTGGCCTCACTAAACTTCGACATTTCCCGCCCAAATGTAATGTTTCGATATGACGCAGCAATGAAAGAAAAGTTCGCGTAAAACGAATATTTTTACATTTGGGTCGCGGAAGTGCGACGAATTGACATATTTCTCATGACATATTTGATCACAAAGATGTTGTCAAGCTCTGCTCGTGCTGCACACAAAAACGCAGTTATAGACACAAAATAAATGACTCTTGAATAGGTTCATTTAAAATGAGTCATTTTGAAGAATCATTTTCTTTTGATTGATCTCAAACACCACAAGTTTGTAAAACGTTTAAGCCCTTATAGGTGACAATATTGAAATACTATTAAAATTACTAGATGATGTATTCATGGTTTGCCTACTGCAACTTGCCAACAATGACTATTCATCATAGGGCTTTCTGATATTACCTGTCCACCTTCATTAATTCTTCAGTAAAATATCTTAAGTATGGCATGGTGTTGAGTAGATTGGGATCGTGTCTGCACCTGCAAACCCATTAGTAGTTGAAAATGACTTATTTCCTGCTCAGTTTGTGTGCTTTGCTGATATGATAACCTGCAGAGCTAAGAAACAGCTGCTGTACTGAACAGATGGTGTGAAACCCTTTAAAAAAAAAATTTTACTCTTGCATTGTATACATTGTTCATGTTAACAGCTATTTAGTCAGTATACACACAGACACACATTTAAAATCCACCGATTCAACACAGATTACTTATATAGATGAGAAAATACTGATTCTTTCTTAAGACGACACACATCTCTGAAGGGTCACTGAGTTTTTACCATTCTGTTAGCGAATATTTCAGTTATGCATAGCTCTTTTTTCAATTACAAGTCATATTAGCATATTATCATAAACAGTTGAGTCCCTAGAGAAATTAAAATGTAAGATAAAGAGTTAATAATTGTAAATAATGTAATATCATAATCAGAATATTAATTTTTAAATCTTTGCAAATAGAGAAGACGAATGCAACATTAACTATATTTTGTGACAACATCGATCAGTTAGAAGTCATCTGACCATAAAGAGTGAAATTACTGACAGAGAAAAAAAAAGATAAAGTTGGATTAAAAAAAGGGCATCTACAGTAGGAATTTAGGCTGAACAGTCAAAATGAACAAGATATTACG
Source organism: Enteromius trimaculatus (assembly GCA_032361065.1). NCBI lineage: Eukaryota > Metazoa > Chordata > Actinopteri > Cypriniformes > Cyprinidae > Enteromius > Enteromius trimaculatus. The sequence continues at coordinate 14,235,508 of JAUMHP010000076.1, forward strand.
AAATCTATAAAAATTCTATAAAGAATGTATTCTGAACATAGGCAAATTGTGTAGAGTGGTTTAATAAATGCATATTTAAAAATAGCGTTGGTACAGAAATTTCTTGCCAAATAACAAAATTGAACAAAAGTGAACACTCTAAAATTTAACCAGATAAATAACATTGTACAATGCTTTTCACTGCGATAAAGTAAAAGCTCATCTTAGCTATAAACACTTACTTCTAACTTCATTAGGACAAATGTCATGTCCACAAGCGATATACTTGTATAAAAGATAAGATAAGAAAAGCTTTACAATTACACATTCACAGTTTAGCACTGACTTTTTAAATTAAACCCTTAATAAAAATGTAAAGAAGCTCAAAGTTATTGTTCACAGCACACAATTATGATTTCGCAAAAGATACTGAGACACTTCCAGTTTCCAGTTTCCAAAAACGGACTAAAATAAAACTAATTTTACATCGTCTTCAACTGGAAAAAATCTGAGGTAGCAAAGCCAAATTTTGTGAACTTTGAATAAAAGAAAATTGTTTAACATAGTGCATAATGCCTAAAATACAAACCAAACCTAACATGTTTCTATGAAATATGTACAGAAATTAAGAAAATATAGTTTTGTTGTTTTTTTTTCCACAAATTGCTGGTCCTGAGAAAGAACATTACATCTTTTCTTACTATACATATTTTAAAAAAAAAATCCCATCATGCACAATATACAAAAGCATTACACAACTGTCATTACAAAAGCCAACGGTAAATAGCCAAGCTGATATTTTAAATGTGTATATGTGTACATAAGAGGAGATTTAAAGTTACGGATTATCCAAAACAATCTTGAGAGTAAAAAAAAAAACACATCTGTACAACAATATACATTTTTAAGAGATCGAAAATGGGGCGGTGTCCACAATCTGTAAACGTTTTGTGACAAAGCAGAAAATTTGGTATTCATTTCGTGCTCAATTAGAAAAAAAAAATCATTGATTTTAAAAAAGACGCCAAGCTGCTAACAATTCATTCCCATGTCTGATGTTCAATGTCCTTCTGAGGAAAGTTTTATTTGCCCCGAGTGTCCATAACAGATTGAGTCTGTGAGTCCTCAGTATACTCCTGGGAAAATGCGGTACCGGACAGCTTTGCAGTACTCGTCCCAAGCAGAGCCGTACTTTTTCCTGCACTGTCGCTCATCCCGCGCGTTACGGTGCACCAGCAGAGTGATCAAGTAGATGAGGTAAAAATACGGGATCAAATGGTTGAATCCTAGGAAAGATCAGGAATATCAGGACTGAGTCAAATCAAACTAACAGGACAACTTCATTAATCAAAAAGATGAAGTCAGATGCTTACCGCACGGCAAGGACCAGGCCAAACCCATAATGATGTCACCCAGGTAATTAGGATGACGGACCCAACCCCAGAGACCAGACACGATAAGACTCTTTCCAGTTGCAGTAGGGATGGTTTTCAGGTCTGATAAAAAATTTTTAACCAACTATTAAATCAACAATTTTAACATTTCATGTCAGTTTTTGGTAATTCTGTTTCAAAACACTTACGAGACAATGCCGGGTCAGAAGGGTTTTTCCTAAAGGCAAACTTCTGAGAATTGGCTTTCCGGAAAATATAGTATCCAACTCCTGTTAGAGAAGTCAAAGCCAGTATTAGCATCTTTTTAGTGTTGCTAAACATTTTATTTTTTAAAGCACAGCAAAAACTGACCATTCATAGTGATGAGAGTAATGATCCAGAATAGAGAAAGTTCATTGGGATGGCTGACTAGATAGTAGGTTTGACAGGTGAATGTGAAGGGAACAAAAGCCAGATCTCCAAATGTCAACATAAATCCGAAGCCATCGTAAACTATATCCATCATGGTCAGAAGTTTCTCCTGATATACAGAGAATTACACTCAGTTAATGGTTTCCACAATGCATTAAGAAGTAATTGTGTTTGATTTGTAAAACACTTGTTGTACCTCATGCCAAAAGCCATCCACGACCCACAGGAGCTGGAAGATGTTGACCAGGAGCATCGCTGGAGAGGGATTCTCAAGATTCTGTTGCTTCATTTCAGCTTGCAACATGGCGAAGTTAATCAGTACCTGTGGAAACAAGCAATGATTATGTTTCGGCAATCAACATAAAAAAAAAAAAACAATATAGCCCACTATATTATACCGTTAACATGTCTGAGAAGTGAAATCTGAGTGTTACTGATTTCATCCTGCAAATCTGGCAACATTCTGACCACAAGAGGGAGCGATTACAGCAGCAGTCTAACTAAACTAAACCATCACTTGAAAGATGTAAAACAATTAACATACTCACCCAACCCATCAGGCCTGGGCGCATTTCACAGAAGAACTTGATATCGAAGCTCTTGATGCGGGGATTCAACTCTCTGCCCATGAAGAAGTCATAGATAATGTAGCCTAGAAAAATAAAAAAGCAAGAATAATCTTTTAATATATTTACTAATTAAGATAAATGGAAATCCTCCCTTGCAGGCTCTATAAACTGGTCTTAACTTAGTAATGATAAACAACTGTGGTGGTCTCAGTAGCAGTTACCATGACAACTCTGTCTGGATGATCATTTAAACCTATTTAATGGTGATTAGAAACTTAAAGGCAGTAAAATTAGAGCTAAAATGGGAGAAGACGTCTCACCAGAGTTGCCTCCAGGAGCGAGCTCATCTTCAGATGCCCAGCGGGAACGGATGAAAAGGTAGATGCTGAGAAGAGTGACGATGAGCAGGGCCGAGGTGTAGAACTGCAGGAAGTGAGCGTGGATGTAGCTGAGATCCACCTCCTGATACAAGGCAACACCTACTGCCACAGCCGTGAGGAGAAGTGCATAGAAACCTGATGCAGAACACAATCAGAGATTAACAGATCACTCACAACTATCAAAGTAATAAAGTTTTTAAATTTTTTTTTTAATATGCCTCATTTTAAAGTAATTTTTAAATGGTAGACATTTAGATCGACATTTGAAATGATCATATATAATGTACCAAAATTGAAGACTAACCATTAATCCTGTAATTCAAAGTTTTCCCATTCTTGAGAGGCATTCCTTCAACCAGCTGTAGGGTGGAGAGATGGAGAGGGATGAATGATTTACATGTGACCACTAATCTGTTGTTTTTAACTAAAACTAATAATCCTGTTAACTCAGATGAAGTTGAAATAATATTTTAAATAAATATTAGATGAAAAACACAGCTTAGAAAGACAGAAAGAAATTAAATGAAATATTAACTGAATAAATACTCAGTACTAATTATATTATAGTTATTACACTATTACTCATTAAGTACTACAGTTACCAAAACTAAAATAAAAGATTGATTAAAGCTAAACAGATAACAAAAACAAAATATTAACATAACACCAAACAGTATAGTTCGGTAATATTTGATAAAATCAAATATAAAAATTAGGTTTTTGCATTTGGCAGCAAAGGATTTTCATAAAATTTCAATCATTATAACAACAATTTTACATTATGATATATTACAGTGATTCAGAAATATTTTATATATTACATAACCATGTAGTAGTGTCTGTTGTTCTTGTGACCCTTTCTAAATATAAGGGACACAATTCAAAGTAATATTCAAAAATAAGTCTGGCAAAGAGCAGTTTCATGTTATGAAATAGGAGTTAAAAACAAAAATACATTAAAATATGACTGGATAGGCCACATACAAAACACAATCTTTTTTTTAATCTATAATAATGCTAAAGTAGTGACATTGCTTAGACTGGATGTGACGCACTAAACTACAGCTTTCTGCTTGGGGTCACATTGTATGCAATAGGTAAAATCCAAAACAAACCAGCCCTATCATAAACAAGTACGCAGACATACTGAATATTAAATGATCACTTGGCAATCAGCTCTTTAAATTTCTGAAACACCCAGAATCATCTTCAAATAATCTGTTTAGACTCATGAAACGTGCTGCATTTTTCAGACCCTATCGTAATTACCCTTAAGAGGCTTGAAAATGAAACCAGATGTTTTCCAGCAAGGCTCTGCATCAGAATGATTAATCGAATCTAGCCTGCTTTACTGCAACTAACAGGCAGAGCAGAAACGAGAGCCATAAAGTTATGTGGTCGTTTGCATAATCCTGGGTTACAGCGAGCCATGTGATTGTGACCATACCTTTCCGACAGGGAGCAGGGAGAGAACGGCCTGGAAGAGAAGCCAGAGCAGGACGATGCCAAAGACCTGACAATCCCAGAGAGACTGAAGGGCAGGGAGCTCAAGAGGGAAGCTCTGGAGACTGGCATCCTTCTGCCCGGAGAGAATGAGCAATCCCAACACAGCCACAGGCAACAGAAACATCAGGAAGAACACACCTGAAAGACAACAGGGAATGGAAGAATTGAATTATAATCATAGCCTATGTTTATTTTACACATCCTGGAAATAACTATTAACATTTAAATGCACTATATTCTGATCTTTGCTGTAGAACATATTAAAGTACTTGCATGTTAATTTGCTCACTTTGCATCAGGTTTGTGCTGTGGATGTCTACACAGTCAAAAAATCACATTAAAACGCAGAGAAAACTCACCAACTCTTCCTCCAAACTCCACATCTGTTGTCTTGATGGCACTGGCAGTGGGTGGTTTAGTTTGTAATAATGTCTCAGTCTCTGTCTTTTGCTCCAACTCTTCCGTCTTGCCATCGCCCTGATCCTTCCTGCGCCGTAGATTGTAGCGCCCGCTTGCCTGGGTCTCTGATTCAGCCTCTGTCTTCTCCTGTTACAACATTACAGTGAGAGAGCATACTAAATATGAATACTTTATTTCTAAAAAGAATATACAAAATATATTTTTCAAGATATTACTACTGTCGTTCAGCAATGATGCATAAAAAGTCACAGTAAAGTAAAAGCTTTGTCATCACATGAGTAAATTGCATTTTAAAGAAAACCTGTAACACTTATACACGCACAATAAGGTTCATTTGTTAACATGAACTAAGAATGAACGATATGTCTATGGCATTCTTACTTAAAATCTTAATTTTAGTATTTACTAATGCATCATTAAAATCACAAGATTGTTTGTTAACATTAGATAATGCACTGTATACTAACATGAACCAAAAATAAACCATATTTTTATTAACGTAATAAATATTAAGAAAGAGTTTAATAAATGTAGCGTTCATTGTTCGTTCATGTTAATTAATACATTAACTAATGTTAACAAATGACACTTCATTGTAAAGTGTTACCAGTTACCATTACAATTACTATACATTTTATTATTGTATTGCATTTTTCGTAAAAAAAATACCCCCCCCCCCCCCCCCCCCCAAAAAAAAAACATTGGAAAAAAAATCTTCCAGACCCCAAACTTTTAAACAACCCCAATACAGTCACTGCTTCCCAGATTTAGAATCCAATACTACTATTAATGTACATGTTTGTATGTGTTGTGTCACAAAGTTTCAGTAGCAAACAGTCTCAACGTCAGTGTAAGTCAAGAAAAGAAACATATGGATTACACAGTCATGCTAGCGTAAAGCTGCTTTGTAAAGCCCATTCAGTTGTCCCATGAGCAGAAACATGCTGAAAAATGTGAGGGTATGATTAAACAGAGCCCACAGTCAGCTTTAGCTTTGTGTGCACCACTAAATGGGCTGCTGCCACACATGAGAGGCACAGCATGCATGCATCATGACATTCCAGCCTTCTCTAGAGCATTTTCTAACATCTGACAGGTAACATTAAAGAGTTTCTGTTGTTGCTAGTGATTGAAACATTAATGAAATGTGAATTCATGCTGTATTCATACCTCAGTGATTGTGGAAGCTGTATTGGCTGTATTATTTTCTTCTTTCTTCTCATGTTTGCTGTTGCTATTGTTCTCGTGTGTCATCGCCTGAAACAGATGGCAGTCAAGGACATGTAAAGTGAACCCATGAGGAGAGACAAATGAGTTAACAGCATTAAAATGCTTGAGTTAACTGCTTTAAATTAGATTAAGCTCCTTTACTTGTAATCAACAAATAAGAATTCTATCAGAGGAATAAAAATCATTTCAAAATATAGTAAAACAGAAAAAAGTTTAATTTAAATGCTTTTTTTAATTATAGTAATACTACATAACTTCATAACTGTAGTGATAAGTTTTTTACTGCATTTCTAATCATGTAAATGTATGAGATTTCTTTAAATAAGTAAAAAAAAAAATCTTGTTAAATCTTAACATGAAGATTTTTTTTGATACTACATATTAAAATTACATGACGGTACTTGACAAGGACATGTTTTGTCCTTGCAAACAAGTCTTACCACAGGGGTGAGCCGGACCTCTAGCACTTCTTTGAGTTTTTCCTTGCGCACCTCAGTGGTGCGAGAGGAAGATCGGCGAGACGTCCTAGCTGGTGAACGGGAACGGCTGCGACGCGAACGTGCCGGTGAGCGAGATCTTGACCGAGAGCGTGTGATGCCCTGCTTAAACATCGTCAGGCTCTGCAATGAAGAAAACAACATCCACATCCAACGTTTATCTGTGTTTCTTCATTGTACCACAACGTCAGTTAATTAAACATCTATATAACTGGATTTAAAACCTAGAAATTAAAGGGTTACTCCGCCACGCCGTTTGAAACCTGTAAAAGCTTTGTTCGTCCTCGGAAGACAATTGAAATTATTTTGGATGAAAAGTTCTCTCTCCGCGTTATTGTAGCGCCATTTTGAAGAATAGCCACTACACACAAACTGTGTACACTCTCCTGCGTTAGTCACAACACAAAAAGGCACTGTATTGAGACACAACACAATCTAAACATGTGTTTAAAATCAAACTGGAAATTAGGTGCTGGGCGTCCGGCAAGAGGAGAACTGGACCCAACTAAGCCTGGTTCTCCAAAGGCTTTTTTCCCCCCATTCTCTAATAGATGGGGTTTTGGTTCCTTGCCGATGTCGCCTCTGGCTTGCTTAGTTGCGGACACCTGATTTCTAGTGATTATCGTCATTTTGATTACAGAGACCGTCTCTGCATTTGATAAATAAATAGCTTAATCTGGTCATTATACATTACCATCACTCTGTTGTTCTATTTGATAATGTTCAGTGCTTTGCTAAAATCTGTATTGTTAAAAGCACTATATAAATAAAAGTGACTTGACTTAACTATTGTTCAAGTCAAAGCATAAATACACGTCCATCCAAAATAACTAAAAGTTGTGTTCGGAAGACGGACAAAGCTTTTACAGGCTTCAAACGACATGGGGGTAAGTGGTTAAATGACAAATTTTTATTTTGAGGTGGAGTGACCCTTTAAACTTTTAGGATTATAAAACATTTGAACAAGAAATACTACGCATTTAACTTTTAAACATAGCCTATTCTGCACAGTTTCTCGGTCACTAATATATGAAATAATTACATTTGTGTCACTGATCATGTAAACAACTTGAACAGTCAGATGCTCTTGCTTCCAGGGAGGCACCAGGTCTGCTCTTTGAATCAAATTCATTCATACCGTGATGTCAGTTTCCTTCAGCTCCAGTTCAGTACCATCTTTGTAGATGACGGTGTAGAGGCGAGTCTTGTTGTCATAACTCAGCACCTTGACCTCATAATAAAGGCTACTGCCAGGCCAGCGGCCCATTACAGTATCTCCATTCTGAAACCTTGAAGATGGCATCCTTGTTTACCTACAAAACAATTAACACAAGACAAGAATGGATCCCTGAATTTCTGAGTTCTCCCCACTAGAAGCACAATGACATATTTCAAATGAAGTTGAATCACATTCTAGGAATGTAACCGGTTTTATTGCCTTTCCTGTTTAACTAACTACTAAACAAACGTAAAATTATGACATACTAGAAACCAAATGCTTCAACAGCAACTCTGTTAATGATAGTATCTAGGCATGCAGCCTTTAAAGATGAAGTCAAGTGTGTAATCTCTGTGCCAACAGCATCACCGAACTGATTTTACAACTGGTTTAAGCCCTCAGACAGGTTTCACAAAATCTAAACTAAAATGACAAATTATAAAACTCACAATGAGATCCTGAAATGACTTCTGGCAAGGCCATTTTCTACACTATTTGGCTCAATTAACACATAAATAGTCTCTGTGTATTACGCTGGGACAGAAGCATCTTTAAACACAGTTAATTTTTATAAAAATAATGCGCATGAGCATTTGCATGTCCCTTACAAAAAAATCAGTACAGACTTAAAGACATCTGCAATTCAGTGGTAAACCCAGGGAAACACCAGAGAGAGCACAGGCACATGGCCTGATGACAATGAAGTGATGATGTCAGCTGCCGTCTCAGAAGTGCTGATGGGTCTGAATTACGCACCCACACTATTGTAGAGCTCTCAATGGCCTTTATGAGAGGGATTCTACTATTAAACAGATATCAACAACTTCTGACCACTGAGATGATTTTTACTATCCATATTACAGACCAAAAAAATAAAAATAAAAATCAGCACAGAAAGACCGAAACAAGTAGTTTTGTTTATAAATTCACATCTCTCTTTAGTTCTGACTTTTGAATCCACACTCTGGTGCATCTTTACAGAATACTGTCCTAAAATAGCACTACACTATGTGATTAAAAGTAAAAATAATAAGTACAATTAGTAAGCTTTTTTATTACTTAAAATTATTTTTTGCACACTCAGACATTCATTGTCAAAATAACAAATAAGTTAGAATCTAAGCTGAATAACTCATAGATACTAATATTAAAATAGATAGACCACTAATAAAAACATATTCACAATGCAGACTATGTTTTTTAACTGTTGCAGTCAAACAGTTACTGAGTTCACATTTTTTCTAGTGTAAAAATGTTAGATGTCACAACATAAATTTCAAGAATAAATAAATAAAGTTGGTGTCTAGATATCAATTTTTAACAAGCTACCAATTTACAACTGAATGACAGTAATGCTTGATATTCATAAAAAAGTTTAGTAATATAAAGAAATTCTGTTTTAAAGACCAAACACCAATTTTGGCACTTACGCAAGACCAGAAACAGGCTAAAAGCTCTGCTCACACGTCTAGAAGCACTTTATAAGTGGACACTCCAATACAGGAAACACTCAAAAATTCATATTGAAACCATATGTAAAGTACTGATCATAAAAACATAAGCCATCTACCCTAAAACCATCTAATCCAATGAACACATTCCAGACATTCCTGAACCAAACCACAGACACACACACCCAATACTGAGATGAAGTCCAGCTCTGCAGAAATCCCATGCGTTTCTAAAAAGTTGAAGTGAAACTACACAGCAAAAGATTTAAACGGAGTGAGTTTAAGTGGGCGGAGTCTGTTGCTTTTGTTATGCATATTTGGGGGACACACGACGACACGCGCACTTTACTCTCACTGCCTACAACTAAAACTTACAACAGAAAATCTGACTTTGCTTTTTAAATCAACAGTCTTTCCAACAAAGGACAACGTTTGTGATTTGATCAAACCAACGAAGTAAAATACATTAGCATTGGCTATGCCGAACTGAACAGAAATTCTTCGTTATTTAATAAAAATATGATAAATTAAATAGTTCTTGTGTCTCGTAGTTATTTTTTTTCATATGATGAAAAAGCACCAAGAGCAGATTCACATGCTGCTCCTTTAACACTTCAAAAGAATGACACAGGAATGGAGGGAAAACGTCATGTATTCAAACCATTGTCAGTCCGCGTGCGAGACACAAACAGCAACATTAAATCCTGTTGATGGACAACGGATACAATTCAACGGATATAATAAACGAATGGCGTAAGTAACACAATGTTTTACCAAAACACTGAGTCAAATTATCATTAAACGTAACTATTTTTGCGCAAGAATGGAAAGAGTCACTTGCACTTTCGTGCATAAACAAAATAATGAAACTGAAAGTTTCTGAATCGATGATAATTTTACCTAACGCTATTAAAAAAAGAAAGGAAAAACGAATAAAGAAGTCGTGAGGAAAAACAGCCGAGCTGTGTTAAAGGACAATAAATGCGCGCCGTGCCCAAGTTTCCTGTGCAACGAGCCGGCTTCAAATCGGGTTATAAACTCAAATACCAAAAAACAGCGACAAACAGTGGTACTATTTACATAAATAAAGAGTTTAAAATATTATAATACACACAAATGGAGTTAGTGACTGTTACTAGCAACTTAATATGTACAGCTAACGTTATTTCATAAAAGCAGAGCTGTGGGCGGACAGCGCAGATCTGGTACTGTACCGTTAGCTACGCAGTCACATTATACACATTTCCCATACAAAAAAAAAACACACGCAAAGTAAATTGATTACGATTTCTTACCTTCAGTCGATCTTAATATCATAAAAATCTCTAAAACTTATCCACGGAACTTCATAAAATAAAGTATATTATTTTAAAACACTGGCCCCCGCTCTGAGTTCGTTCCTCCCTCTGTGACCGCTCAACCTACCAGCGTCCTTGAGGGCGGGAAGCTCTGTGATTGGCCTCTTTTTAAATTTTTGAATTTTCTCATTGGACGGAGGTGGGGTTTACGTGAGCGCCGATTGGAGGCGAGGCATTTGAGCTCAAGCGGATCGGGTTTCTCAAAATGGAGTCCTGTCTTGGCGAGACAGTTGATGATCACTGAGATATGATGAGAAGAAAAGATGGACAGCCCACGTCACACGTTGTGCTTGTAAACGCGAAAGGTTTATTAAAAAAACGCTAATTATAGTTCGTTAGTAATGGATAGATGCATAGAAAGGGTCAGCAGAGTAGTTAATAAACCGGAAGAGACGCCAGTAACTTTTTTTTTTGTGCACATTGGAGAATAGTGCATTTAAAATACATCATTACTAAAACTGACTGCGGTTCATACAGATACTCTTAACAGCTTATTTCGGACTTGAAATGTTGGTTTAAAGGCATTTTAACCTTTATTTTTCTATCATATTTTTCTACGTAGTAAAAGAACGTTTTTATTTTAAAATACTTCATGTAAATTTAGCAAACAAACAAACAAAAAAAAACTACTAGGGGCTATTAAAATGGGAATTTATATTTATGTATTTATAGACAAATCTACATTTAGTGAACATTTTAATGTTGTGAACTCCATTGTAGGGAAAGTACACTACAATTACTATAAATTGTGTCAATTAAATAGATTAATGCAATTAGATTTAGTAGAAGTTCTATTTTTAAATATAATTTCTATAACATTTTTACAATAAAATTATATACCAAAAAAAAAAAAATTGTCGTCTTAATCAAACTTGTTCATCTCAAACCAGCTTTTCTTTGGGTATGCTGAAGAGTAGGCGCACAGCAGCAGTCTCCGTTTCCGTTTTTGCAAAGATGCATTGCTGCACTTGACCTCACTTGAACTGTAGCAATGCCTTTACATGCTTGATCCTGGAGATGTCATGAACTCTGCATATCGATGCCTGAACTGCTCATACTGTAGCAGATCGTTGAAGAATAGTATATTGTTTGGTAGTTTCGGGTAATGCTTTTATTTAGTTTCAGTGTTGATTCAGTCTTGCCTTCTTCCTGTTTGCCACAGCTGAACCGTGCAGCAGCAAACAGAAAAAAAGCAGCATTTGCTACTGAGGAGGAGTGATGTCATGTTGTTCAAAGTGTAAATAGATCATTTATACTACATTTAATTCAGGTTTTAGTAGATAATTCAAATGCAATCAGTTTCACGCAAGTTATTTAAACATTTAAATTCAGAAATAAATGCAAACAGCAATGTATTGCAATGTTTATTTAATTTGCTCAAACAAAATGTTAGCATGTACGAAACTTCTAATTAACATGAAAACAGTATGGTACAACATGAATGATAAAATAGAAAGATAAGGAAACTGAAAATTGCATTACAAGGACATTCAGTTGAATCTATCCAGCACAGTCTGCTCTTAATCGAGTCTCCCATCAATCTCGCTAATATTGTTCAACTGATTTCCACGAGGACAAAGATCAGTTTCTCAGATCCCACCAGCATACATGGTCTTAACCATAACACAAACCACACTGTAATGCAACAGAAAAATGACATTGAGAGAAGAATGTGAATGCTTGTTTGATTTTAAACAAAGATGGTAAAAGAGTCCTTTTCAACCTCGCTGAAGCAAAATGCAAAACAAATGAATAAAGTTATGGCAGGCCCTAAATTAATACTCTCTATATATACCCTTTAAAATTTTTGACATATCAAATGCAACTTCCGAACAAGGCACAAACCATGAAGATCACAAAGAGGGTTTATCCAGGAATGAATCAACCCTGATCAAAACATTTCACCTGCTTAACCTAAAGACCAATTTGTTTTTGTCTAAACAAAGGTGGATCCGGAGATTGTGACGTTCTAGAGATTACGGTTTCGCTTTGGTGATGGTGCCGGCCACAAAGTGACGACCATCTTGTCAGCAATAGAATCATTTGAACTTCTATAGGTTCTTAAAGTGCAATCAATGCTGTAAACACTCTATACAAACGTTCTGATTCCTTGAGAGATTATTTCGAGTGATGATTTTGAAGCGAAAAGAAATGACAAAGGAGCATGGTGGGGTTGGATGGATAACAGGAAAAATCCGATTGGGAACAAATTCATGTTCTCCTCAAAATTTGAACAGCCTATAATCACACTTCATATAAAGTTCCCTAATAAAAGCGTGTTGGAAGATAAAGCCCCTCTGAAAAACCCAGTAGAGTGCCTTCCAGTGTGCAGAAAGAGGTTTAACAATAAATGACTGACAAAAAAAAAATTCTAAATCATTCAAAAAGCTGTGATATGCTGCTTGGCCCTCATTATATACTTCAGACTCGTTTAGTTGGTAAATAGCCCATGCAAAATGAATAAGTAGCCATACATGATCGTTTGCATCCCAAAATAAAGTAAAATGAGTAAGATGTCAAACCCCTGCAAATTTATTATGGCTATAAAGAGGTGTCCGTTGCAAACTGCATTTTGAGAATGCATATGGAGAACATGATTCATCCACAGTTTGAGGGCAGAGTGGACGATTAAAGAGAAAAAAAAACGGAGGGAGAGACACACAAAACAAAATAATGCAAGAATGCTACACTTATTGCTTATGAACTGAAAACTAAATTATTTTTCGTGGCAACCATTTTTCCCTTACCAATCAAAAGAAGACATGCACTGAAATCGAAAGAAATACGAAAAGAGCCTACGGTGAATAAAAAGTTCATAGTATTTCTGGTTAGCACTATCTACAGATACGGTCTGAGCTGACGTTGACGTCAACCTTAACTTCGATTGGCTGAGAGGATTTTGGTAGAGAGCTACAACGATGTACAGTAGAAAGGCATCGTCTTTCGTGATCTTTCCGAACACTTAGCGAACACACAAGACGAAGGTATACAGATAACAGTGGCTCATTAGAGACAGCCTGTCGAGCATTCACGGTTGAAAAGAGAATAATGAAAACCGACCAACAGAGCAAGTAAGCTACCTGATGTGGTCATGGCGTACATTAGAACAGGTTGACTGAATGACTTGCAGGTATAATGTTTATTTCGTCATCATTTTAATGTACATATTCTGGTTAAAATAGTAGGAAGACAAGCTTTAGAGTCCTGCAGCAAGAGACCATACTCATTTGGTTGGCCAGATTCAAGGTTTTGCTCTATACAAGGCCAACTTCGTTAACGTTATTTCACCACCACCACCACCGAAATTCATAAACAAAGCCTGCCCTTTGCTAGATGATGTGCCGTAGAATGAATGTCATCTGCTTGATTTACAATTTCACTCTTCGATGGTTAATACAGTATGTAATTCAGTAATAGTTTGTCTTTTTTCATCAATTTCTTTCCACAGTAAGAGTCATCCATTGCATACTGACAGTCACTTCCTTAAGACTGTGTCCTGACCCCCTTCAAGACGGGGCTTTTGGTGGATGGCGTTGCTTTGAGGCATCTGGTTATCCTCTCGCTGTTAACGCCTCCCGTGCCCCCACGCTCAAAACTTGTGTCTGTCCCGGCATCGTACTCAACAGATCCTTCCAATTATCATGGTTATTGTGATCACCACTGGTTAAAACTGTAATTTTCCATTTTCATTGCTTTTGAGAAAGTGTCTTAAACTGAAGCTGACCTCTGAAGTGACAGATTGTGGTTAAAAATACAGGTGCGTCTCATTCTCCTATGCAGAGTTTGACTTGCCCAACTCCTCCCTGATTGCTGAAAATACAAAAACGACATTAGTAACAGTCCAGGTCAGATTGGTAGTTCAGCTCTATTTTACACTAACAATCAAAGGTTTAAGAAACCCACTCGCCCATTATTACGATTTAAAATACACTGCTCCAAAAAATAGAGGGAACACTTAAACAACACAATGTAACTCCAAGTCAATCACACTTCTGTGAAATAAAACTGCCCACTTAGGAAGCAACACTGATGGACAATTAATTTCACATGCTGCTGTGCAAATGGAATATACAACAGGTGAAAATTATAGGCAATTAGCAAAACGTCCACAATAAAGGAGTGGTTCTGCAGGTGGTGACCACAGACCACTTCTCAGTTCCTATGCTTTCTGGCTGATGTTTTGGTCACTTTTGAATGCTGGCGGTGCTTCCACTCTAGTGGTAGCGTGAGACTTAGTCTACAGCCCACGCTGTGCAAGAAGGTTTGCTGTGTCTGTCAGTGTAGAATCCAGAGCATGGAGGCGCTACCAGGAGACAGGCCAGTACATCAGGAGATGTGGAGGAGGTCATAGGAGTGCAACAATCCAGCAGCAGGACCGCTACCTCTGCCTTTGTACAAGGAGGAACAGGAAAAGCGCTGCCAGAGCCCTACAAAATGACCTCCATCAGGTCACAAATGTGCATGTGTCTACTCAAACGATCAGAAACAGACTCCATGAGGGTGGTATGAGGGCCTGATGTCTACAAGTGGGGGTTGTGCTTACAGCTCAACACCGTGCAGGACTTTTGGCATACCATGGAATTCCAAGATCGTCAAATTAAGATGAGATCCTCAGACCCCTTGTAAGACAATGTGCCGGTGAGGCTGGTCTTGGGTTCCTCCTAATGCAAGACAATGCTAGACCTCATATGGTTAGAGTGTGTCAGCAGTTTCTACAAGATGAAGGCACTGATGCAATAGACTGGCCCGCCCATTCCCCAGACCTGAATACATAAATATAATGAAATAATGTCTCGCTCCATCCACCAACGATACGTTGCACCACAGACTGTTCAGGAGTTGGCAGATGCTTTAGTTCAAGTCTGGGAGGAGATCCCTCAGGAGACCATCCACCACCTCATCAGGAGCAGGCCCAGGCATTGTAGGGAGGTCATACAGGCATGTGGAGGCCACACACACTACTGAGCCTCATTTTGCCTTGTTTTAAAGACATTACATCAAAGTTGGATCAGCCTGTAGTGTCTTTTTCCACTTCAACTTTGAGTGTGACTCCAAATCCAGACCTCCATGGGTTCATACATTTGATTTCCTTAAATTATTTTTGTGTGATTTTGTTGTCAGCATATTCAACTATTTAAAGAACAAAGTATTTAATAAGAATATTTCATTCATTCAGATCTAGGATGTGTTATTCTAGTGTTCCCTTAATTTTTTTGAGCAGTGTATATTAGAATCATAGTAAAGTCATTAAAACTATACAAGAATGCAAAACATTGATATGGGAATCATATAGGGACCAAAAACTAATAAATCGTACAATTTATAAAGTCAAAAATTGGCCACCGTTTGTATGCTGGAAACTTGCCCCTTGTTATTACCATACTCTATTTTATTTGTATAAAATATTCATAACTGATAACAGCACAATATAAATAGTAAAAATAGCACAGTTTGTAAATAATAATTATACATTGTTATTATTATTATTATTAGCTGTACCTTGTAAGCTACTTTTCCCTCATCCATTTCAGCTTGTTTATTTTTACTTTTACAAAAATGTTGTTAAGACATTTTTCTTTGGACAAATTAATTAATGAATAAATAGATAAATAAATAGCATTGCCAATATAATCAAATATGTTTTTTTAAAGATCATAAAAAAAATCAGTAAAAGTTATTCAAACTCTTGACTGTTAGGGTCAAGTATTTTCATATTTTACCATCAATAAGTTCTTCTTTCAGCTTCGATAGTTCCTTCCTCATCTCCTCTAGAATGTCCTAAAAAGCAAAGCAATACATTTACAGCAGTGCTCTACAAATCAATAGTAGTCATGCAACTTATAAGTGCATGTCACTGAACTGTTTTCTTGTCAGTAATATTGCATATTAGATCATAATACACTAGAGAAGAGAATCTAGCTACCTTGATAGTAAAAACCAACCCCATGCTATGAATTTTTAATATAAGCTGCACTATAAAAATATACTTAGCCATGGCCTTTTAAATGACACGAGGACTAGATGAGTAGGTGTATAACATCAACACTCGCTAATTACAGCTGCTATACGTCACTCTTCGCCACTAAAACATTCTCTGGGCAAAGCTAGAGTGCAGCAAACAGAACTCAGCGACTTGAGTAACTGTGTCCTCTGATAAGTAAGACTCCCTCATATGCCTTTCATATCTAACATGCTCATTCATACATAAGGGAGGTATTGCCTTTGTAGAGAGCACTATAATTGTACACACCCACAAAAGCATAACAGTATTTCTCCCTTGTTTTTTAGGAAGTGCTGTAACACCAACCACGTTTTCAAATGAGGAAAAAAAACGAACAGTACCAATAGCTTTGGCAAGACTTTGCTAACATATTGAGGAAGTGTACAACCCCTCTATCAAACCGGGCTAAAAGTTTAAATGGGTTTCAGTTCTTCTTAAATTTTGTGAAATACCTGTTTCAATCTGTCGTAGTCAAGAGCTTCTGTTGGCACCCCATTGGCACTTATGGATCCGGTAGGAGTTGGTGTAGACCTTGGTCTAAGGAGAAAAGAAATGGTGTGAAGCAAAGCTATTTTAGTCACAGGAATCGTTGCTGTGCAGTCAAGATGCAAGGCAGAAGTTTAGTGACACTAACAGTCATTTTAAATCTACACCGTTCAGTCACAATTGTCTAAACACAGCATTAACATGGGATAAAGTCAAGACGTGTGAGGAAAATGCAAGGTATTACAGATATTTGAAACCCTTGTACTGCAAAGGAAATACACACATCCAGATATATACATATACATACATACATATATGCATAACTGGGTGACATAATGAGGAACACCATGGGAACTGTATTTCCTTGAGAGGAGCTGCAAATGCATCAAAACATTTCAAAACACAGCAAACCAAAAACTACAGCTTGAGACACCATCCACACTTCAACACACACAATGCAGCTGCCGTATCACTCTCATGCTCGTCTGTAGCCGAATCAGACAGGATACTATTGCCAACACAATAATCACCATAGGGTGAAACATGGGAAGTGAGGGAAATTACACTTTATCTATCCCATCGGGAAAGAAATGAATGCCGAACAGTGGGTTGCCTTGTACAGAAAGGAAGTTGAAGTTCAGCGGATAAGAACATTATGACAGCTTACATGGAGATACAAATTACACAGCAAAAGTTGTGTGAGAGATACAAGTTTTGTATCAAAGTTTCTGTACTCCGAGTGAAAGGAGAATTTCCTTTCTTGGCAGGATAACAAATTAAATGCACATTTGTAGAAGGGGGGGTTGCCCTGTGTTATCTATGGAGCCAGGTGGACGAATTGGCAAGAGTAGCTTTGCTTAGCAATGCTTTCTGATACTGCATGACCTCTGACGACATCTAGTACAGCAGAATTTATCAGGGCGCTCTAATAATCACTCAATCCTTTACCGCTTCAATCCATTTCTCAATAAGAACAGTTTCTCTGTAAGTAAACAGATTTCCTTCTTTTTTTTCACAAAAAGATTATATATGGTCATTTAAAATATCCTGGACTTGATTTAAAATGCTTTATTTTTTATTTATTCATTTTTCACTTTTCAAATAATAATAATACACTAATATATATAAAATCCTATGCTCATCAAGGCTGCAATTATTTTATCAAAAATACAGTAAAACACATTAAATATAATTTAAAATGTTGAATTTTTTTATTTATTTTTAATTTTTTTTTGTGAATTCTAACCTTTACACTAGTCTTCAGTGTCACATAGAACTTAAGAATGTTATTATTGTCAATGTTGAAAATAACTATTCTGTTCAATATTTTTATGGAAACTAACAATGTAAAAGACTACTGTCACTTAATAAAATATTAATAATATTAATACATGTTTTTAATCAATTAATCAATATTGGCTGAATAAGTCATACATAAAAGAAAACAAAACAAAAAAAAAGAAACCACCCAAACCTCCATATTTACACAACCAACCACAGACAAATATTAAATGTATATTATATATGAATCTTTATTATAAAAGCAGTAAGAATGTTGAAAAGCATGAATAATTTTTTTCATGCAATTTCATGGTGATTATATATTGTTGGCAACAGCAGTGTATTTAAAAAATAAAAAAATAAAAAAAAAGAGGAAGAACCACCGTAGACAATCACTGCAGCAACCCTCATCCTATTTAGAGAGCACTCTCAGCAAACAAGGTCTAGAAAGTTCTCAAACTAGCCTCTTATACCTGTTTAAGGAATCATAGTACTTGTCAGTACCCATCTGATTTCTCCATGGTGCATCCCGTCTGTGAGAGTAAAGAGACTAACCAGGTCAGAGGTCAACAGCGTGGATCTGAACTATAGTATTCTTCTAAATGCACTGATTCCAACTCAGGAGAAAGGAGAAAGATTTCTATTTTATTGTAGCTCTACTGAAAAGTGCTTCAACCATTTGTATAACTGTATACACAAATGGCTAAAAGAATAGCATATACTAAGCAAAAAATGATAAGCAAATTTTTCCAAAAATGCTGAACGGCTCTGGTACACACTGATCTGATGAGAAGCAACAGCACTGTGATGTCAAGCACGGGACCCGACTGCCTGCATTCTGCATGCGATTGTGTGGGGCCCCCGGCCGCAAGCATGTGATGCAAAGCAGTCGAAGCAACAATAATTCAAATTAGCTTTGAGAAAAACAGGACCTGGCGAAGACTTGGATCCCAAAAGCTGGATACTTTCTTTAAAAGATGGAGGTATAATGCACACACTGATTCAGCTCATCAAAACAATAACATGCAAATTATTACCTTCCAATGACTGGTGATTTGCTACCATTCATGGTGTTTGTCCTCTCCCAAGGCTTTCTGGGCATATCTACAGGGGGAAAAAAAGCAATGAATATTACATTTTACATTTGCAGTCTTTTAAATTACATTAAAGCATAAAAATAATGTTTCTCAAAAATCATACATGCAATTTATTGTATAAAAATTATGACTACATGAACATGATACTTTATTGAGATTACATTGATTAAACGGGGGGAAAAAATGAGTTTTACCTTGTTCATTTAACTGAACTAATGATACTTATGAAGCATTATTTTGTGGTTAAATATGCATTTTATCAATAGTTTTTAGCACTCCTCACTTACCTGGTGTGCTACAGGCTGACACTTTTGGAGTTATGGTAGCCTCAATGTCATCCTGATAAAAAAAAAAAAAAAAAAAGATTATCTGAAACTCAGTCTCCTAAAGAGTATGATCATAGCAATCAATTACAATAAAAGTAGTTTATTTGCACAGATTTAATAAAAGACTGTAACACTCACAGCTTTCTGCTCAGGCTCTGGTGATGATCCCTTCTCAGCAATTCTTCTCCTGTATCCAAAAATGGTACATTCATAATTTCATTACATCAATGGATATGACACAACATTCTTATACTTTCTCCAAAACAGAACTTTTCTATCAGTAAGTAAGGGTTAGACCTTGCTTCTAACACTGTAACTATTCTGGAGACAGATAAAGCACACAGTTCACCTCCTGGCCAGCAGGGCGCTCATCTCCTCCATCAGACCTCCTCCTCCAGGTAAAGGGCCATTTCCACGGGATGCCTCGGTCTTAGCACAACCAGAACTCACCGCTGCGGCTGCGGCTGGAGCCAGGGGCTCATCACTCTACAGTAACACATAGGATTGGGTAATGAACATGTTTAGCATTTTTGATGACATTAAGAAAATAAATAAATAAATAAATAAATACAAATACATTCTTTTAGTTTTAGTGCACCACGAAATTTGACTTTTTTTCTTTCTGTAGCCAATTTTTACAATTACCTTATTAAATATATCTGTGCTGGCTTACGTCAAATACATAACTAATCATCTCAAGCAATTAGAATGCTAGGTTCTTACCAATGCAGTTTTGTCATTTCATATTATTTGTGACAACCAAAACAGATATAGTTTTTTGAGTTTGGAGGGGCATTTTTCTTTAACTTTATAGCACTTTATTGTCAGACTGGTCTGATTTTTTTCTTTCATAACAGTATCCATGTTTGCCAATTATCAACATCCTTTAAACAACAACTAACATACATTCACACAAGAATAAGACACATTAGTCATTACCTTCCCTTATACATTACATTGTACTTACTACACTTAAACAACTACACCATATTCACAATACTCCTTTTGTGGCATTTTAATATCCAATCCTTGTTCTGTGTTAAGATGCTTAAGGTAAAATGCAACGCAAATGAGAGCTTTACGTTCCTTCAGCTCTTACCCTTGGCACTTTCTTTAGCTTGGCTCCAGCTAGGGCGGCTGCGAGGCCGGACAGGCCCTTGTTCTCGTCTGTGGTGGGCGTGGGGGTGAACAGACCCGAGGGCAAGGGTGGGGCTGGGGGTGGAGGTGGTGCTGGCGGTGGAGCCTGGCCTGAGGGTGGAGGCGGTGGGCCTGGGGGAGGGGGAGGACCTGTTGGGGTAAGCGTGGGGGGCAGAGGTGGTGGGGGAGGAGGAGGGGGACCCGGGGGTGGTGGTGGTCCAGCAGTGGTGGGAGTCACAGTTGAGCCGGGAGGAAGAGGTGGTGGGGGTGGAGGGGTGGGGACCCCCTGTACTGAATCTGCAGTGATGAATAAAAAAAGGTCATGAAAGTTATAACATGTATTCATCACTCGCTGTGCTGAGCTGTGATATGTTCTGAATCCTCTTTTGCATTATGAAATTGATCAACACACTCAGAGTAAGCTAAATAGATGGCAATGTAATAAAATAAAATATAATAAATACACTAGATATGGTATATACACAAACAGAAGTTTGTGGTGGTTAGTATACATGTATTTACTCTCATCTTTGTCCAATTTAATGCATTTAATGCTGAACTAAAAGAAAAAAGAAAAGAAAAGATCATACTGATCCTAAACTTTTCAACAGTAGTGTGATGTAATAAAAAACTATCAATACTACTACATCAATAATATTTAAAACAAATAAATAAATTAAAACAATAATGACATACAAAG
This sequence comes from Enteromius trimaculatus, assembly GCA_032361065.1. Classification (NCBI taxonomy): domain Eukaryota; kingdom Metazoa; phylum Chordata; class Actinopteri; order Cypriniformes; family Cyprinidae; genus Enteromius; species Enteromius trimaculatus. The sequence continues at coordinate 14,256,950 of JAUMHP010000076.1, forward strand.
CTCATTCATGAAAGTGAATGAAGACAGATGACATTAAAACATGATGTAAAAATACTGAACACTTGTCAAAAGTTGATAATTATACCAACTTCCACAAGGAAGAAACTGATCATTTATCATAATAAGAAATAAATGTGTACATCAGTTTAACAAAATCCAGAGATGTAAGAGAAGGGAAATTGTTTTATTTCATTAAAATGTAACTTAAAGCTGATATTGCATTTGTATTATGAGGCAAAAATCTTTATAATTTAGGAACGCATCAGCTTGACTATATTTAACATTTGGCTTTTTTTTGGATATGAACAGCTGAAGTTTTTCCAAGTCTATTTGACATGCATGCCTGTCAAAAACCCTCAAGTGAATCATATTAGTGTGTAGAATTTAGCTCTGCGTCAAGCTGCATCATGCATAAGAAGTGTAAAGTCTAAAACCTCTTCTATTAATAATTCAGAGGAAGAGTTGATCTTATTTCTTCATTGCTGTTGACCTGACCTCATATGAAAAGCTCGGCTTACTGTATGCAGTACGCACCATTTTGCTTCTTTTAAGTTAATTGAGTAACCAAAAAGGATGTTGGATGATATAAAGCTCACTGTGCAACGACAGCTAACTTTTACATGTTAACATCCACAACTGCTTTACCATAAGCCAAGTACAGTATCAGAATGAGATGGTTGTTACAAACTGCAGAAAAACACTGATGAGAACTAAAGTGATGATATCGCAGCTTGGCAATCTGTGAGACTCAAATCAAAGTTTCACAAGAGAGAGTAGAGATGTGTTTTCATGCCATGCCATTTCACACAGTTATGGGCCACATAAACGATCATCCACCAAACCGAACCAGTACAACCCAACAGACAAAAGACAAAACAGCAAAACATTCCTAAAGGACTTTCATATAAAAAAAGCAATCGCCAATTGCAGCCAAAAAAAAAAGCAACCCAGCTCAACATGGCAGGCCCCCTCCTTGAACCCCGAGTAGCGGGTTAGTGGAGGCTAAGCGACACAGAAGAGGCCTTACCCGGCTGGCTGGGGAAGTCAGCAGGCTGAGTGGGCGGCTCTGGAGCAGAGAAGCAGGAGTCTCCCAACCCAAAGTTTACAGAGTGCTCAGCAGAGGCAGGGAAGGCTGTGGAAGGAGAAGGGAGAACAGCAGGCAGGGGTGAGGGACAAGACACAAGGGGAGTGATGGGCAAGGTGGGCGATGGGGAATACAGGGGCGGTGGAGGGGGTGGCGTCGGGGGCGAGGAGAACGGCTGACCCGAGACAGGTGACGAGGTGTGGAAGTGAAGCGAGGTGGGCGGCCCGTTGGGCGCTGAGATGGGCGAGGGGGGTTTCTGGGAGAGCGGACTAGGGGCTGGAATCGCAATCATCGGGCGAGGACCCGTGGCTTTTCCAGGAGGGCTGCTGATCATGACCGGAGGTGAGGGCGGTAGGGGCGTGAAGTTGTTAGCCGACCACACTATGGATTTTGAGGCCGGAGCTGGAGGAGGAGCCGGGGCGGGGGGCGGCGGTGTGGGCGGAGCGGGTTGTCTGCGGGGTACGGTGGCGTAATGAGGCAAGACTGGGTGGAAGGCGGAGCCAAGCGACGTGGCGAATCGGGACGCAGAGTGGCGCAGGGGTGGGGTCGGTGGAGTGGCTGTAGAGGGTGATGGCGTTGGTGGTGGGTAGCTGGGTGTGGAAGGAGACACGGGTGTAGAGGAGGTGGTCTTGTATTCGGGAGGTGGAGGAGTGTAGAGGGTGCTTTCAAATGCTGCACACAACCGGAGGACAGGACAGGACGGGAGGAAGCGGCAACCGTGCAAAGGGAAAGAACACAAGACAAAGAGAGAAAGGGGGAAGGAGACAGAAGAGAGAAAGGGGGCAAATGAAGCAAGAAAACCAGCAGAGACCTACAAGTCCATCATATGTACTTATTTCTGTCTATGAACAGGGAACACACACTGGAATTAGTACAGTCGGTTAGCTGTTGACCACATCATGAACCAGAAAAGATGGATCAGTTTCAACACATGTGGGTAGAATGTTACACAAATATCTAGTTTAGCATGTAGTATCTACAGGAGAGAGCACTGAAGGGTTACTGTAAAACCTGGATGCACATGTCACGCGAGGTTAGTGTGTTAGCATCATCAAAATGCTAATGAAAACCTGCACTTTTTATGCACTTTCTACTGCCAAATCACATTAAGATATCACTGGTGAACATCAAGAACATCACTGGTGAATTATCAGCTCTCTACTTCAAACTTGAATTATGCATGAAAAGTATGTGTAATGTGGTTGGTATTTTTGTTTTTCTTTTTATGTTTATGAAATAAGTATCTTAAGTTGCATTTACTTTATATCATATTTATTTTATATTATAAATATATATTATTATATTTTAAATATTATAACATTTGAAAACACCAATTTTCTGTTTTCAACTTTTACACAAGTTAAATAAAACTTTTAAACTTGTTAAAACAACATGGCTTTTTTGAGCCAACATGAATTGTGTTTATAAGCTTTACTGAACGTAATTTATTCCTGTCATGACAAAGCTGCAGATGTCAGTTTCATGCGATCCTTCAGAAACCATTCTAATATGCTGATTTTACCATTTCTACCTCTTCTCAGATAAAAATAATTCCAAAAGAACAGCATTTCTTTGAATTAGATTTTTGTGAGACTTACTGCCAGTACTGACCAACTGAATGCTTAATATACATATATAAAACTACTTTTCAGCAGTGGAGTGCATAAAACACAATTACAGAACGATGCAGATGCTGTTGAAGGCCAGGATTAAAGTCTCAGTTTTATACAGTATATAAGTCAATACAATTTAAATTACACAAACTTCTCACCCAGAATCCATCACAGGTCTATATGACTTTCTTCTTTCAGACGAACACAGTCTGAGTTTTAAAAAACGGTAATAATTAGGTAGTGGCCATTATTTTGAAGCTCCATAAATATATCCGCAAGTACTGCGACGTAAATCTAACCTATGCACCTTTGGGGGGTTATCACATGTCCTCTGAAGCAGATAGATGGGTTTTTGTAACAGAAATATTTCTAGTTAAAAAAATAACGCAAATAACTGACTTCTGGTTATTTTCCACGGGAGCACAGAGTTCCGGCTTCTTAGCTGACTTTTGAATCAACGTACACCGTATGTTGTAAGTTGCATCATACGTCGAGTCATAGGTCAGCTAAGAAGCTGGAACTCAGCGCTAGCACAGATTTGTTTTATATTATTTTATTTTTTTAAACACAGACTGTGGTTGTCTCGAACAAGAAAGTCGTATATGCCTAGGATGGCTTGCGAGCGAGTAGTTTATGGTGTAATTTTTAGATCAACTACTCCTTAAAGGGTGTTTATTTATGAAATGCATGTAAAGTCATTGTTTTGTTTTATGGTAAGACTGCACTGTAAGAGTCACTGCCTGCCATATGTTGGCCAAATCTTTCTGCTCTAGTGATTCTCATAAGCAGCCTGCAGACACAGCTGCCCTCCTGCTGCGAGAAGCCCACCACGCCCCCCTGAGCACACTTCAAAATACACGTCAACGCACAGGCAAACACAAATTATCATGACCTACATTCAGGTCATCTCCTTATTAACACTTTCCTATTATTCACGCTGGCTTCATGACTTAAGTACCGCTGATTTCTGTTTATTCCTCGTTTTAAATTATAATGCAACCTATCTGTCCCTTGCTTTCTTCCATTTCACTTTCCTCCTCTGCCTTTACACGCTATTAGCTTTGACAAGCAGACCACATGACCCGTGATGTAGCGCAGTATGTTCACCAAAGTGACTTAATGAAATTCTTCCACTCCTGAAGCACAGGCGTTCACATGGCAAGACCTATCAGCTGTACTCCAGAGAGGCTAATCCAAATTTATTAAATCAACTTGTGACTAAGATGCTCACATACTGCTTTTAATATTAATGAGTTTATTTATATAGCACGAGCATTATAAAATATACTACTCTGAAGTGAAGTAGTGAATGGTAAACTGACAGTTGTGGTTATAAATATGCATTTACACTAAAACCAAGTGCCTGATTTTTTTTTTTTTTTACTAGTGCTCCAACTAATTATACAGATTTTGTTATACCTCAGGGTATTTATTTGATAATTCTTACCACAAAGCAGAATTCTCCAAGACATGACTCAGAAAAGTCACTGAGCCAAGACAAGATCCACTAAAAATACAACTGCCATGGAGACGTCTTTCCAGAAAGAGAAGTCAATTTAACACTCAGAATAAAACATCCAGCTCCAGCCAGTCAGTACAGCAGTTAGAAATGCATCAGCTGCAGACTAGCTGTACAATTATTTGTCTAAACAGAGTGTACGACACTGAAGCATTTATATCAGAAATTTGTGATCAAGACACATTATTCTTGCCTTCCTTGCGAGCGTTTGGAAGTATAAAGATCATGATTTAGAATTCACTGCCATGAATAAATCTTCAGTTTTCAGCAAAATGAAGTCTCCTTCACAAATCTGATAGGCAACACATTAAATGTATAACATGACCAGTTGTGTTAGTAAATTAGATTGAACATTCCTGAGCAATTAATTCTGCATTTTAAGGTTTCTGACATCCCTGATTGTTGAACAAAGTATTACATCACTACCAAACAACACTGACTTTTTTTTCGATACAATGATCACACATGAACTATGCTAAACTGCTTAGATGTTTAACACTTGAACTGACAATTATGCCTTTCAAAGCCTGGGGCCTGACCTCTCACATGTTATATGTAAACATCCCCTTCCCCATCTTGACAAGAAACGGGTCTATTTTTGGTGCATAATTCTAAGCAATGCATGCAATCTGATTTGATGAACTTGTATTTCATCATACTGTATAGACAACTTCATAACAGGCTTTTTAAGTCAATAGTCAATCAAAACTAGCCTTCTTTATTTTTTTACTGAATGTGTCCTGGGAATGTTCCATAAAACAAGTTTACCAAATAAGCCAGGCTTATGGCAGATAGTCTGACTTATTTTGATGCAAATTAACAGGCAATAAGGCCCAATCCCAATTCTACCCCTTACCCCTACACTTTCCCCTACCCCTCCGTTTGGCACGTTCACGTGAAGGGCTAGGGGTGTCTCAATTCTCCTTTGATTGGAGGGGTAGGGTTAAGGGGAAGGGCTACATAGC
>JAUMHP010000076.1:14269784-14279890 GCA_032361065.1 Enteromius trimaculatus
ATTCTCATTTGCTCTGACATGCATTGTGAGCTGTAAGGTCTTATATAGACAGGTGTGTGGCTTTCCTAATCAAGACCTATCAGTATAATCAAACACAGCTGAACTCAAATGAAGGTGTAGAACCATCTCAAGGATGATCAGAAGAAATGGACATCACCTGAGTTAAACATACGAGTGTCACAGCAAAGGGTCTTAGTACTTAGTGATATTTTAGTGACCATGTTATATTTTAGTTTCTGCAAAAATGTCACCAATTCCGTATTTCTGTCATTATTTATTTATTTATTTGTTTGTTTGTTTGTTTGTGTGTGTGTGTGTGTGTGCGCACGCATCATTCCCAAACTTGAAGACCCCAAAATGCTGTATGAAAATTAGTGGTATAAAAGAAAATCTTAAGTAGTCCAAATGATCACTACCAACATTTTAAAAAACAGCTTGAAAATCTAATAAATAATTGTGTGTAGAAAAAGCCAACATTGACTAAACAATGACAGACCATAGAGTGTAAGACAGCAGAATGAGCACCATGTTTTTTTGGCAAGTCCAACCTTCCTCTCTCCTAGAAAGGCACGGCAATTTGGTTATTATTGGCTGTGTCCAAGCTAAGCCATATGGTGCCTTTTTCAAGGCTTCCTCCAAAAAAAAATAGACAAGTTTGGGCCCAGCTCACTGATTCCTTCTTACAGAGGAGGAAGAACATCTTTGAACAGACAGGGCGGTACAGCACATCCTGAAGGAGCTCAGAAAGCGGGATGTGAGCTTTCTGTAGCTGAAGGGTCATTCATAAAGCGATGACAGACATCCGGATGAGGCTTGCTGAGTGATCCAGTGCATTATTGTGCTGAAGTGTGAAGAAGTGGCTATGATTATGACAACCAGCTTTAAATGATGCTATCAGTCTGCTAATGAGGTGGTGGCTCTTTTCTCGCCCCGCTAGCGGGATTTGGTTGGGGGAAATGTTCTTTTGTGTCTCCACCTGACAGATGTGCTGAAAGCCAGCAGAACGGCAAACCTGTATCAGCGTCCCGCTGACTTTTTTGATCCTCCCATTATGCCACTTCATGTCTTTTAATCAAATACTAATACGGGATATTTTTGGCTCAGAGAACACGAGTCGACCCACATGTCACTGTGGTCCTGCTGGAGTTAGAACAGGCTGAAGAAAAACAACAATTTATATTTTTATACATGTAATCCCCTGGAAACTAATCCGTGATGTCCTGGTGACAGGAGGCATGGCCAAATATTTATTTTTCCCAGGAGGATAGCAATACAAATGTAGCAGGTCTCAGTAAATGGGATGGCCTAAAGGGGTATAAATGCACCACAAGATCATTTCTGAGGTTTGTTCGAGAGCTTTTTGTCATCATTTCATCGTGAGGTTTACAGAAATGCTTGGGTCTCTAATTTAAAGCATGTGTGTACTAAAACTCTCCACAAAAGACAAAAAGAACACAATTCCAAAATAATTGCTCCGGGAAGAAACAGTATGGGCCTCAAACTGGTTGTTTTGAACAAACAAACAAAAATGGACACAGACTCATACTAAAAGAATTTGGATGCAAAACCACAGATTTTTTTGTGAAGTCTATATTTAAAATTAAAACTATTATGCAACTCCAATTTCTTCAAAATCATGTGTGGTCTGCACTGGTCAAATTACTTGCCATTAAGATAAATACCACTCGGTGTACAAAATAAAAGTCACGTTAGGCTTATAAAGTTCTGTCTGTTGCATCAATGGCAATTGTTTAATCGGTGCATTATAAAGTTATTAAAATTCCTAGTAGCACCTTCTATGCAAGCATGTGACCTTTATTTTAAAGTGACCTCAGAAATCCACCAGAGCCCCGTGACTTGTCTTACAGCACTTCTAATTCATCTTCTGACAGTATGCAGATGCCCTGATGGCTGTTTATAAATTGTCTATGAGTAACCTGCCTCTCATTCCTTTCTTCATGCTCTCCTTCACAGCAGCATTGTATCAGGTTTGCATCACGAGATGACATCAGACACCAAGCATGCATCCAGTTCCATTGACTGCAACAGCTAAATATGGCTGTGGGCCGGCACGCCACGGCCAGCCGGGTGGGCGGCAGCAGGCCAACTCTATTACACGCACTCAAAGACATTCTTTTAGAGAATATGAGCCCTTTACTTTCTGGCAGATCTTCCACAGAAAGGGGAAAATATCCTTATAAGGAACATTTCCACTATATGTACACTACAGCACCTGACTGATGAATACAAGATGTTACAATGTATGAATGACTGTTTCAACTTCCTTAAAGGGATAGTTCAAACTATTTTTATTCCTGTCTCACACTATTTTAATAAATCCCAAAACACCGCCTTTATCCAACAGGCATGCGATTCTAAATCAGTATCGGGTCTGCAGTTTACTGATGCCGTGCACCCTCCTCAGGCTCTTCACTATGCCGTGGAGCATATCTGTCTGGAGTGAAAAAGCCAGCCAAACAATGTTTGTTATGCAGGACGCACAGCATTGTCCAATGCAGTCCTCGCCTGGCTCACAGTACGCAGGGAATACACCAACGGTTAATGTTTAACAGGCTGCAGGGGCTCTGCAGATAAAGCCTGTGAAGATTTGACATTTCGTCTGTAGCAGAGAAGTAGGACATGACCACTGCTGAGTCACCATCAAAAGACTGAGATCATATTCAGTATTCTACAGAGCATCCCAGACTCCCTTGGGTTTGTCTCATGGAATGATGCATCACTGATGGAGAAACACTCACGTAGCAGATCTGTAGAAAATCTCTCTCTACTCTCCGTCGAGGCAAAGGGTAATAACTTTCATTAAGTCATTAACGACAACACAATTTTAAAATAGACCCTTTTTACATTATAAATGTCTCAAGTGTTACTATGAATGATTTGTCACGTACGTTAATCTAAAGAAAAAATTGGGCAGAAGGATTTTTATACTTGCTCTGCTCTTTTGTAATGATTTTTCAGCTGAAGTAACCACACACAAAAAATAACACACACACACACACACACGCACACACATATACATGTATATATATAAAAACACAGAACTCCGGACATTTTTGCAGATTTATTAAAAAAGAGAAACTGAAATATCACATGGTCCTAAGTAATATATTATATTGCTCAGTATTTAGTAGAAGCACCCTTTTGATCAAATACTGCCATGAGTCCTTTTGGGAAAGATGCAACAAGTTTTTCACAGCTGGATTTGGGGATCCTCTGCCATTCCTCCTTGCAGATCCTCTCCAGTTCTGTCAGGTTGGATGGTAAACGTTGGTCTCTCTAGAGATGCTCAATTGGTCACAGAGTCGTTGTGAAGCCACTCCATTTAGCTGTGCGTTTAGGGTCATTGACTTGTTGGGAGGTAAACCTTCGGCCCAGTCTGAGGTCCACAGGAGCCAGTGATCTTTGGGTTCTTCTTTACCGCTCTCACCAAGGTTCTTCTTCCCTGATAGCTCAGTTTGGCTGAACTGCCAGCTCTAGGAAGGGTTCTGGTCATCCCTGAGCTCTTCAGGCAGTTCCTTTGACCTCATGATTCTCCTTTGCTCTGACTTGCATTGAGAGCTGTAAGGTCTCATATAGACCGGTGTGTGGCTTTCCTAATCAAGACCTATCAGTATAATCAAACACAGCTGGACTCAAATGAAGGTGTAGAACCATCTCCAGGATGATGAGAAGAAATGGACATCACAGTGTCACAGCAAAGGGTCTCAATACTTAAGAACCATGTGATATTTTAAGTTTTCTTTTTTAATTTGAAAAAACGATGTCAACAATTCTGTGTGTTTTCTGTCAATATGGGATGCTGTGTGTAAAAAAAGAACAAATGATTTATACATATATACATACACTCACACACATACACACAGGTATATAAAAATCTATATAAATTTTTTTTTTTCAGAATTTTCATGTTTTTGTGAAATGCCATGCTTAACAACAGGACTTAAAATGATTTAAGCCTTAGTGCAGTAAAAACCCACATAGACGCAAGTGTTTCTTTTTAAAGAAAAAAGTAGAAAGAAAACTCCGACAAGCAAGCAGTGAGCTTTGAGCATGTGTATTCCAGTCAAGCAGCATCAACCTTGACTGCTTCTTCCTTTGGGAACTCATTGCAGAAAAGCTTTTTATTAACAAGGCCAGGGTGAGTAACAGCCTCCTTCATCCTTTGAAGTCCACAGAAATCTTGATAAAACACGCTCATGAAAAAGCGAATTCAGGGCTTCAAAGTGGTGATTTAACTGAACTTAGTCCAACAGACATTAACATTACATTGCTGCACTATCTGCGTTTGATTCTGCAGTGTGAGAGTTCACCTGGTTCATATTCTCACCATCACACAAGATGTCAGCTCGTAATCTATGAGTGCACGTGTTCTTTCATGGGTTGGAAGGTGTTTTTTGGATGTCACTTTCCCACTAAAACTAATTTTACACTAGGACTGATTTATTGCAATGGATCGATTCAAAATAAAAGTTGTTATGTTTATATACTATATTTGTGTGTACTGTGTACATTTATTACATATACATGAACAAATAAGATAATATGCTGTGGTATATTTGTAGCAAAAGCCAAAAATAGATTATTGATTTTTCTTTTATGCTAACAAAATAATGAGGACATTAAGTAAAGAACATGTTCCACACACACACATATATATGTATTAAAACTTAATTTCAGATGTAGCTATTTGCATTGCTAAGCACCTCATTTTGACCATTTTAAATGTGATTTTTTGCACATTCAGATTCCAGATATTCAAACGGTTGTATATGTCAGCCAAATATTGACCTATCATAAACCATAAATAAATGGAAATCTTATTTATTCAGCATTCAGATGATGAATACATCTACAATCTATTGTATTGTATAAGTATTGATATTTATATATATATATATATATAAATAAATAAATATCAATACTTCATAAATTACTCTAACATTTTCCTTAATTATGTATGTGTGTATTCATGTACACATAATAAATACACACACAGTAAACACACACAGAGTATGTAAAATTAATTATTTTCAATCAATTAATCGTAATTAATATTCTATTTTACATCTAAAGAATTAAATTGAAGTAATAATCACAGTTCTTTTAAGATTTGGTGAAAACAACAAAAAAGAGTCCACAAAACAAATAAGTAAGTTACCAAACCTTTAAATGATTAAAATGAATCATAATCCAAAGTCTTTTTGTTTGCTAGCTGACTCAAGTTACTACTACACATCAACCTGTTTATATGATTTACTGCAGTCACTTTGGTTTTTACCTTTTCTGCACCTCCAGCTCCTCTGGTGTTGGGCCATTCTGCACCTGAGGGGTCTGTCTTGGCATCTGGGGGCCTGTGGAACAAAAAAGAAAAATCTGGAATGAGCATCAGTTTGAAACTTGGAAAGAACATTGAAATCTGATCAATAATGTAAAGTACGCTGGACAAGCCCCAGAAGAGTAACAGAAGATCAGGTTTTAGAGAGAGAGAGAAACATGGGCTGCTGGCTGCAAGACACATCGATCAGGTGCGTTGGACAGCAAGAGTTAATTAGGACATTATATATCAGGGAAAAGGGAAAAGATTATCTGTTAAAGGAACCGTCAGCAGCAGTTCAAATCACTGCGCATAAAAAAAAAGAGAAGTGCTAAGCACCAAAACATATGGGTAAATTACTTCCTGTATGTCACTTTATCTAAACAAAATGTAACATTATAGGATTTGTGAATGAAGAACACAGCTTTGTTAGAAGCGGAAGCATATGCATACACATTATTATAAACTAAAATAAGGCTTTTACAGCATAGTTTAAGTATAATGGCTCTGCTGATTTGCCAGGCCGAATTTGAGGTCTGAATGAAAGCTTAGTCCGAACACAGGACAAGTCTCTGCCGTGACACGCTTGGCTAATCGATCAATGCAGCATTGTGCAGGTGAGAGAGGTCTGTTTACAGAGTCTGGAGGTAAGGCACTCTCTGTAACTCATTAGCAGACTACATATGCCCTCTGCCATTTCCTGTTTATTTGCTACACACAGCAGGGCACTGCAAAAACAAGAGCTTTTTTAGCCTTACACCTGTTTGACCTGTTGCTTTCCTGCAGTTTCATCATTTTAGTGGGGGAATGTAGTCTAACATAAAGACTAAATATTGACAACACAGCAAAAGGTCTGGTCCACATTGCTGATTTCAGAACACTTGCCCAAAAAAGGCTGAAAATCTTAGCAAGCTAAAATAACCAATATTTCACAAAAAAAGCATAAACCCTAAAAAAAAATTACATTAAGCTAAATATAAAACAAGTCAAAGCCTAAATAGCAAAAACTAAACTTAAACAAGAATCAAGCAAAACAAACCAAATAATATAATACCTGAAGAACAACTTTACGTTTAACATACATTAAACATACATAAAAAAAGAAAATTCTTAAAGCATAATCTAAAAAATATATATATAATATAATATATATATATATATATTTAACATAACATAAAACCTAAAAGAACTCCCAAAAACAAACAAACCAACAAGAAACAACCACAAAAAAAATATATATATATATTATATATATAATATATATATATTGTTTTGTTTGTTTTTGGAGTTCATGAAAGTTGCAGCAAACTAGACCATGGCATGCAATGTGCACCAAGTAGCAAAGCTAAGCTCAACTTTAACCAGAAACAAATGGCTTGCAGAACACATTAATTGGATTAAACAAGTCTGAATGCAGAATTCTCCCTAAAGCACAAAACTTCTGAAAAAATATGACATTAGAGCTGAGCCATCTGGACAAGCCAAGCCGTAATCAACTCATCTGTCAAATCTAATCTAACATTACAGCTCTTGTGCCCCTTTTAAGAAAACCGACCATTTGTGATTGTCCATGTTTGTGTAACCCACGCTCAAATGTTCATTGTCTTTAACACATAAAACACACCTACGCTAGTCTTAATGTGTGTTCAAAAGGCCCTGTTATATAAGCAGGCACCCGCTTTTTTTTTTTCTTTCCTTTCTTTAAACAGAAACAAACATTATTATAAACTTGATGAGCTAATCACAAATCATCAAAGCTATTCGAATGATACATAATGAGTCAGCATATATAGTCTCTCCAGAGACCAAGGTCAAGTCATACAAATATTAACTTGATTTGTTTTTATGGCCACATTATAGAGATTTTTGAGTGCAATGACTGCAATTTGAAACTCTGACACAGAAGCAAGCATACTTGGCCCATTTAACCCCGGTCAATCAGAACAGCACTTTAAAGGCTGGCTCGGGTCCAAAAGCACTCAGTGTCAGCTTTAATATAGACTGATCCTCCTTCAAGCCAGTTTGGTAACGTACTGCCATTAGTATATGCCATCACACACAGATAGCATAACCTACAAATGGACTTCCTATTCTACTAGCATGCAAAAACTATTATAAATAACAACAAATCAGCAAAAATATGAATTCAAAATCAAAAATATGAATTTAAAAAAAAGTTAAATATAAATAGACATGGTGCATCATTACGCTAAATTAAATTTGCATCTTATATTAGTTAAATGTGTTTTTTAATTATTAAAAAGACACATCTACAGCAATTAAAATCATAAAAATAACAGTCCATTATTATACGCAAAAATATTTTTAAAGTAATTATTCAAACAACACAAAATAAAATCAAATCGAATCAAATCAGACCACACAACACACATAAATATCAGCTCCGTTTAAGTACCTGCTTATTTACAGACCAACAGAAAGCTAAGAAGTCAGAAAAGCACCTACATGAGAGGAAGGAACCACCGAGCCGCTTCTGACAGCAGATGTATTTTAGAAGCCCATCCTGGTCTTTAGGTACACTTGTAGCAAGTGCACTAGAGCCATTCGCATCAGCTCCTAAACTGCCATCAATGACTCCATGGGATCTCAAAGAGAGCAGCATGTTGTTCTGGCTATTCTCAAGCAAACACTGCTGTGGTAAAAAATAAAAGACTGGACCAATAGGCTGGCAGTCAGACGTTACCGAGCAGGATGTGGTCCACTTATTGCACTTTCCGGACCTGATCAATTATTCATGCCTGCATGGGCGAAGGGTAAAGCGGTCAATGTTACAACCACATCACAACTATTATGATCAGGTGGGTGGATACAGGGGGGGTTAACCATTTCGAGACAAGGAAAACAATATTTTAAATCTGGAGATCTAATACGAAGGGTTAATCTTAGATAAACACTTCAGAAAAAAGAGGGGGGGGGGGGGGAGATTCCTCAGGGAGGATCAAGGCAGTTTCTCTAAGCACTGAAAGAGAAACAAAGCTTGTCTTGGCCGCAGGACCAAGTTATGGGCTTGAAATCAAGTTATCGGATGATGTCACCAACAACTAATATCCATGAATACACCAGACAGTTTTAATTTCACAAAGCTGAATCATCTTTCAGACCAACAAAATTCACACCATACTTTAGGACCATAATAAGAGCACAAAGGAGGAAAAAGAAATTCAGTTTGCTTCCGAAACTTTTTCTGAAACAGTTTACCAGTACCTCCTTACACACATATTACATGGGATACAAAATTCTTAATCAAAATTAATCGATTCAAAATAAAAGTTTGTTTAAATACTGTTATTACGTATATATAAATACAGACATGCATGTATATTAAGGAAAAATGTTAGATTTATAGGTAAAATATATTTATAATATAAATTACAAATACATAAATAATATTTTTAAATATATACATAGGTGTGTATTTATAAGCACATAATAAATATACACAAACATGGTATGTAAAAATAAAACTTATTAAAAAAAAATTCTAATTTTCTAACTTAAAATATTTGAAATTGCATTATGGTGTATGTTTTGTTATCAATGTGCAGTTTTAAAAAATCTAAAGAATTTTTTTTTTATTTATTAACTTATTTACTTGCTTGCTTGCTTACTCACAATTTTATTTTACTTCTCTTGAACACCAAAAAAAATTTTGGAACACCATTTTTTAAGATTTACGTCCATACAATGAAACTCAATGGGCATCTAATGTTCTACAGAACACTGAAGTCATACAAATTTGGAATGACAAATTATAACCAAATACTAATTTTTGTAAGAGTCCTTTTAACAAACAGCCACATAAAACACCTGCATTAATCCATTAATGCAACACAGTAAGAAACAGAAACACAAATTAGGGGATCAACAAATATCTTATGGTCATGGTTGGCCTCGATAAAAAAAGTAATTGGCTAGCAATAGTGGAGTAACTCACTTACATTAAAGCAACTGTTCAAATTCCAAAACCTACATATGAACGATAGGAATTGCGATGCTTCTCTTAGCAAGCACCGCTAAGGCGGCTAGACAATCAGTCCAAAATTGAGACACCACCTGTTCTTAAAAGACCATTTTTCCCCCTCAATGTTTTACAACAACATTTGGGAAAAACCATCATCTGACACAGAGCCTCATTACCAAACCCTGATGCTGTCACCTTGTAAATGCATCACACAAATCCCCTTATCACTCATGTGTTTCACAAAACACGGACCCAAGCCTTCCAATTAATTCCACAGTTGTGCTTTCACAAATGGGAAAATTACAGTCAAGTGCTGCATAATTTGAAGATGAGGAAGCAAACGATTAGTCCTCTAGCTCTAAACAGATTGTGATTGGATTCTGAGCAAGTCTGTGAACCGGTTAAATGGGACGTTATTAAAAGGCGAGATTATGCGAGTCAAAAGAAATGTTGTGTGTCATTGCGTACAAGATTTCTGTCAGTGGTAGAAAGGTGGATGAGGCAAACAAGACACTTGGTCTTGTTTAGCAAGCTTTCAAAGATTAGGATATAATGAAAATCTATTTACTATAAGTTAGTATAACTAAAATAGTTTGTCCTTCTAATCTATCGTGTCCACACAGATTTCATAGCCTCCAATAAAATCAATAAATAAAAAAGTAATACACGCATATATT
Organism: Enteromius trimaculatus; assembly: GCA_032361065.1. Lineage (NCBI taxonomy): Eukaryota > Metazoa > Chordata > Actinopteri > Cypriniformes > Cyprinidae > Enteromius > Enteromius trimaculatus. Next base: position 14,279,779 of record JAUMHP010000076.1, read on the forward strand.
ATACATATATAAGATATAATAGAAATAAATAAAAATAGTAACTAGCAATATTACTGGCTTTAGATCAACTGCCTCATATACGAGGTGTTGATGTTTTCAGTGTTCGGCATTA
>JAUMHP010000076.1:14292110-14303233 GCA_032361065.1 Enteromius trimaculatus
TCTATCTATCTATCTATCTATCTATAAACATACAATAAAATACAAAATATACAAGCAATCATTACTAGCTCATCGTATTATAAAGTGTTATTGTAAATGTGTGTCTAATAAATGACTAGGCTAGTTACTGGCACATATGCAAGTATAGATCTAAAGGCATTAGTCAGTTATACATAGATGCCAAGGCTAAACATAAAAGGTCTGTTGACATTTTATGTGCAGCACTTCAGCGCTTTGCTCATTTCGGTCACTAAACTGTCATGAACGGCTAATCATCAGATGCCAGTAAGTTTCCTGAAGTAATCTGATATTCTCCATCCTCGGATATCACTGTGATGATCGTGCCGTTCATGAATTATTAACACAGCCAGGACTAAAAAGAGCTAGGTACTCTCAGAAACAGAAATAAGCTTTCCATGAAACACTGAATAACCATAAAAAACAATGAGTCATGTACAGTGTCACCACCTCCTCAGCGTTTCTGCCATTTGTGTAGCAGGGCGCAACAACTGCGGTCAGTGCTGAATAAAGGTTACCTATAAGTGCACATTACCTTGCACTTTACTGAAAGTGTAGAAAAATGTCCTCACCTAAACAATGGAAGAGAAAAAGGTTTCTTTAACGGTTCAGTTCTTTGCAGGAAATGAACAGATAAAGAAAGAACCAGGCCAGACTCTAATTAAATACATATGCAGTATACAGCCTGAAGTGAATTACGTGACGTAAAACACCAAATTTAGCACACGAAAGTGAGTTTCTATGCTTCTGAACAACAAAAAGAAAAGAAAGAACTCTTTCCTAAAAGATTTCTTAAACATGTCTTGTCTGTGATTGGTTGAATAAACAGGTAACTCGGTTTAAAACTCACAATACTGGTTGGACTTTTGTTGCTATGCCAAAATTAAAGAAATGTTTAAGGAGTAGTTCATCCAAAAATAAACATTTTCTGAAAATGTGTGCACCCCTTACAACATGTAGATGTGGATAAGTTTGTTCTTTAAAGCAGATTGGGAGAAATTAAAAATTACATCACTTGTTCACCGAAGAATCCTGTAGTGAATGGGTGCCGTCAGAATGAGAGTCATTGGTTGCTATATTAAAAGCAATATTATGGATAGAGGTCTTGCATTTCAGTTAGAAGCAACAACGTTTTGTTTAGTTTAAAACATCTTATTGATAGATTTGTTTATTTCAAAAATGCTGTTTTCACTTGACAAGATAATAACTGATGGGTTGGATTCATTTTTATGTTTTTACCAGCTGTTTGGACTCTCATTTTGATGGCACCCATTCAGTGTAGAGGATTTACTAGTAAGCCAGCAATGTAATGTCAAATTCTTTCAAATCTGTTAAAAAAAAGAGAAACAAGTTCATCTATCTCTTTATTTTGGTGGGACAGAAAAATCTATTTAAAAAACACACACACACGTTTTTACTTTACAGAATATATGACTGAAAAACATTTTGAAAAACAAATTGTGATAAAAGATAAAAAAAAGAAACAGCTATACAACGACTGGACACTGTAAAAAGATGCTTCACCTCAATGGCAGCTGAATGCTTAATATGTCCAGTTTAAACACTAGCACAGCCGGAGTAACCTTCATAGATCGATTGATTGGTCTATTAACATGGATATAATGGACTTGGTTATATCTGGACACAACATACAAATAAGTACAAATAAACCTGGGTCTAATTTTGATTCAAGGGTCTTTTAAAAATAAAATCTAACAAAGTTTATCTTAAATCATGCGCACATAAATATCCCTCTCATGGAAAAGCTATTCTAGTCATTCCTCCAGACGGTATTCATATTGTAAACAAAGAAACAATACATTTAATTACTATGCTATATTAACTGCTGGCATACATTGAATCTTAGAGCACAACAAAAACGCATTATAAGCAATATTCAATATTAATAAGGAGTTCCTGTTGTAAAGTTTTAGAGGCTGTTAATGAAGTCTCTCCCGCCACATGCGGGAGTTCGCAGAATACACATAAAACAAGGAAAGGTTAAAAGTTTGCTGAAGTAACATTCTTCTCATGCAGACATTTCTGCAGAAACTCTCAAGTAGACGTTTTAGCAACCTCATCAGTTAAAAAAAAAAAAAAGTAAAAAATAGAGCCTTTTTTTGTTAGGGCAGACTTTTTTTTTTACTGCCACACAAACATGGCCATTTTATTTAAGATACAGTATGTTAATAGCATTCAAATGTGAGCAAGGTTACGATCTCAGCAAAAAGCACTTCAAGTCCTAACCACAAAATGCACTTAAACAACATAAATCCGGATATTTTAAAAGAAATTTGCACTTTCCACTTAATGCAGTGGCTAGACCGTTCACACTTTATATGGTATTATTAATACGTCATCCGAAAGATGCAGAAAGTAGGGAGGAATTTGTGCATTTGGCTAAAACACAATTTGTCTTCTGAAATAAATGGGATTTTTAATACTTTGATGCCCTGTTTCGAACAAGTCCAAAGCATCATAAATCATAGAAAAACGTTACAGCGACTACTGTGCACTATATTTCAGGTCTCTCAAAGTTATATGATGGCTTTCTGAGCAACAGATTAATGTAGGGCATGAAAACTATGGAGCACTTATTGAACACAAGCCTCATTCACTCTCATCATGAGAAAAAAGGAGTCAGTAAGTTCTTCATCATTTTTCCTTTTGTTTCAGGAAACAAAGAAAATCATACTGCTTAAGAAATATTTGCTGCATGGTGACAATTTGTATTTTTTGTGTGAACTATTCCTTGAAACCTCAAAATGAACCACTAAAAGGAAAGATGAACGAAAATGTTCAAAATGTAGCTAAGCACAACAGTCTTGTTATTGCAACAAGAATAGTAGCATTTCTCATGAGAGGTTATTCTGTTTAAAGCATGCTGTGCTGATCTGTGAGCCACTCAAACCTCCCGTGTTCTGTGTCATGGGTCATCAAAGCACTGCGGTGAAACTAGACCCCTCTCTGCAGGAGAAGCCGACAAGGCTAAGCAGACGGCCTCTCAGTTAAACCCACTGGATTGTGGACTGCCTTTACGACACTCAATATCTGACTCTATTGTAAAGTCGTCATGTCTAACAGCACCGTTTATCAGTAACAATACTCAAACCTTACAGTTGATCAAAGTAAAAGTGAAAATGATTAAAAGTGATTTTTTTAAAAGCGACCCTATTTTTTAATTTTTTTTTTAATTAACGTAAAAAAAGCAGACTGTATGCCACTTTGGAAGTGTACAAAAACATCAAATTAAATTAAATACACATATTTAGTATTAACTTACAAACAAGTAATGTTTATACACTTTAAAGTAAACTACGTGAAACATTTTTAATTACTCAAAGTTCAACTAATTTCAACAATTGTGTGGTGGCCCACGAAAAAAAAAAAAAAAATCTGATATTTAATTTCAAATAAACAGCTAGCATACCACATGCAAATAAAAATAAAGAAAACATTACTTGTCAACAGCATTAGCGCATTCCTCGTATGGTCAACAATTTTATTAAGACACTATACGGTTTTATTTGTATTAATTAATTCAGAAATTTGTTTAAATTAAACACAATATTACATTAATGCAGGGATCGGTGTTATTGTGTCAACACAACTAAATGTTTGCAGTTTTCATAAACAATAAATTATAATATCTAACCGTGCATTTAAGTTGTGGTAATAGGAAACATTAATATACCTTCTGGAGTGCAAAACTAAATACTGACCTCTTTTCCTATCACAAGCATGGAAAATTTAGTAGGGAATTTCTTTGTCAATCCATCATGCTAATTAATAGTTTCCAACTCATTGACACCAGAGCTCTTACCTGGTGGTCCTGAATTTTACGGCCCACTACTCTGAAGGCGTTGTTGCCAGTGTGGTGATAGATGTGGACTCGACTAAAGCCTGTGGATCCACCAGCCGGAACCCACTTCTTATTGGCGTCGTCATATACCATGACAGCAGCCCGCGCCTGACAGATACTCTGCTCACTGAAAAGACAGACAGACAGACGCATTAATGGATAAAAGGAAAACAAATTTGGCTTGAACAATCTTCAATGGATATAAAAAATACAAAATCACAAAATTCAATAATGTAATTTTTTAAAATTATATTTCCTCCCCTATCTATGGCTTAAAATGGCAATGAATATGGGACTCAATGAATTCAATGAGAAGACATTTTGTGTTAATAATTGCAGTGGTTAACCATTCTTCCAGTCACAGAAAGCTTCAGAGAAGTAACCCGATCCTGCATTAGCACTCAAGTACAGTACACCTTTATAGGTCACGCTTTCATTAAGTAGTCACCCATTAAATGTAAACACTGGAAATCTTTTTCCCTGTCTCTCCGCTCACTTTGCAGTATAAAGCACCTAGAACACTAAATTATTTACAATGACTTCCAACCTCCCACTGTGTTAATAGAATAGGAAGAGAGCCCCTGAAAGGCGCTAACATACACTTCCCTTGTCACGTGATCAACTGAAAGTAACACTCATAACGCGGGTGAAAAAAGGCGAGCGCGAGAAAGCACGAAAGATTGGAAAAAGTGCTTTGACCGTGTGAAAAAAATACTTACCTTTACGATTCTCCTACCTTTAGAAACCTTGACAATGTTTTGGCCATATTTCATTCAATAAATCTGTTCTACTTTTAATGAGCTGATATTTAGCAAAAAGAAAACAAGGCAAAGAAATGAAAATGAAATGTCTCTACTACTTGATTTATACTAACATAAATTCTCACATAAAATGATGTCACTAAATATTCCCATACAAAAGACCACTAGATAGATGGAAAGACAAGATCACAAGCCACGTGGCTAACAGCATCAAGTTAGTCTGGTAAGATCACCACCAAGCACTCCCGAATATACACCGACAGACTGTGTCCAGTGTTTTGTTTTGCTTTTCCCTGAAATCAATCTGAGGACTGAGATGAGATCCCGGGATCATCCGCCCAGCAGATAAGGGCTAATCTAACAGGATTGTCCGCTGAGACCAATCCCTGCACTTTAATTAAGGAACAGGCATGCAGGAGAGGGCCGAGAGGGCTCTCTGGTGCTCTATGTCATATTACAGTGTAATTGACGGCAGACAGTCCGAGAGCAAACGGCTTATACAAGACAACTGGCCAAAGGGAGAGAGCCATGACACATGCAAAAACAGCTCTTTCAACAAATCTATGACTCAAACAGAAAATATTCACGTATAGAAAACAAAAGGACTCACCAACCCCATTACCACGTTTATATCAATTTAAGGGCTGGGCGATATGGACAAAAATAAATAAATCATAGATCATCAAATCATCAAGTTGATATAGATAATTATCACGATAAATCTCAAATCTTTATTTTTTAAGTTTAAAGCCAGGTTTTTGCTCCAAAGTGAAAGTTGTAGAAACCTGACCATTAATTACCTTAAAATAAATAACTAAATAGAAAAAAAAAATTATTTCTTAGTTTCTGAATGTTGAGTGATATTGTTTCGAATTAAGAAACATGTTTGAGCTGTCTGATAACAACAACAAAAACAACAACAATAATAATAATAATAATAATTATAATATCACTTTTTTGTCTCTTAGAAACGCACTTGACATTTTTGTTCATTATCAAAATCAGTAACTGTAAAAATTTGAGCAACCTCATTTATGTGGTTGCATTTATTTTTTATTCTAAGTTGTATTTCATTTGTTTTAAATCAAGCATTAGTCCCCCGTAGAAGCATCTTTAAATCATGATAAACACACATATAGCTTACATCACAAATACAATTATATACCCTTACTCCTGTAATAAAATACAATGTGAATATCCCACATTTCTGCCTCAATACCATGGTGCAGTGAGTGTTACTATAGTAAATACATGATAAACGATGTGATGCTTAGATTGAAAAGCCTTCTGACGGTCTCGTTGCCTTTTTTTTTTTTTTTTTTACACAATTAAAAGTACCACTCGAAACAAAATATGCTACAATAACACCCTCTCTTGGACTGAAGGTATTTCACCCACACCTTGATACTTGTAAATTCAAACTGACACTTCAGCACAGATCTCAGTCTTACAGTCCGACAAAGACAGTCCACCCTCCGTGTTTATGACAATAAAACATCTTCGTAACCTTCTAAAAGACATAACGTAGCCTCACAGTATCATTTCAGCGGTGCAAATAAACTGAAAAGACAAAGGATACTCAATTTATGACCGCTATGCAATTGCATTTTCTCATCAATCATAGGATTAATAAGCCACTTTGGAAATGTGTCAAAATAAAAACCTCAGCTGGACTGGAATTGGATGCCAAAGAAAAAAAGCATTTAGCGTAAGCTAAAAAACTACTCCATTTGTAATGATTTAATCTGTATTATTTAAACTTTTACGAACCCCCTTATTTGTCTACAAAGCTGACGTGAACAATGGCAATAATTACATCAATATTAATTGGCAAACAATTGTCTGATTGCATATCAAGCATTTGGATCAAAGTTGAACCGCAGAACTGTTTTGGTTAATGCTTAAAGCAAGTAATTTGACTGTAAACAAGCATTATGACAAAGTGTGATCAAAAACCCTCCGACACATAAAAAAAACATCCAAAGCACAGCAGCAATGCAATCAGGAAACATTTCCCTTCCCTCATCGCTTTAACATCTCAATAGCTAAAATATACGACATCAGAGAGATTCGTGCTGAGGCTGCAGTGACGCGAGAGCAAGCGCTGCCTGCAAAAAATGCTCTGGGGAAGAGCAGGGTAAACCAAGATGTGATTATGCAACCCAGCGCCCACAACATCAGGAGAAATAATCATCAACCTTCTACACAGCTCAAAGTAACGTCCTCGATGACAGCTCCATTGTCTCTGGCCATGTAACGCACTCATTCACAAATAAACTACACAAGTTAAGATAAAGGGATGCTTGTTGCAGCATGCGCGGTGATGGCATTGCATCCACAAACAAGGATGCATTTTTATACATGTATGTTGATGTTCGTGCTGGCGCACGATGAAGTAGGCCTGAAGGTTTGATATGAATCATACATGTCACGAAGGCCAACTCCGATATGCTCACACTTTAACACTTAGTTTGTTTGCGCCGCTCAAATTGTCTAACACTATAACTTAACGAGCTGCCAACTCTAAGCCAGATCTAATCCAGCAAACACAAGAAATCAAACCTCTTTACAAGTCAAGTGGACTCGCTGGCCTCCGGTTCAGAGATCTACAGCAAACCTGCTCTGAAGCGGATTTGAGGTGTTGTTGAGATCTTGCACAAAGAATATTCCAGGAAAATAAAAATAGGCATCCAGACAAATGTTACCACTTCATTATTACAAAATAACCAACAGAGAAAACCACAATGTCTTTCACAGAATGAAGGAAAACTGATACAGATCTCCAAGGACAAAGCGGCATAGATCATGCTGTAAATCTTCAAGGTTGAATTGCTGGGAAATGTGCCCTCTAAGCTTACACAGACAATGCTGCAAAAGAAACAGAAGCCCACAAACGAGGGATACATTTTAGTCTTCTTTGAAACCATGTTTGCCAAAGAAGTGAAGAGCACAGTCATTTGGGTCAGTGAGTCAATTCAGCGAGAAACAAAGGTATTTCATGGTGGGAAATGCTGTGTTTCTAAGTAAGGCTAAAAATGCGATATCCCAGGACATGTGACAAAAGAAGCCCATTAAATACTCTATATGGTATAAACTACTCACTGGACTTGGGCTAGTAGTCAGATTCGCAAACAAAGTTAGCAAAAATCTTAGTTTTATATGAATCGATTCCTTTTGGTGAATCAAAAATAAGCACAACATTTCAAATTATTCCCGCTGAGATTCTGGAGTGTCCTTTACTTTACTATCCCATGAAGCTATAGGAGAGGAGTTGAGAATGACAGAAAATAATACTGGTAGGTCACATCACAATGTGGCAGAGATATATATACACACACACATATATATAATTATTATATACATATATGTGTGTGTACATATGTATGTGTGTATATATATATATATATATATACACACACACACATATATATACATATATAAATATGTATATTATATATACACATACACTTGTATTTACCTCTGCTTATTAAAGCTGAGAAACAAGAAAGCACTTCAACAATGAACCAAATGATCAATGGCAACAGAGAATAAAAACTAAATGTTTCCATTTGTGCAATTCTACAAATCCCTAAGAGGGCCACAGACTCCTAAAATAAGACTTCTGCTGCGCTTTACCTACTCAACTAGCCACAGGTGCGTGAGAAAGAGCAGACAGGAGCTATTTTAATCCATACTCCTGTAACAGAGATGGCTCAGGCTGAGAGCTGACTGCTCACAGGGAGCTCGAGGGTCCACGGCATGGTGTAGGCGTTGCAGGGAGCTGGAAATAGGCTCCGACTCCCACTGTGAGAAGCATACCGTCTCACAGCCACAAGGTGAAATCAGCATACAGTGACAAATAACTGAAGCCATGATCGCCGGCCACCAAATGAGATCATGACGAACCTGGCAAGATGTGACCACAATACATACATAATATAAGCTATAAATAACTTCATATAACGTACATTGATATTCAAAACGTTGGGGTGAGTAGGTTTTATCTTTTTTCGACAGTCTAATGCTTATACTGCTGCATTTATTGGATAAAAAAAATATAAAAACAGTATTATTTGCGAGATGTTATTAGCATTTAAAATATTGTAAAAATTGTATTCATTCCTGGGATAACAATGCTGAACTGTCTGAAATAATAATGCCACCAAAAACTAATTTCTAATTAATCTCATTTAATGGGGGGGGAGGGCATTCATGTGTAAAACAATTCAATAAATGACAAATACTTAGTTTACAGCTGAACCGGATCCATTTAAATAAATGATTGAACAAAAACTTTCAAGACGTTACGGTGCTAACTGAGGAATCCTGAATATTACTCTTCTGTATGGCGTTGGAAGGGGAGGATGTCGAACTCGCTACATGAAGCAGCACGTCAACTGATTCAGCACTTGTATCTGTTTTCCTGTGCATTTCATTTCCTCCATTTTGAGGAGGATATTTCATTATGCACTGCACAGAACTGTCCGTGATACAATCTGCCAATTCAAAGATTTCAGACTGTGTAGTGATCACTTACTAGTGTCGAGAGAGACATCCTCATAAGTCACAATCCCTCGCTGGTGGGGGTTTTTTTTGCTCTCTTTTGGTCTTTTTTTAGACTGAGGAATTAAAGCCATCACCTTAGCAACACTGTGTACGTGGGTGGGTTTTATGTGTAGCTCCTACATAATACTTAGAAAAAGATTCTGTATGAGAAAAAAAAAAAGAGCCATTCAGGCTTCTCTTTCGCTTGCCTTTTGTTGCGCTCTGTAACACAAGCTCTGAGCGCATGATCAGCGCTAAATAGACAGTAAACAGGTCTGTCCCGAGACTATCCCAAAAATACTAAAAGGATGTTAATACTCTCAGCCCGGTGTTCACCGTTCACCTTGGCATCCTTACTATGATCCTTTCCAGCTAACGACAGCAACTGCTTCCTTCCACAGTCGAGATGGAGAGTCCCTGAGCTGCCAACACCTCACCTCCTCCACAGAAACCGCAAAAACTGGCTTAAAAATACACTCCACTCACAAACCATGAGTCACGCAGAACACCCGTTTCGGTGGATGCCAGTGCAGATTCATTCATGCCATGCTTTGCAGGACAATGGGAGACATCACCACTGTATAAACAGCTCTGGTGACATCCTCTGCATGGGCAGCTATTTGTGAGAGGAGTCTGCTTTTAAGCCACTGGCAAGGGGACAAGAACACACTTAAAAAGGACGGAGTACTAATACCATTTTAATTCACAGATTTTTGAGTCTGGACACAAAATGAGCAATACGAAAGAGGAGCAGTAAAAGTCAGAACCGGCAGATACAAGATTGTGACAAATATTTATTAAAATGTAGAAAAATGTGTCATTCGAGAACGAGCGGACATCGTAGGATTTTATTTTTTTCATTTTTTACTCTGATAACATGAAATACTTAAAAACAATATAATTATTATATATTATTAATTAAATTTTATTATTTTATTATTTAATCTATATGACGTGATTATTTTCATTTATATAATTTATACTATTTTATCTGAAAAATGTGAAGCTTAAAATTTAAAATGACAAATTATAAATTAATATTTTGAAAAATTGCTATAAGAGTGTGTGTGTTTGTGTGTATATATATATATATATATATATATATATATATATAAAATATTAGATGTGTATTTTTATTTATATTTATTATAATATTTTATTTATTCTAATCTTTTTTTTTTTCTTTTTAAAAATTAAATTTTTCTCATCTCTAATGAATTTCTAATTGGAAATGTTGCCATGTTTTATGCCGTCTTATTTCTCTGTGAATTATGACCTTTCCTCCTCTGTAAGATGCACAGAGACAACCACAGAGCACTAGAATTAATTATAGAATTAAAAAAAGAAGACACAGACCGTGTCATTGTGGAAAATGAGTGTTTTGAAGGTTTAATCAGAGAATGTTGAACTGAGGTTGTAATACTTTAGACAGAGAAACACTTGAGAGAAAGCTCTATCCCAATTCACAACATGCCAATATCTACTGTAGCACAAATTTAAGCCCATTTCCTTCAGCCGTTCTTGTTTGACTGGCCACTAAAAAACATCAGCAACATACTGCTATCCTAAATACATTTTCACTTTGACAGCTGCCATCTGTCATCTTTATCTAAGCAGTGTGTCGGGTATAATCCACACAGTTTGACATGTAGGACATTCAAGATGTTCATGGTTTGTAGAGTAAAGCCAGGCGGATGGCTTCACAAAGTCTCAAAAATATTATCTGTTTTTAAAATCACAAGGAATTTTTACTCTAACTAAATTTCCGTCTACACTTCAAGCTGACAATAATTACGGTGACCTTTAGGAACATCAAAGAAAACACAAGATGAAAACAAAACTTTTTTTTTTTGTAATTACACTTTTTAAATCACATTATATATTTATTTTGTACATAATAGTTTACATAATAAGAAATGCATTTAAATTAGTACATA
>JAUMHP010000076.1:14311713-14336194 GCA_032361065.1 Enteromius trimaculatus
AAAATCTATATTAGTGCTGCGAAACAATTTTATCTCATCCAAAAAAAAAGAAATGTGACTGCATGTAAACATTTTCAAAAAATATATTGTATGTACATAATAAATATACACAGAAAACACATTATGCACACACACATATATATAGCAAATACATTTTTTTTATGTATATAAATAAACTAAATGTCTGTGCCAAAACAGAACATACATTTGTAAGTAAAACAAGGAACTCAAACTGTTTGAAATGTACACGGCAAAGGGGCGTGGGGGGGGAGGTTATAATAATAAAGGCACCTACACCACACACAAACAAAAGCTTCTGGAAACTGTAAACACTTGTAAATGGTAAGACCTGTGAGACTTGTCTTACAGAAACCACTTTGACAGGTGATGTCACATGACAAAATTGAAAGTAAGCCAGTTGCATTTGTAAAGTGCTTTTCACAAAGTAAACTGCTTTAAAGCAGCTTTACAGAAAATACGGTCTCAGTACCCCGAGTGACACAAAGGCAAATGCGCCAAGGAGAAATCACACAATACCGTGATACTGAAACCGTTTCGAGCTGTATAGACAGAAAAACATGTCCCCAGCTATACTGCTAAGCTAATTTACATAGAAACAAAACAAAACAAAAAAACATCACTGCCCATCTGTTAAGGACGTAGCGCATGCTGGTGAGTTGCTAATTTGTTGTTGAACATAGGAGTACAGTTCAGCAAAAACATCAAAACCCAGCTGGCTGTGTGTGGTGAACCCACACCACAAAGAGCATTTCCGTTCGCTGATTCATTACACGAGGACAAACAGATTTCTCCCAACACCTAGTCAAAAAGGTCTCTACTATTCAAATATAATGTGTCAGCCAGGTTCTACACTGTATGTATACTGTATTTGCTGCTGTAACCGTGGTACACTTAAGCACTCTCTATTTTGGTTTTAACCTCCCATCTCTGGGATAAATATAATTAGGTTGGTCCCTCTATTCATACTAACTTTAACATAAGGATGTCGAGTTAATATTCACTTGCTGTTGTGATAACCTCAAGTTCTAACCTAAGCAGCACAAGCCAGAGTGTATAGTTTATAGCCTCTATTTTTACTCGGACTTCAGAGAACACCAAGCTTAGTTATCAGGAAAGACATCAAGCATGATTACTTTTCCATATGTTCACCATACAGAAATATCCAGAAATCACATACAATAAATCTTCTACATGTCCAGTAGATCTTGAGGGCTTCAACCGACCAATTTCTTTGAGACTTACACGTCACGTGTCATTGCTGCGTGTTCGAAACCTCCACCCGCAAGGAGTCTTCCTCCTCCTGTCTACTCCTGTTCTTCTCCAAAGCTTCCTCTGTGTCTGAGGTGTCCTCGAAGCTGTCAGACGGCTGACAGGTCTGTGGGACACGGAGACGAGGCCGGGACAAGCTTCACCGTTAGGACCCCTCCCTCAGGGCTAAATCAGGCAGGCTGGGCAGTCCCCTCAAGAATGCCCCCTGTCCCTAAAATAAACCTGCTGACTGAAGAATGCCATGAGCTCACTGATCTTTTTTTTTTTTTCCCCTCTCTCTTCACCCAACATCTCTCATTCGTTTCCCAACTGGGGCAGTAGAGTAGTGACGGTTCATTTACTATCCATTAAATCAAACCCAGATGGGATGATATACCAAGTCTAACCAGCATGAATGATGACTGGTAGTTAAAAAGTTATGCTTGCATGAAGGGCGTAAGAGGGCCGCAAACCTCAGGCTTTGAAATTAATGCTTAATAGTAGTTCTTGGTCAAGTTTAAGAGCTTTTGAGTTCATATTACATATCTGAAATTATTCTCTCATAACAAGGGTCACGCAAAATTAAAAATAGGCTCCCCAAGTTAGAATTTAATTGAAATGGCCACACAGCACAGGATGTTCAATTGGACTGACAGAAAGAGGAATTCAATTAAATAGAATACAAAGTAATGTATTCTTGGAAATACTGTTCTTTTACTCTGGTCCAGAAAGGTTCATTGATTAAATACAATATCTGTCTGTTGTTCGTTCATTCTATCATTCGATTTGTCTGTTCCATTCATTTGTAATTCCATTCTATCTGTCATTCTTTCTTTCATCTGTACTGTATTGTTCTATCCATCTATTATTCTATTATCTATCATTCTATTTTTAGTTCAGTCTGTCCATCCTATGTATCGTTCCATCCATTCTTTCATGGATTCTATACATACACTATCATTCCATATGTTTTTCATTCCATCTGCTCTTAATTCATGCGTTTTAAAACTGTAAACAAAGCTTTATAAAAGGCCACATTTAAAGTTCATGATTTTATATTTGAATTTTTTCATTAATAATTTGAATAGATATGTGTGTGTGTCACAGAATTAATGACATTTTTGCAGATTTATTAAATAAGAAAAACTGAAATATCACATGGTCCTAAGTGTGCCGTGACATTCGGAGATCTGTAGAGGATCCCCAAATCTAGGTGTGAAAAATTTGATGCATCTTTCCCAAAATGACTCATGGCTGTATTAGATCAAAAAGGTGCTTCTAAATACTGAGCAAAAGGTCTGAATACTTAGGACCATGTAATATTTAACTTTTTCTTTTTTAATAAATCTGTCAAAATGTCACCAATTCTATTTTTCCTGTCAATATGGGATACTGTGTGTACATTAATGAGGAAAGAAAATAACTTAGCAAATGATTAGCAATGATTTTAGCAAATGGTTGCAATATAACAAAGAGTGAAAAATTTAAGGGGTCTGAATACTTTCCATAACCACTGTATATACACATACATACACATATACAGTATTTAAATATATACATGTGAATACATTTTATATTTATATAGTCATACAATTTATATTATAGAAATATTTAATATTCAATTTTTTAGTAAATATATACATGCAATAATGTGCGCATTTATGTATACCATACTTAATATACACAGTTTGCACCCATATTATGTACAAAAAAACAGATTTCAAATTGCAAATCTGCATCCTGTTTTCTACCTCAATTCCAATTCAGAATTTTAAAGGCATTCTCAATTCAATCCTGAACAGTACTCAACTTCGCTTTCAAACGTTCAAAGTGCTAAGGAACAAGAGGCTAAAGATTCCACTCTCAACCCTTAAGGTCCATTTCCTCACAACTAAGTACCTTCAGTACATGTCATAGTGATGTAACTGGCAGACAAGGGGTTAGTCCTTCAGTCTGCAGAGGCTTTTCTAAAGTTACCATGGAGAGAAGCTCTGCGGTGAAATCCTATCCTCCAAAGAGAACGCACAGGCCACCGAAACCAAACTGCGAATCTGAATGAGCCAGGATCCAAACAGAGGGCCACTATTAAATAGATCCCTTAAAATACAGACAACCCTGTATCTTTCTCCAAGCCAACCTTTCAATCCTGGCCATTTGTTGAACCTGTCTCTATGGTGACTTGGCCCCGTCCATCCATCTGAAGAGATGGGACCGATAGACTCGGAGGGGATAGGAAAGAAAAGGGAACAAAACTTCTGCTGTTCCCAGACTATCTGGGATTTGGTCGAAACATTCAGAAAGACAGCCAAAGTCAGTTCCTCCACATCTAGTTTGGAACTGTTGAGAGTTTTTGTGGCGTTTCACATAGCAAGTAAAGCTTGGGTGAAATCCCATAGTAGCAACCACAGCGAGGGCCTGTATGTTGTTACTGAGAAGCAATACAATGATTCAAACATGTTGTCTGGCAGAGCTTGATCTGAATTCTCAAATAAAATCCTCTGTGGCAAGGAGTTGTTTGCTAGCGACGGGGTGTTGCTACAACAATGCGAAGGTAAAGATCGCTGTGAAATGCCGTTTTTGTCTTTGTGCTTGTAAACGATGCCAAACATGTCTCACCAAGTGAAACCAATGCTCTGAATAATGTGACAATCAACCAACCGCAGGTGGCACCACCGGGTTTTACTGCTGTGGCATTTTACAAAAAAAAATAAATACAAAAAATAAAATATCTGTGCGCTATTTCTAAACATAAACCATTCAGTCCCTGACAGAAACAAAACGAGGGTAATTTTGATCTGCTGAGCAGAAACATAGACGTCAGGCTGTGGCCTTCTTGTATCAGCTGCCAAACTTGTGTCTAGTAGTTGACAAAGTGCTGACTATTCAGCTCTACGCCCAGTTTCTCAGGAAATACTACAGCAGCATCTGGCTATCAGCATTCTGATCTCTATACAACCAAAGTAGCCGATGGACACCGCTTTCACATGCACTTTCCTATCTGTAGAACAAGAACAAGAGAGATGCTGTTACATGGAATCAGGTGAATATTCAAATTAAAATTTAAACACTATGTGTAAACGCATTACACATTCCAGCATCTTTGAGAATGACTTGCAATAAGGTTTTAGCATGAACCGTTCTTAAATAAATCTTTGTATATTTAAAAGAAAAAAAAAGAAACATTGCTGTGGATAAATTAACGGTAAAAAAAATTTACTTAATTCATGACCTCTTATGCATTAACTTTTACCAATGAATTAAACTAATGCCGAAATCAAGCAAAAAAAAAAAATAACCACTGTAGATATGACACATGGTACAGAAATTACACGTTGAGCTCGGCTGTGAAGCCTCTGCTGCTGACCTGGTCAACTAAAAAAAACCCAGGTCGCCCTTGGTGCTCTGTCACTCAGCTTACCAGCAGATTTCAAATGGCAAAAGCAGGATCTAGCGCTTCAGTGATGCTGAGACTATAATCCCTAAATCTTTTAATATCATGTAGAAAATGTTCGGACAGGAGAGAGAAAAGTCATGAACAAGGATGAGGCCTAACAGCTGGGTCAATAGCAGACGGCAGGAGTGGGCGGCATGACAATCTTATATCAAGGTAAGTAACATCCTAGTTTTATACCACTATAATAATAATAATAATAATAATAATAATAACAGTCTGCATATATATATATTTTTTTTTTAAATAACATGTGGCATGTATATTTTTAGATTATTCAGTAAATGCTGTATAAATGGAAGTTGCATAATTTAATTTGTTTATTTTAATGGATATTAACCAAAATATAAAATTGTTTATACAAAACCTAAGGGGTCATATGATGTTGCTAAAAAGAACATTGTTTGTGTATTTGGTGTAATACAATGTCTGCATTCATGATCGAAGCAATGACCAACAACAAATACTACCCTTCACCGCTCAAAACTCACATTTCAATAGTAAGCAGCAGTTTTTTTTTTTTAAATAAGAAAATGTAACTTAAAAGGTTGTGAGTCAGAAGCGCCATACTGTCCTTGCAGAGGTAGAATTGCTGTCTTTGTACACAGCCAGCATAGGGTACTCTAGATTTTAGGAGTCCGTCCTCTGTAAATGAATTGAACACACTCTAATATTTGAGTTGAACTATTCTGGAGCAGTGTTGTAAATACAACTTGACCACTGATTAGTTATGTCCTCTTTTGGAAGCACAAACAAAGTGGGCAGTTTGGGCAGTGTTTTAAAATAAACCCGCTCTGTGATGTAGAAAAGTGGGGGAGTGTTTAAACGAGCCATTTTAGGGGGTGTTGAGAAATCATAACTTTTATAAAGAACATCTCTTTTGTTTCAGCATGTTACACTCCAAAGAGAAAGGAAAATTTTAAATCGCATCATAATTTGCCAGTGTTGCAACAAAAGCTTCACATTGGGGTTGTTCCTAGGGATGGGTACCGAAACTCAGTACTTAATCGGTACCGGTGCTAAATTATAAAAGACCGCAGTATCGATAACCTCTGACGTTAACGGTTCAGCTATCGTTATTGTAAAATTATTGTAAAATAATGTATAAGCACATAGCAAGCCTAAATTCAAATCTATTTTAACAAAAAGTTCTTTCATTATAAGCCAACTTATAAATACTACAAATACCAACCTGACAAAGACCAAGAGTCTGCTGGGTTGACCTTAGAGGAGCTATTTACCCCGTTAACACAGGACACAAGATCCAATGATCAAGTACACCTAGCATATTGATTGTTCTGGACCACAAAACCGATGCATTGCATTGATTGTGTGCAGTCTAATCTTTGGCACTGTACATAAAAGATCTGTCTCGTTGTAGGAAACATCTGGGACAAAAGAACACAGAGGATTGCACACTGATATCCATGAGACTGGGTCCTCTTTCAAACGCATAATCATCATCCAACATAAATACTCCATATTTACACATATGAAACCAATACGGTGAACTAAAGTTTGAACTAAATTGCGTACTTGAGTGATCACTGTCCAGTAAACATACTGAGAGATGGTTTGAGATTTTAGCAGGAACAGATTTCCACAATCCATTCCAAAACAGTTATAAAACATATCACTTGTGTAAATAAGTAAAACGGACAACATAATGAGACTGAGCAATAGATTGTCTGATATGTAATCTTGATGATAATGAACCAAGACAAAAATGCATCAGGCATGTGCAGCTACGTTTTTTTTTGGATTTATGATAATGGTATAGCATTACAATGTACCATAGTGCCATAGCGAATATATACCTAAATAATTATCACAGAATTCATTGAATTAGCCTAAATAATTAACTAACCAACTAACAAACAAAAACCAAATATCTGACCAATTAAGCCTAACCAAGTACAAACATACTCAACTACTTTCTAATGAAAAATAAAAGAAAAAGAAAAGAAATCAAGTTCATTATCTCAACTCAACTCAAAAAAAAAAAAAAAAAAAAAAAAAGCTTCCATTTTTAAGTTACAAATCAAAAGCAGAGCGGTCATCTCCCTAAAAATAAACTCTGAAGCAAACAGAAATAATGTTCTCATTACTACCCCTCCAAGTCCAGGATGTGTTTGAGTCTTTCTATCCCGCTTGAGGTAATCAAGTCCACATGGAGGTGAGAGTGAGCTGCTCCGGTACCAAACATGGCAATCAGCGTGTGATGAGTCATGCTCCCTTTTTAAGCTGCCTTAACCCCCTGCTCTCCATTTTTCACTCAGAGAATAACTCCGGAGTCAGAGAACTGGATGCATGCGGGTCTCCACATTCCACTCAGAGCTGGAACTTTAAGTGATCTGGATTGTTGAGCTCATCAGTGTGAGACGAGGCTACTCCAAAGAGGATGGAAAAAAAGAAAAATCACTGCATACTTTCCACCTCTTCAGGCTATCAGTCATGGGGCGCAAAAACTGATGGCAAGTACAAAAGCAGCACAGCGCACTTCAACCACGCAGAAACCAACAAAGAAAAAAAAAAAAAAACTTAAAATGTAGACTTTGAGAACCATGCACGAATTCTGAATTTAGACAATCATAAATGGAATCAAATACATGTCAGGGAGACTTTTGAAAACTTAAAAAAAAAAAAAAAGTGTATTTTTTGCTCACCAACATTGCATTTATTTGATCAAAAAGTAAAGAAAGTAATATCATGAATTATTAATATTTTAAATTATTTATCTATTTTAATATATGTTTGTGACTGCAAAGCTGAATTTTCAGCACCTGTTAAAAACCTAGAATGCTACAAAAGTGTAGCATATTGACCCTCTGTTGTGTCCATGTGCAACATCCAAATCATACTAAAACAAGACAGAGTGTGATCCAAGGCACATTTGACAATAATGCTAAGTGATCTGGCAGCAGTTGTCTTAATTAAATCCCAAGGCCGCAGAACCTTAATTACGAAGCAGAAGCCATCCGCGGACATGTGACCCCAGCCTGGCCTCATGCTAACACCCTGAGCTGTCTCCTGGGACAGCTGCGAACTGTATTCACTAAAGACCTCACAGCCTCCCTCGGTTTAGAGCTACATTCATCATACAGGTCAATGATCCATGTCTACTGCATAGCGATGATAGTATATAAAATATGAGAAGTCAGAGTGAAGGCTTGCCTTGCCATTCACATTAAAAACACCAAATTGATCCGCTCAACCTCTGGTGTTTATTTGATGAATATTCAGTAATGTGAAGAATTTGATCTTCATAAAAGCGCATTATGAAGTGCACTTCACCCTCAAGGTTCAGCTGTTACATCAAGTGTTCCTTGTAGCGCGTTTAGAAAAAAAAAATAGTTCATCCAGTCATTCAACAACTCTGCGGCTTTAACGGGCGAGCTGTAGTTAATCACGCTGTGCGCTGCACAGCTCTTAAAGTCAGCCCAGACTCTGAAGTCAGCCAAAGAGTCCGCTTGGGGGGGTTTTCAGCAAGACTGCAGCCTGAGCATTTTCAAGCCATCTGAAAAGAAAAATCCCTCAGTGATACACAGCCATATTCACATTTGGCATTTTTTCTCAGACCCTACGGAGTGTGTAATTGATTTAGATAGTAATTCACTTAAAAAAATATATATAAAATGTCCCTCCTTCATAGGCTTCTTAAATGGTTTTCAAATATTTTCTTGCAGCATCACTCAAAAACAATTAACAAAAGCATCGGTTTATTTTCATTTCATATAAAAACTTTTCATAAAAATACATTTAGGCATAGAAATTTGTTTTCAAAATCAAATGAAAATACAGAATTAAAGATAGATTAATGTCTTAATATTAAAAAGAAAAAAAAATCAATAGGCTAAAAAATTAATAAATAAATAAAAATTATTGTTTTGAGTATCAGCTAACTCTAGTGGTGTAAAAAATAATAATTACATAAACCATAGCACTGAAAATTATCTGCACCATTCATACATTTGGCTAAGAGGATGGATACCGGTAGAAAGGATGCTCGGGTTTGGGTCGGGCATTTCCGAACGCCTTCCTACAGTTGTTTAATAAAAGCGGGCTTTCCACACAAAAAAAAAGTGCATGTGTCATTTGTTTAAAAAAAATTAGATCGGGGTGGGATCGGGCTCGGACATAAATATCTTAATGCCTGTCAAACTCGGGTCGGGTTCGGTTACTGCTCTGTCGGACGCGGGCCGGGCTCGGACAGAAAAATGCGGCCCGTTCCGCACTCTAATTTGTGTCGCTCCTGTTGACTGAGAAGCAAGCATATTGGGACTTATTTCTTGAGCAAAACTACTTTGATATTTCTCATCTCAACAGTTATCTGATTAGCAGAACGTGTCACCACCACGTGAGGAACCCTTTTACTGCCTCATTCCTCTTAAATCGTAACTTTATTAATTGCGAGCAGCTTAGCTCTTGGTCTGGCGCTCCTCCTTTGCTCTGCTTCGAGCACCGTATTCCCTCGCGGACAGCGGAAAGAACACTGATCAAATGAGAAAAGATAGAGAAGCACAGAAATTCTTCACATATTCACTCCAGGGCTGGCCACGTGCCACGAAAACACTCCAGAGGCCCTTTCAGCACATGGCCGGTGGGAGGACGAGGGGGGGGGGGGCGGAGGGGGATGTAGGAGGACTGGTTAATATTCTGACAGCACAACACGGTCAGACTGGATGCCGCAATGAAACTACACCAAATTTTTAATGTGCTGCCACTGGCCAACACGAGCAGGGAAACTGCTCCGTCCTCTAAACATTCCCAGAGGACCAGAAGCACACATATAGCTGTGTGACGGTAGTTGTAAATGACCATCTTAATTGAACCAATGGTAATTGGATCATGTGCAAGCAAATGCATCGTGAAGACAGAATACTGGCCACCTGACAAATAGCGTACTGGTAAATGCACTGAATCATGCTATGCATCTGTCCATGAGACCCTGTTAGACTCTATTAACCCTCTACGGGAGGGCTAACAGGTGTAAGAAGGTTCTACTGTTGACGGCCGAATGAAAGGCAAGGATCGGTTGTCTGATGTTGCCTGGGGCTCACCTGTTTTGCCCACTGGAGCAAGTGTGTTTGGGATTGACACATAGACAGACAGAAAAAAGACAGCTGAAATATGTTCAGCTGTTTTACAACCAGTTAACAAAACATCACAGAAGCTAGGCTTTCTCTTTTTATCCTCAGAATGGTGCGCATTTACGAAGAAAGGGTGCCCATATGGGGTGGGGCATATGTAAACATGACCCTCTGTTAGTAGTAGTAGATAAGGCAGGTGCAGAATATGTCCCACTAACCTCAGCACACTCCCACAGCCCAGAACAATAAATGAGGAAAGAGGTCAGAAATCCCAGTACCAGCAGTAACGTAACATAACCCACAGACTACAGGAAAACAGCAAGAACAACAACACTCTGAGGCAATAGAGACGACGTCTGCAGGACAGCTGCTCTCTCTCAGACAGATGGGTCAACACAGAGACCACCTGTTCAGTATATGCACGCGGAGAGATCCCCAACCATAGACCAATAGGGGCAAAAGGGGTTAGAAAAGGGTGAGGATATTCTAAATCAGAAATACACTGCATGGTCGGTGCCGATAGCCTTGTGGGCAGTGCGCCAATATACAGTGCCATGGCACTTGGGCGTCCGCTGTTCGAATCTTGATTCGAGGACCTTTCCCGATTCAGCCCCCGTCCCTCTCTCTATCACTTCCTGTTAATACTGATCTGTCCCATCCTAATAAAAGGCTAAACAAATGCCAAAAAAATAAACCAAAAAAAAATGAAATACACTGCATGGAAAGAATGGATGTTTAATTGATGCCCAAAGATATGATGAAAAAACATGTACCAGGATGTCAATTACAAAGAATTCTAAAGAAAACGCAAGGACTGCACATGTATTCTTTATCTTGCCTAACAAACACTACTCCAACCTCTACAAAGCCTCACGTTTCTCAGTTACAACATCTGTTGCAGTAAGGGTCTTTAAGCCCAGAGACTGACATATGCTTGTTTCTGCCCACTAGTCAACCACAGGACATTGTGTGTGTGTGTGTGTGCGCAAATAGTGCCTACAGAAATTTTCCACACTTTTTGTGTTATGGATCAACACTAAAGCTGCTACTCAGAAAGAGAAACACAAAGGTACTGGCTGTTCCATTCCTTGTGTGAAAACTTACATAAAACAAGAGACAAATGATACAACATTAGCTGATGTCCTCAAAGTAACACTTCACTAAAAAAAAAATAACCATCACACACAAAAGGGAAAAAAAAACAGTTAAAGAGGATAGGACTTAATCGTGATTTGCTTAAGCAGATTTTCTTTTTTGTTCAGTAAAAATAAACGTAGTTTTAAGCAAAACTGGGTAAAGTGAAACTTATTTTCAGAAGCATTCTCTTTCCCAACTGTCACAGTTCTCATCATGTAAGCTTCAAACTAATAAGTAATACAGAAAATACAGTTTTTCTCTTGGTTAATGAGGTTTCGATACAGAGCGGACACATTCAGAGATGAACTGATGACAGCTTCAACTGAAACCAACATTTCTTAATACGCAATGTCCTTCCTTGCAACAGCTATTTTGTGGAAAAGTGCTGAAACGGAAAGAAATCTCAAATTACAGCAGTGGAGCGCAGCAAAAACAAGTCATTCCTAAAGATAAAGGTTTAAGTGTCTTGGAAAGAGAGATCTCGTATCATAAAGGTCAACCTTTCTACTCGACCCTTTAACAATTTCACATTGATAACATGCGCACTGGGACACATTAAAAACAAAGATAATCGTTCCAAAGATAATTTACCCCACAAAAACCATCTTATGCATATTAACCACCCCATTGTGGAAACTTAAAGAAGATCCAACTTTCATTGAAAAAGCATGCTAAAGTGCCATTAGCACAGTGAGTCTGATTGGGACATGGGTGATGCAGTTTTTTGTTTGAGGGATGGTCTCTTGGCTTGTGTGCTGTGAATGGCACAGCTTGAGGTGGGCAGAAGGCAGACGGGATGCTGGGTTCATTCGTGCAGCTGGATTAGGGCTGTGCTTACAGATCTTTTAGCAGCACATGGAATGACACGGAGCCGCTGCATGGCATACAGGCTGAAAGATCACATGAAGCTTCTTAGCGGTGATGTATTAAAGAGAACGCAGATATATCCTTTACATTCAATCCGATATTGATAAAAAGCAGCAAAAAGGGATAAAAGGAACACTTTACAAGAGACAAGCTGACGTTAATGAAACATTCAAAAAACGAAAAAAAAGCAAGTATTAGATCTGACTATGATTAAATATAGAGGACTCTTACATAACAGTACCTCATCCCCAAATTTGGCCAAACTTAAGCAGTTTTTACTGTTTTTGATAAACACTCTTCAGAATCCAGAAGTTCGGTTAGATGGGTCCTCCACTCCAGGCTCAGGACAGTTTTGTTAAACGGCCACAAAAGCCAGAGAAGGTTTTACAGCCAGTGTCCAACAATCCAGTTTCAGGGTCCAGCTCTATTGTTGCACACACAAAAGGGAGATGTTTTATTCACAATAGCAGGGCACTACATTATGTAGGGCATCGGGGGCCTGGCGACAAGGAATGCAGACCGATTGCCTCTCAAGCTTCTATCAATCATGCAGCTTTGGATTCTTTTGTTTATATTAATACACATCAGTGCATCAACAAATTCCAATTTCATTCAATGCTGCCAAAGCATCCTAGTTGGATATCGTGTGGTAACTAGATTTCTGGATGGAAACATGCGTGTAACAAAAAGCAACTCAAAGCATTATTTTAAAATGCCCCATTATGGATTTTTGAAAATCAGGCTACCTTTAATGCAGTGTGTAACACAGTGAATGGAAACATCCTGCAATGTTTTTTTTTTTTTAAAAAAAGAAAGAGTCGACTCTGAATCACTGAAATGAGTCGGTTTTTAAAACGAATCCCAAGGGGTTTCATGTTGAAGTCAAAATGAAACATTACCATTTTGCCCACCCACTTGTTGGTCTTTCAGCAATGGTCTGAATGAAAATGCAAATTCCTTCTTTGCCACTAGGTGGCGCTTTTGGAGCGTTTAAAGTTCACAAACACTGCTTTAAATGAAATTGACCAATCACCGGAAAATTGTATCGTTGAACGAATCGTTCGAAATAAGGTAAAAATGGCAAAACAGCGTTGATTTCAGTTCTATACGCTATTGCCATGGATGTTGGAGAACGTTAGGAGGACACATCTGACTGTCAAATGCCACAACTGTCCAATCAGATTCAAGAACTCTAAAAGAGCTGTGTAAAAAGTGCTGATGTTTAATACTGAGGGATTTTGAAAACTTGACGGGATAGCAAGGATTATTTTTGCTCAAATATAAACAGGTCCTTATCCAAGTCTTTTTTGAGATAGCTGTACAACTGTGCGAACTCATCAGAATTCTGTGTTGTGATAACATTCACAGCTGTTTCAACCCTCTACACATTAGAGTAATTATCCATGTCCTCCTCCGCACGGCGAAATGCAAGCACCACACGCTGCCCCTTAAGCTTCTTACAAACCCGAACTTCACATCCAAAAAGTGTCATTTTACACCGACAGCAGCCTAAAGGGAGAGTGCCTTCCGAACAGTGGTTCCAGCTACAGGAACAGCTTCACAAACACGGAAGGATGGGGGTAGAAAGGGGGCTGTTGGACGACAGTAACGAATCCGTCGCTTGCTGTTGCGCTGCGTAGAATGCCATCTTGAAAACAAGATGAGGGATGCTGGCCAGATTTCTAAACCGAACACACCCACACACACACACACACACTCATAAAACATCTCATCTTTAATTCAGATGCCGTTATCTGTTCAAAGTAAAAAGGCTTTAATATTGGCGCAGAGATTTTGCATGGAATGCAGCCGTTGGTGAGTCTTGTCGTCGGCTTCACTAAGAGGAGAATCGTTAGTCCATCCTGCAGAAATACCCAAGCAGGCTGTAGATAAAGATGCAGCCAGAAGGCCACAGAGCGTGATGAGCACCACACGCTCGCCAGTCGTGAAGGCGTCCAAATTGAAAGGCCTGGTTCCTCAAGGGGCTCGGTTGAGTGCCAACAGTCTGTGTTAGACTCTGGTGCTGCTACTTCGAGTCGGGTCCGTGTTTTCCTAGCGTACAGTTAAATGAAGGTGAGATCTTCACAATATTAATGGTTGAGGTTTGGGAGGCTTTTTTAGTCCCATTTTTCAAACATCATTTCATTGCCTGAAGTCAAAAAACTCAATAGGCCCAACATACATTTTCCAGCCAGAGCTGTTGATTAATGGATGCTGACTGATTGCAATTTAACCACCAAGAGGTGGAAAACTGCAGCATTGTTCCTTTCATAGGAAGCACAGAAGGGCCCAAAGGCATTAATGCATACTGCATAATGTTTGGAGAAAGGGATCACGAATAAGCAATGCTAACCAACTAGTTATACCTTCCCAACATCAACATGCTATTTTCTTGTTTAGCAATAATACGTAGTTTTCCAAAGTGGGATGCATCATACAAAAGCACTAAAATTAGACTTATTCTTCTAGATTTTAAAAGTTAATTAAAATAAAGGATGCCCTGGAACGTAAACTGCACATTCATGACCAGTCCTCATTAAGAAAGCGAATTGTGGTTGACAACATACATGTATGCAGCTAGTTACTGTTTGTTTGTCTGTGTTTATTATTTTCTATTTACATGGTGAGAAATATTCTGACTGAATTCTAATCACATTCTTATAATTTTTCTTATAAGTCCGTTATAAACTTCTTCATTTCCTCAATAAAATAGTTTAAACCAGCTCAATCTAATAAAACATGCTTAACAGTTAACTGCATTTAGTAATGCAGCTAGTTAAAAGGGAAATAACGCAACGGTTAAACGCTGCATTTCCTCTAGAGGAAAAAATATGATGTGCCTTTCAGTCTAAAGATAGATCACTATTAGTCTTTTTGAGATGTATATATAGCATCTAGACAGAGTAGAAAATCATTCTTAATCATTTGATGACATGCATTAACTAAGATGAAGTCACTACGGCACTATAAATAATGAATAATGTTTTACGGCCAGACTCTACTATGAAGAAAAAAAAAAAAAAGCTAAAGCCTTTTTCCAAAGAAAAAATAATGGAACAATAGTCGCTGTTTACATGAACAACGAACAGGTGCTCACTGTGATCACTACAGAACGCAAAACAAGCGAAGAAATATAAAGAAGCAAAATCAGACAATTAAACCCATATGGTAGATGGGTAGTTCCTGCTACCTCTCAACACTTGGTATAGAGTCAGCCAGGTGCATAGAGAAGGGGAGCTCTGGGTACATGCCACACGCAGCAGCAGCACATATTTATTTTGGTGAACATATTAACAGGTTACAGTGACCACACCAGCACCCAGTGTGCAAGAAGAGTTTCAGTACTGAGCTTATTTTTACCGCGCTTCGTGTAACACTTTGAGAATGCATGAACCTAAAAAGAATGTAATGCAATTTAGGGCATCAAGAAGAAAGAAAGAAAGAGTCAGTGACTCGTTTACTCATTTCTAAGTCTCTAAATTATTTTTTTTGCAGTATTTAAAATATAAGACAACTGACAATGAGAATCAAGTAATGATGATCAAATTATTAATTTATGGAAGTAATGAAATTGCATTAATTTAACTGCATTAGCAACGAAACATGTCTTAGATGGGAAAAATTGCTGCGCTCTGCCACCTGACAAAAAGGCCTTATGCAAAAGACACTATCAAACCTATTCGTGACAAGCCTATTTTAAACACTCTGGAAGGCTTATGGGCCTTAAAAGTGGTCCTAAAGCATCTGGGAGACGGCGCGAACATAAGAGATAATCAGAATCACTCTTGATGCTTGCCACTGAATCTGTTCATTGAAAATCCAAACTGCAGAGAGCCATGATAGCAGGTGTGATCATCCCTAGCAAAAATAAATGAACTCCCAAAGTGACTGAATTTAGAGGAGCAGATCTGTGAAGGCTACTATGGAGCATGAAGCGATTTGTTCATAAGGGAAAGGGAAAGCCATAACAGACAGTTATATTTCACATTCACATGCAGATCTGCAGCGAACACGCATTTTCTATTTCTCTCAATTTAAGGAAGGGGGTCACAAATGTTGTATGGCTAGTTCTGTATGACTGTAAGCGATAATACGTCACATGATTCCATGCTTTTCTGCTGTAGCCCTTGAAAAGTTTCAAGGAGACTAAAAATCATGCTTTGACTAACACTGAGTGTTGGGGGAAATTATACTGGCATCTATTATAATTAATATTGCCTGCAAATGTGCAATCATGGTTACATGTTACTTGAATAATAATGGAATGGCATGGTAATGTTCCATAACTTGAGAGGCATTTTGTGATAATTTAAGGATGCCGCAATCTACGTAGCATAATCTAAGCAAGTTTATTGCAATATAATAATGCATACTTTGCGTGTGCAACACTGCATATAATAAAACTTAGTCCATTACTGTAAGAAGAATGTCAATCCAAACCTGCTTTGGTACAATCCAAGCATAGATATTCAATGACATTATGAACTCGCTTTAAACAAAGTACAAATCAGTGGTAATCCACTATGATTAAATGCATTCTTGATTGCTTTTGCTTGATCTAAATTCCTCTAGAAACAACGTGGGGCCTGTGGTAAGCGAAGAGTGCAACAGGATGAGTCTGAGCCACTGACGTCAAAGATAAAGAACTTTCACAGAGAGCTCTGTATCTAAATCAGAGATGAAATGGAAAATACAATGGGTGACAGGGAGTAATAGAGAAATAGCGTCTCTGCCTCATCCACCACCAGCCCAATCTCTACCAAAGAGAGTAATTACATAAGAAGAAAAGGAAGAGGAAAAAAATTAAATGGCTTCTTCAATACAATTGTGCTCACATATTATTCTGTCCTGATTAGGCATGAATGTTCTGAGGGGGCTTTAGTCCTTTCTAATAGCAGATAAATAGAGCACGAGGATACAGATGAATTCACACAGACACTTTCACCTCTATAAAGACCTGATTGGGCCTAAAGATCAGATCAGAGCAGCCGGATTTGAAATTCGCTTAAACAGTCTGAAAAGATACAGAAGTGTTCCAGACAAAAGTGTAGCGGATTCTGATCGATTTCAGTTAACATGCACTAATGAAAACACATGACCCACATTATTCGAATCCATTCAGCCAGGCTATCTGTAACTTGAAAAGGACCAGACAGCAACGTTACTGACCTTTCTTTTGGAAGAAGCCTTTTAGGGAATTGATTAAAGTTAGTCACTAGCCTCAAACACACGTTAGCAGTCACAAGTTTGGAGCTACTACTTATTCTTTACTACCACATTTATAGAAAAGAGTGATTCACATATTAAGCAACACAGATGCAAATCATGCTTTTTAACCGTATTGAATGAATTCATTTGTTACTTTTCACTGGTAGCACAAATTAAAAACGTTAAAAAATAAATCTTTCACAACCAATTTTGTAAAATAACACACGGGTATGGGAACTTTGTTTAACTTTGAACTTTGAGGGTCTGAACATTTGACTGGTAGAGAAAAAAAAAAAAAAAAAAATCCATGCTAAGCTTGCTAATTATATTAGGTTCCTTCCTCCACACTCCTAATAAACGGTCGTGTCACACGGTTAAAAGCTCGACACTTCCCAACACATGCTCGTGATGAGTAAGAGGGAACAGCCTGGGTCTAAAAATCACACAAACCACACCTGTTATGGCTAACAAACATGAACATTCGCCTCCGCTCAATCACCCTCCCGAGCGAGAGACAATCCTGTTTTTGACACAAGAGGCAACCCACGTACATCTGAGGTGCTTTACTATGCAACACCATGGTTCGTGGGAAGACAGGCCAAATGATACAGAAGAGATTCATCTAAACCTAAGGGGAGGGTTATGTCACATCATCCGAACTCCGCTTTAAGGGCAGCTAGTTTCTGCTGAAGGCTGCCAACAGCTGGCTCTTTCTTCATGTGCCTTTAGTGGGAGTGTGGGAGGAAATACTTAGTGATTCTGATAATCAAAGCAAGGCTTGAACAATTTAACACATGCTCTCACAAGATCACCAGACGCTTGGAACATGCCTACAACACATTGTAATGCAATGAATCCAATAATGAATCAACCAGTTATTAGCAGAGTCTGCATACCAGCGTATGGGAAAAAAAATCAAAGACAACCGTCAGAATATAAAGGAAAACAGCAATATGGGGACAGACTCATTATAAATGCCATCGTATAAAATGAACCCATTGTGTTAATACTCATTTTCTTTATAGCATGAACAAAAGTATCAAAGTTGTCACATGCACTCAACTACGCTTATATAATGAATCCTAAACAAACTGGATTTTAGTGTTTAGTGCATTGCAACACATTGTTCAAATTGGAACGCACGTTTTTTCGTCACACCACATATGAAGTATAATGCAAGTATGAAGCAGAGCTTAACCCGATTTTACTAATTGGTCCATTTGGCTGTGATAATTTGAACGATTAATTTTAACAATACTATCATTTCCGAGACTAATGCGAAGACAATGTGCATCATGAATCCAATTTATTTAAAACAACTGTTTGTTTATGCATTATTTATAGGGAGTGCGCAAATAGCGCACGTACAAAATTTTCATCCCAATCTCTCTCTCTTTCTATGTGTCATAATCTTGATTCCCTGTGGGTTGAAATTAAACGAGATTTCTCTTACCTCATGGCGATTTCCGCGCTATATGTTCGGCGTTATATAATTTGAGAGAGTTGACAAAGTTCGCACTTGATCACAAAAGATATGAATGAAACGCCGCAGGAGCAGAGATAGTTTGTATCCCGCAAAGTAAAAAAATAAAAATGAAAGTAAATAAAAAAAAGAACTCGGTTTACATGATCTACCGCATTGCACCGCTTCTGTGGATGCTGCAGCGCAAAAAAAAATGTAAGTGAGAATGTAATTCTCTGTTTGGTCTTGCAAGCGCCTGATCTTCTAATAGCGGCAACGTGCCGCTGGGATCCCCTTCTACAGCCACAGCAGCGACGCAGAGCTTTACTGGGCTACGTCACCACGCAAGAGACGCACAGGCCACGCCCCCGTATGCTACTTTAAATATGTAATATTTGTACAAGTATGCACAAATGAATAAAATGTATAATATTATACATTTATATATCAAATTACGCATTAATTTAGTATTAACGTTAGCTAATAATGCAAATGCCAATACATAGTTTTTTTCTTTTTTTTTCAAAGAATACAATTAAAGTTATTTTTAACATTTGATAAAGCATTTGGTTATATTTATTTACAAGTGTATATCGTCTGATTATGATCTGTCTGCTGTTCGTAAAGACAGCTAATGGTGTGCTCGCTTTTTAAAGGCAGGTGTAAGAGATCCGATGGTTCATCACAAGTGTTCAAACCGTGTGACTTGAGCAGGGTTAAACCCCCATATCTCAGTTACTAGATCAGCCAACACTGTCACTTATGCATTTGCGATTCTGAACTGTGGCAGTTACTTAAGAATAACTATGTAGCTTGCGTATATGACTGAAGGCACAATGAAAGGGATATCATTTGGAAAACAATTACAAGAATTTTGTGCAATGCATCTTTAAGAAAGTATACACTGCCATCTACTGGTGCACTATTATAGAGCATGCTTATTTGAACAAAAAATACACGAGTAGTGTATGTTTTTGTGCCAGGACCACTCTATGCCATGCCATTGCTCTTTAGACCATATTTAGTGATTAATATAATTTTGAAGTTATGCATTCTAGGTGTAGTGTACATATTTTTACAAAAAAACAGCACACATTAACAATTTGCTAATGTATTGTTTTGCAAGAAAATTACGCTATGTCTCAGAGACAAATATTATATGATGTATTCTTATATATTGCTCTTTTATGACCCTTTAAAATACACGTCAGTTTAGCAGTCTTTCACCTAACATTTACGGGAAAGTTGGTAGCTAGTATTTGGATAGGACGAGAAAGTTGTGTACCAGCAGGGGGCGCACTGGTGCTCAAAAATCCCCACGAAAATCATTTTCTCAACAGCGTTCAGATCGCAGGATGTTTTGAGTTTTGATGCATGTGTAACTAGAACGTGTAATTATTTAAAATTGGCAGACATGTAACTAGCATAACAAGTTACATCAAATTCCGGTTTTGCAATTACTGTAAAGGTGTTTTAAATATAGTTGTCACAAATAACGATGATTGGCCCAACCTGACCTTCGCTGCAAAATGTTACGAGTAACATATGACAACACGGCGGCTAAGCTCCGCCCCCATTTTCACATGTTTTACTTTAATCATCATTCCACCATCGCGTTCTATTCCTAAGAACCAATCACAATCTTTAAATCTGACACGTACTCTACGTAGTGTGAACGCATCAGTGTGCACGTTTTCTATTGGCGCGTTTAGCTCCCGACCAATCAGAGTGCGTTTTTCAACGACTAAAGGTGGCCATATTTTACGCCACCTGGGGTTTGCTTCAAACAGCTGTATTTTGCGACTACGCTAAAATATATAGATAAACACGATACATTTACTGTTTATTACACCATGCCTTATTATCAGACGTGGGAAGAGTTTGCGCGAGCAGCAGAAAAACTTTATTTGACGGATCCGATGAAGGTAATTAATAAACAACCTCTTAGTTTCAGGCTACTGGCTACAAGCACTGCTCGTGTTCACATATTTTACAGTAAAAAGGGTAACCTGTTAAAGTTGTGGAAGGTTATTAAATATTTCGAAGATGTGTGGAATATATAATAGTATGTATTTGTTGAATAAATGTGTCTACATGTAACTGTCGAGAAGGCTGCAGTATTCAAGCCTGAAACGTACCGATGCACTGTAACAGTTTTGTTAATGTTGTTTATTCAGGTCAGAGTGGTTCTGAAATATCGACACTGTGATGGAAATCTATGTATGAAAGTCACAGATGATGCTGTGGTAAGTTATGATCCCTTGTTGTCCCAACTGTTTTGTTCGGGGTGTTATGTAGTTGACTTTATATTTACTGTTTCCTTTCAGTGTTTGCAGTACAAAACCGACCAGGCTCAAGATGTTAAGAAGATCGAGAAACTGCATGGGAAGTTGATGAGATTAATGGTCTCCAAAGAGTCCCACAGTGGAGCCATGGAAACGGACTGAATGAATCAAAGGAGCTGTTAGGATTGGACAGTTGTTTGTTACTCAATCTGACTGACAATGAAGAGAAATGGATCTACTGGAGGATGGAGATTAAGTTTGCTTGATGTTTCTCGAGAAGGTCCAAGATCATGCTCATTTGGAGAGCAAGCAGCAAAAGCATCCTACAAGATGCTGGTTTTGTTTTCCTGTTTGGAGGACGGACATTTTCATTTGGTCTGCCTATTATTTAATGTTTGGAGAAAATCAAGGGAATACATTTTGAAACTGGATCTCCTTAATATTTTAGGTTACAGTATAATCTCAGTCCTGAAGTTTGTATATCAATGCATGATGTACAATAAATAAATGTATTTTTTTCCCTTCGTATTTTATTTTACTTTTAACAAGTGTTACTTACTGCAAGCATTTAATAAATGCATTTGTTGTTTAAAAATACATTTTTATTATATTTTTCTATTCATATAAGTTTTTCAGTATTTGACAATACACTTCTGTCCGAAACACGCGACAGAGCATGCTTGTAAAGGGAAGAAGTAATTTCAATCGGAATAAAACTGACAACCTAGTCTTTGAACTATTTAATATTTTAGTTTTGTATCTACTGAAACTTCTGTGGTGGTTGACAGAGACACTATGCATCTGGCTTACCTGCTTAGGATGGCCTACGAGTAGCTTCTGTCAAACAAACCCTGACCCAGACAAAAAGCTTATTACATTGTACGGTCAGCCGAGATATGTTAGTTTAATAAAACATAATTAACTGACATAAATCTCACTGGAGAAACATAAATTGTCTTGCATAAAACCTGTCAGCTGTAAAATGTTTTTTTTTTTTTAACGTACACAAAGCCTTAAAAAAACGTTCGCAAATTACTCAAGTGAAGTTACTTTTTTAAAATGTATACATTTTAATATTTTAAACATTTCTAGAACACTTTTATTGCAAAAGATTATTACCTAATTACATCTACAATGCAACATTGTGAAATTAAAAAACGTCTGTTTGGTGTGTATTTATTTTGCACTACAGTAAAACCATGATCGGTATATGAAAGAAATAAACTATTTTTTACATAACATTATTATCGGTATCCCCGTTACTGTTTTCCACAGTAAAAGGGAGCGTTTCAGCGCCTGACTGCAATGTGACTACATTTCCCGTGGTGCACTAGGCTTAGGTTCCTGCGTCTTGGTGCTAAACCATCGCAGCATTACTTTGCTACTCACTGAGGTAAGTGCGCTTAATTTCTGGTGCTACTAATCATGACGAATTTGCAAAATTTGAGTTAGTTTGTTAGTTAATATTAATCTAAAGCAGCTGCATATGATTCGTTTGTTGCTATAACTCGATGTTTACATGTATATTTAAGAATATCAAATTATGCAGCTTTCCCGTGTTTATAAGTTTATTGAACGTCATTTCTGTGCAGGTTTTGGTAGCTCATCGATTTTTGTTTTTCTTTCACGGAAAAGACTGTTGCTTAGTTTCTTACTAGATTTACACAAAAATAATTATCATTATTAAAAACTGTTTGTGTAATTAGTTTGTACAAAAAGTAATATATCAGAAGAGGTATGACTGATTTTTGGAGAATTATTCATAACTGACAGAACAGCCCACATTCTGGCATTCCTGTTACAGGGTATTTATTATGCGTTGGGACAGAGAAGAGCTTTGTCATGCATTGTGCCCCAAATGTTGTAACCACAAAGCTGTGCGTTATAATCCCAGTGTTGGGAATGTTGTGCAACAATAAACCTTTGCTCCATTTTTCTTGCATGCATGGTTTTATGAAAGGTTGCAAGTTAAATTCCTGCAAGGGTTGATTCATGGGCTAACTGGTAGCATTTCTCCCGCTTTAGATTACTTTAGATTAATAAAAATGTTATTTCCTCCATTCCAGGTCCCTAAACCATGTACACAGAGTTGGCAGTGGCGTTGGGGCTCGGAGCGGTGGTAGCCCTGGTGTTCCTGAAGAAGAGAAAGAGTGTCCTTAAAGCTCAGGATGGGTGGTGGGGTGTGGGAACTTGTCCCCAAGCACCCGAAGATGACAGTATCTGCCCTTTTAAAGTTGAGACAACTTCAGAAGAGATTGAGGTAAATCCTGATGTATTCATTAGAATAATTTTTATATAGTCACCTCAAATAGTCACATAAATATGTTTTGGTGTGTATTTGGTCTGTTGTAGTTAAAAGCTATTTTGTATTCCTTAGGACCTGCACCGCAGGATAGATCAGACTCGCTCCTTTCCTTCTCTTGAAGACAGTCAGTTTAACTATGGCTTCAACTCCAAATACCTTGAGAAGGTTGTGTCTTATTGGAGGAACGACTTTGACTGGAGGAAACAAGTGGATAAATTGAACAAATACCCCCATTTCAAAACCAAAATCGAAGGTGAGCCCTGACTAGCACACAGTTAAAGGTGTGATCACATTAGCTACATCTTTAGCATCTCACAGAGCAAGAGTAAATGCACCTTAAAGGAATTGTTCACCCAAAAATGAAAATTAATGGACTCATTCTAAAGCCATACAAGATGTAGATGACTTTGTTTCTTCATTTAAAAATGTTTTGGAGCTGTTCAGCATTACTGTGCTTGTTTTTAAATGAATGGTCTGCTGTGAATGGGTGCCGTCAGTATAAAGTTCCAAACAGCTGAACAGCTGATTTTTCACCAGAAGATGCAGTATATTGCACATTTTTTATTAAACAATATGCACAATTTTTTTTTCTGTCTTGTTATCCAAAACAAAAGGTATCGATATTCACTATGTCCACGTGAAACCAAAAAACCTGGCCGAGGGAACCCGAGCTGTGCCTCTGATGATGGTACATGGATGGCCAGGCTCCTTCTATGAGTTCTATGGTATCATCCCCCTGCTTACGGAGCCATCCAGTCCTGATGACATAACCTTCGAAGTCATTTGTCCCTCAATACCTGGTTATGGTTTCTCAGAAGCTCCACATAAGAAAGGTAAAGCGCAAACAACCCAACAGAGATTGTATTATTGCAAACACATGTAAATTATTCTATTGAAAATTTTCTATTTATTGCATTTTTTTATGATCATAATGTGTTTTGCACAGGTTTTGAAAGTGTATGTGCAGCTCACATATTTAATAAACTGATGAAGAGGCTTGGTTTCAACCAATACTACGTTCAGGGAGGAGACTGGGGCTCACTTATTACCACTAATATGGCCCAGCTGGAGCCCAAGTATGTATAAAGGCATATAAAAGTGGTTCTCAACGTTGTCCAAGACAGCTGGTGGATTAATGTGACAATATATTTGTCATTTCATTCATTTCAACAAGTTTACCATCAATACAGATGATGCATTCATTTTGTTTCCATTTTTTCTCACTTATCATGTGCGTTTTCTCAACATGACTGAAATGAAAAACTACATTTAAATAATTTTAAAGGAACACTCCACTTTTTTTGGAAATAGGCTCATTTTCCAACATCCATAGAGTAATACAGATGTGTTTTACCGTTTTTGAATCCATTCAGCCGATCGCCGGGTCTGGTGGTCCCAAAATTAGCA